>OW679198.1:9547176-9689212 GCA_940337035.1 Agriotes lineatus | reverse complement strand
AGCTCCTCATGTAAAAAATCTGCTTAACAATATCTCCCATCGAATTCGAAGAGAACTGGACAATCACAGAATAACCAGTTACAGACGATATATTGAAACTCTCGAACCAAACGATCCAGGGATGTGGAAAGCGACTCGGCGCATTACTAGACAACACACAATTATACCAACTCTCACAGTCGACAACGAACAATATAATACGGATGAGGAGAAAAGTAATCTATTCTTGGAAAAACTAAGTACAACATTCACACCAACCATTGCTGACAACAATAGACAATTCTCCAATATGATCACACTCCACAATGAAACCCATCTTCCATCAAGTAACGACTTTGATTTTCCAGTTACAACCGAAGAACTTGTTACCTACATAACCTCCTTGTCCTTAAAGAAAGCCCCTGGTCATGACCTCATTCCAAATGTGATCATCAAAAACCTAACCAAGAAAGCAATCTCATACCTAACTGCTCTGTTCAACGCTTGCTTAAGAATAGGACACTTCCCCGAAAAGTGGAAACATGCACATATTTTAATGTTTCCCAAACAAGGGAAGAATGCAAAAGACCACAATAACTATCGTCCGATCAGTCTGCTTCCTACAATTTCAAAGCTTCTTCAGAAAGCAATTCGTCATAGGCTTAATATGTCGTTAGATTTCAACAATATCATCCCTCCAATACAATTTGGGTTCAGAAAGAACCACTCCACTACCCACCAATTACAAAGGATCCCTGAAATTATCAAACGGGGTTATGAGCAGAAACAATTCACTGCCATAGCTTTCCTAGACATAACTAAAGCCTTTGACAAGGTGTGGATTGACGGATTAAAGTACAAGTTATTACACATAAATATTCCTAATTACATCAAGGCAATTTTATTCTCCTTTTTGGAAAACAGAACTTTCGCGGTTAAGATAAATGACACTATATCCTCTACTAAAAGTCTCCACGCAGGGGTTCCCCAAGGGAGTATACTTGGTCCTACCCTTTTTAATATTTTCATACATGATTTACCTCAACAAATCATTGGTGAAATAGCTACCTATGCAGATGATACTGCGGTAATAATACAAAGTGTTAGTATCACAGAAATTGTGGAACGTCTTCAACGCTCAATGAACATTCTAACTAAATGGTTCATAAAATGGGGCATAACAATTAACTCCTCGAAATGTAGCAACAAAATTTTCACACTGAAACGCATCCCAGATGAGATCCCTAACATCAAAGTGAACGGTTCTGAAATCCCATGGATGGACAAAAACACAAGCGTTAAATATCTTGGTTTACACTTTGACACCAGACTAACATGGAGTACACACATCAACAAAAAGCTCAACGAGGGATATACTCGACTAGCTGTACTATACCCCTTACTAAATAGGAAAACACCTCTTCGGACCGACTGTGCAATTCTTCTATACACCGCTCTTTTAAGATCTCTAATTACTTATGCGTGTCCAGTATGGAGTGCCACTTCTGCTACCAACATAAGAAAAATACAGGTCTTTCAAAATAAAGTGCTCCGCATAGCAATCAATGCCCCCTGGTTCATTAGTAACCAGCAGATACATACGGAGCTACGAATAACAACTATTGAGCAGTTCATCCAAAAAAGTGCCCAAAAATTCTTCGACTACATAAATCTATGCCCTAGTGCAGCGCAACATCACCTTCGTCAACTAAACATACATACAAGACTAAGAAGAAAACTACCGCAAGATAAACTAATGGACCTCAATAATTAGAATAATTAATTAGCGATGGGCGTCAAATTTTGCCTCTAAATTAATTTTACTATTGTTATGTTAATTCTATATTTACAACTCAACCATGTATAACAATATGTATTGTTGATCTGGTTTATTCTAAATAAATAAAAAAAAAATTCCTATCGATAGGTACCATGCATGTATAGTTTCGTTAGGGCGCACTATTGATTGGGAGGGTTTTTGTTAATTAAACTCGATTTCCAATTGCTGCGAATTTGAGCCGCGCTGATGGGCTCTGTGCTTCGGTCCCTTTGCCATGACGTTTTATGGGGGTTATTCGCTGTACTTTTAAACTGGCATGCCGTAATTTATTGTTTTATTTCTGCAGAGGTTTTTATTTGAAATTTGTGTAGGATCGTGGCGTTTCGGTAAACAGACGTTTTTGTTCTTTTGTTTCATCGTCGTCTAGTTGTCGACGCAGATTTCCTTTGTTGATTTGATCTGTTCACCGATTCATATTAAGCTGCAGAACCTGGTCTTTTTACCACACTGAAACATTGTAATATAAATATATAAACATTTTAGGTTAAATTGTGCTAATGAGGTTAGATCGAATAAATCGTATATAAATCGTAGATACTATACTACATATTCTTTCCGTTATAAATAGATTGTACCAGCAGTCTAAGTAAACATCATTATTTTGTAGCTAAAATCAGCACTCACTGAACCCCCTGAAGGGAAGTCTCAGCGCAAAAAGCAATAAAACATTTAACAAGGTAAATGTTAACAGATCTGAATGATCCGGTTTCCGAGAGAGGTCGTTACTTAGCTCAAAACTCCAGTCAGACGTCCGCTAGAGCAGCACATGGATTGCTCTCAAACGACTCTAAAAGGACAAGGGGTAGCCAAACTTTACAGCCAGCGTCCAAATGCAAGATTATGTTGTCACCAGGTGGGCAGAAAAATGCGCAAAAGAGGATGTGAGAGCTCTAGGCCGCAGTTTTATTATGCCTGAATTTTACTATGCCAGAAGTGCTGCAAGATCAAACCGCAATTATACTACGTAGTTCGAGCAGAAAGAGGCAGCCAAATGAGATGAACTTACCCAGCTAACTTGACGGGCAAACAAGTGTCGCGTCGAACGACCCCTTTAGTCCAAAAATCCATTAATGACGAAAACTAGATTATTCCCCAGGTAAATCAGTGCTAAAAGTCCCTCACAATCGGGTGTGCAGACAAAACTCATATATAGCACGAGGCAAACTAAATTACTTGACTAAAGCAGGTGCGTTTACGACAGCTGACAGGTGGAAAGCAGAAAGAACGCTTTGAAGCCAGCGTCCATTTAAGAAACTTTCCATTATCGAAAATCCCACCACACAAACTACGCGAAACAATGAAGCGAGGGTGACCAAATGTCAAAAATGCGCCAATAGACGAGCTTTACGAATACGCGGCTTTTGAACCTTCTCAATTCTTATCTGATTACATGCCCATGTCATCTTAATCTTTTTGCTTTGAAACTTTACTATGAATTCTCGTCTATTTTCTCGAGTATTTCAAGCAGCTTCTGCATTCTTCTACCTTTTTAGGCCCAGTTCTTTTCTTTGTTTGAAATTTGCTCAGTTGTTCGTGTCAGTTTTGAATAGTGTCACAATATATGCTGCGTACGTAACTACAGATTATTTTCTTGTATTTTAAATCTTAGTAACTCGTAGTAATTAGAAGAGTTGCAAGCTTGTGTGAAATTAACTGTATGCTTTATTATAGTTGTACAGATTTTTTATACAATTTAGATTCACTACTTACATAGAAAAACAAGTGTAACAAACGAGTTCTGATGTTTTTAAATGTATGTAGAAAATCTTAAAATGTTTTCGTCGTTCACAATCACACAATATAAATTGAATTAATGAATATGTTATTTCGATAGAATTTGCACTTATTTTTTTCCTTTTTTTCAGGTAAGCTGTCTCGAAGCTAGTAATAGCCTGGGTTAGAATAAACTGCAAGTCAAGAAAAAACATACGTCACTTTTTGTCAGATAAAAAATACAGTAAGTTATGTATCGTATTGACACATTCGGCACTGTACGAATTCTCTCCTATACATGGTGGCAAGTGCCAAAAAAAAAAAAAAAAAAAATTTAAAACAAAATTGCAAGTTTGTAATTTAATCTAATAATAGTTAGTTTATTTAAACCTTAAGATTAGTCAATCCGAATGTAAGCAGACGTATTCCTATAGTTACAGGAATAAAAATACAAAAAAGTCAAACTTGTCAGAGATGATTTTTAATGCAATTTTAGATTAAAAAATTTATTAATAAATGGAAGAAAAATTATGTTCGGTGGTGATAAATATTTAAAGCATATATTTATTGTTTGTAAAATAATACATTTTTCAATAATGCTTTGGAAATATAGGGGTTGATTTTATTTTCTGGTAGCCAACGGGTAAAAATGTCTCTCCTAGTTGAGTTTTTCTGGAATTGAAAATAATAAGTCGCGTCCTTGCATAGTTTGAAGCCCACATAAAACAAACACTTCATTTATTTCTTTATTCTTAATATCCAATGTTCTTAAACTCTTTAAACATTTTTAAGTGCATTCGAAAATGCCCTTTATAGACTCATGTTGATTTTATGTACTGCAACATCTTTCACCAAACAATTCTATAAAAACCACACACCGTTACGTAAATAAAGTATCTTGAAAAGTTTAAGACACGTCCAGTGAACAAACACATGAGAATTGAACTTTCAGGAAAACTTCAAACAACCTGTCTTAATAAAGATTTTTAAAGCTTAGCATTTAAAATTGAAATTGATAATAACATCGAAACTTTAACATATTAATTTGCTTCCGCATTACAAAATTTAGTCCAAAATTAAAATATCCATGCAATAAATTGCCGAAAAATAAACCGCAGTTATTAGAAAGCCTGCGTGAGAAGGATAAATACAACACATACTTACATGATGAAAAGTAAAAGAAAGATAGTAGGAAAGCCTTTGGTATACATATTTACAACCATTGCTCTTACATATGTTAGAAAATAAAACGTCGCTGGTTAGTTTTTGCAGCGCATACTTCTAAGAACAGAGCTTATGGTTGTAGAAGGCGAAAACAATGCCCCATTTATTTTCTTGCAGCTTCCATATTCTTATGTATAACAATGAAGCATTATAGTAAAAAGCTATAAAAGCGGCAGAGTGCATGAAAATTCCCAGACCAGAAACCGGACAAAAACTGAAAAGTCGGAGGTTACCTAATTACTAAAAGTAAATGTAGTAAGGATGGAATACTTCTCCTGTCTATAACTGTGATGCAGTCAGCGTCTGCAAATTAGATTACATTAGCATTTAAAGTTTTTGCTTAGAAAGTTTGCTATTGTTGGCTTAATGCGCTCAGTTAGAAGGATTTTTATAGTAAAATTTTAGTGCTTGCTCTTGGAGCGTAACACATTTACACACGGACTAAAGTGCTCAATTGGAGCTGTTAAATAATTTTTAAAACATTTGAAATAGTAGTAATTCTTGTTAAATAAAATTTTAAAAAATACGGTACTCTAAACATACATAACCGAATTAAAATTTCAAGCCT
This sequence comes from Agriotes lineatus, assembly GCA_940337035.1. NCBI lineage: Eukaryota > Metazoa > Arthropoda > Insecta > Coleoptera > Elateridae > Agriotes > Agriotes lineatus. Next base: position 9,683,888 of record OW679198.1, on the reverse strand, counting down.
TCTACGTGTTCAGAATACCGAGATTCGAACAAAACTTTCCAGGCCGTTTATTTCATCTATGAGCAATTATATTTTGGCAGCTCTGAGGATTCGTAGATGCCAAACACATATAACGCACCATTCGACGTCTGAATTCGGTGATAGGAACTAGACCTCAAAGTGAGCGTGGTAAATTTAATGGAAACGAATGTTAGATTCGTCTAGTTTTAGTGTATTCAGTTTCAGCTGAATTATCTGTAAAAATGGAAACTTCAGTATAGTCGAAACAAAATTCGATTTGATAGGAACACAAAATGTATCAACGCGCAATTGATGTGAATCCACATTCGATGTAATGGAAACTTTCTCCAAGATTGCGTCGGTGACGAGCGTTGCTCTAAACGATGGTTGCGAAACGGTAAATAGCGGGATTCTACGAGGGTTCCTTTATATATATTCGATGCTGAGATCGAGATGAAATTTCGCGGAACTCAATTTTTATTAAATGTCAAAATTGTGGCGAAAGATTTCTATGAGAAATTAGGATGTCGGTAAAATTGTACAAATAGGAAGAGGAAAGGGTGTAGAAATTGATAGTGAATTTCAATTATCCGTAAAGTTCCAGATTGAATAAATATGAGCAAACATGTGTAATTTTAAGACGTTTCGCTTACTGTTTGGACTAAAAATGTAATTTTTCGAGGATTATTATACTATAGTCAGTTTTTCATTAGTAATTACTCTTAGTTTGTTAATTGTAATTGATAGTTATTGGAATAATTGTAAGTTTAATTTGGGGTCACCCTTATAAAAGCAAAAGCTCGGACTGAGGACAAAAATCTGTCACTTTTTATTAACGCGAAAGTATTTTTTTTTGTAACCCTAATTTGAGGTTAGGTTATTTTTTATTTTTGAATTGTTTTTAAATCAAACCTGAACTGAGGTTAGAGTAATAATATTGAAGTGTATATACTCACCTGTAAAATTAATTTATTTTGTAGCAAATATAACGAATGTTTCCAATTACAACTCTCATTTTATTTTTGACGTGTCTTCTAGATGATAAGGTTATCGGTACTTAACAGAGGCAAATAAAGTATTTATCAACGTTATATTTGGAGAATTACAAATAATACCTTTAATTTGGCTGGCTGTGTCTTGGAATTTGGACTTGAAGGGCAACGGATGAGCTGCCGAGCAACGATTTTTCAGTTTGTCAGCGCTGTCTTGGATTCTGGAACAGCCAAGAAATAGTGTCCCCGTTTGCAACAAGAGAAGTGAACGAATGAAAGTGCATTCCAAAGTTAGTGATTTTTTTTAAATTAAGGGTACTACTTGTTGGTTTGTATTGAAGTAAAGTGTACTATTTCTGTATGTATTGTGATCTGATAAAACTTAAGCGATTATTTTACATTATTGACAACCCTGAGATATAAGTTTCATGCGTATTAATTCTTTTGTTGAAGCAATCCGTTTAGTAGTGAAAAGAATGATTAGTTCTGCAATTGATTGATTTACCGATTATTTTATAACATAAAGTGTACGTTCATCCGAAGTTAATTGCTTGCAGTAAACGGAGATTTCAAGAATTTGCATTTGTCTTTCTATAAATAATTCTATTAGCTCAACCCTTTTGCCATAGTATAATTTTATGGCACGCAACGAAAGGGGCTTTTCCATAGTAATGTATATTATGTCTTTGCTAAGCGTTTATGCTATTAATAGTCTAATTTAATATTAATTATGTAACACATATTATTAACTCTAAAACAACAGAAATTGAAAATACATTTTACGGACTAAAATATATTAAATATTAAAAACATAGCTTTAACAGTTTGTAGATTATTGAAGCTACGTAGTAGATGTACTATTACGTTTTGCAGACCATCCTCAATTAGATAGTCTAAAATCAGCCAGAATATCATGAAGCCTCACTCTAGATAGTGTCTATAGGTGGCACCGTCTTGCTGAAATCCATGTTAAGTCTTCTTTCACACTTGTTAATTTTAAGTCGTGTAAACGAATGGGCTAAGTTCTTAAATTACAGCAATTTAAATATCCAAAAATGACCTGTGTAAAAACTTTTCCATGCGCAAAACGTGCTTGCTTTTTGAACAACAACTAACAAGCTTTATGCAGATGAGTCATTTGATAAAAAGTGGAAGAACCGCATATAGGCGATAAAAAATTAATTAACAAGAAATACGACCAATAACTTCCCGCAAATTTGATTAACAGCGCAGGCCACTTCAAGCTAATCAAATAAATAAAATAAATATCAGTCTTTATGGCCTTAGAACTATAACATTTTATAAGTTTACGGCAAGTTTCCTTGATATCTGCAACACGTAATGAAGCGGTTCCTAGCTGCAGGTCGCTTTCCAATTGTCTAATTATTAGATTTATCACCTCACAAGCTGCCCGAGGCGTTGTTAACGTCCAATTACCGAAACACGACGCCATTAACCCGCAGGAAGCATTTCAGGAACATACCAAACGTATGTAGGCAACGTTCTAATTCGACTCCACTTATGCCCCAGTAATCTGGGGAATTTCAATATAAATTCTTCGGCAGAGGAATTCTAATACTATCTAGGGACTACTAGGGTGTCTCCGTCTCTCTCGCGCCGCACACGAGGACCTGCTCGAAAGAACTACACGACGTGTGCGCGTTTTTCGGTTCGAATGCCATTACTAACTACATTATGAAGAAAGAGACATTTTTAATAGGATTATCCTTGTCGCGTGCCTTTTTATCAGGCCACTCTACCGTCGTGTCTGGCCACCTCACAGATTATAAAGCTTCGCTTACAAACATGGAGCGACGGTTGCTGTTTCTTTCTTTTACTGTTGGGCCGGGAGATCTTCGTAGAGAGAGAGAGACGGGCGATGGGAGACGGTGCAGGCAAACATTGCCTTCTGTCATTTTTATAACATAAACAAAAGGATAAAGCTGCTGATTTATGTCGTGCATTAGCATAAAGTGGAGATGATTGCTTTCCAAGATTAGGTTTTGTGGCCAATAATGCTAATCAGTTATTTACATTGTTTGGATTTCGTGTTTATTGCTCTTAACTTTTCGTAAATTGTTTTTTGTGGAGATAATTCAATAACTGAGCTGCTAGTTTTTTGTGGAAGTCCGTCGTGCGGTTGGCCAAATGCCTGTGTCGTCCTAAATGATTTTTCCATTTTGCTGTCCTTGCTGATAAGCACTTATGGTGAAGAACATAACATCTTCGGGTAAAAGCTTTTCCTTATGTGCAAAATTAGTTCTTACTGGATGTCGCAAAACAAAGATTGCCTACTTTATAATATGCAGATTTTTCCTAAAAGTGAAATTTAGTAGTTCAGGTAATCTGCATATATCCTTATGGACTTTCAATAATTAATTTAAACCTTTTCACGTAACACACAATATAAGAATGCATGGAATATATGTTCAGTCTTCAGCATTCAATAGTTTTCAGAATATATTTTTTCAAATTTTGCAATCAATTGTAATTGGGAGAAACTGGATGACACACTATGTTGATGAGTAGGCTGTATTGACCTCATATAGTGCCCACCACGTTTACATAATCTGGTTTTATTAGAATTCTTCTTTTAAGACCACTTGATAGTGATAGTGTATGACACGCAGCTACTTTGAAAGAACTGGTCAATTGTATAAAACTATAAAATGTGTTCTACAAAATCTTGACGTATGTTTCCCTCTATCAAGTGTATCATCCCGAGCATATGTAGAGTCAAGCTACAGGTACGTAATATGTTACAAATTAAATTTCTTCTTTCTTTTTCTCTTCGGCCGCAGCTCGGATAGGTGGTGTAGCGCAGCGGTGATAAATGGCCTGAAAACGTCTGTCGTGCAAGAGAATACCACAAACAAAAATGTGACATAAAGTGCAGTACTAAAACAGTTAATAAATAAGTGGAGTTCGCGTTGCGTCAGTTTTGAGAAAGTATCAATTATATGCGTGCGATACGAAACATATGTAATGTCAAATGTGATTTGTGTCGTCGAGTTGAACAATCAAAACTAACTTGCCTAAACGTTCACGATGCAATTTCTAGCACAGCCGGAGTTATATCGTAAAAGTAAGAATATCGGCCAACAAACCCTTTTGTCCCAAATAACAATAAACCAGGCCACGACTAGTAATTGAGTTTGTAAGCCGATTGTAAGCTCAAAATATTTGGTTCTTTTTACTCGTTACCCAGCTGTATGTAACAATAAACGAAAGTTCCCAACATTATGTGGTAACTTATTAATATTCAAAACAAGTAGCTCATAACTGCCTACCAGAGAGGGGTCGTGGACATAAAGAATGCATAGTAAATTTATTTAATTGTCATAAGCAGTAGCAACGGGCGTCAGATTTAATAACTTTTTTGAGCCATACGAAGAAGTCGAAATCAGACTGCAAGCAGATAATACAAATAAAAAAGCAAAAAACATTTATTCACGATAATGACTTTAATACAGCAAAAGACATATTTTTAAGTAGTATTTGGGAGGAACCAAGTACATAAGTAGTACGTGATCAAATAGTATACAAGTACATACAAACAAAAGGGTTTGATTTAAAATGATCTCTATTAGGCGCTCCAAAAAAAAGATATTTCATAACGAAATCCACGTATCGCATCGCACGAGAGCCTCCTCGAATGGACACGAATATAGATAAGACACAAATCTCATCAAGAAACGAGCATCAATACACTTATATCAATACAATTATCCGTTTACTATTGTTAACAAATAAAAAGGAACAGAAAACATATAAGGTACATGATATTTGGCAAACAACAGATGGTTGTTCACCAGAAATACAGTTACAATCAAGTTAAATCGGTGAACAACTGCTGGTTATTTACTGCTTATTACAAAAATTGTAGAACTACTACGGGCGACTTCCATGTTGTGCGCGATTCAACAAGTCACGCACTTCTTTGCACCGGGAAGCGTGAGATGCGATGCTAGGTCCGCGAAAAATTGGAACAATTGAAAGACCTGACCTTAATAGCTGCGACACGTGCTGGGAAATCTAAGAGAATCTGTCGGCATTGGATTTCCACTGTAGATTGAAATTGGCTTCGGCCATCCCGCACCAGTAATGTTTGTTTTTCACATTTAAATATAAGAGCAAACTTGTATTTTTTATGTTTTATTCTTGTAACTAGTTATAAAATTGTATTTAGTATAGTAGCCGGTGCGTTATATAAAGTCAGTTTCAGCTCGACAACACTACAGGTGGAACCAGACTCCTTTTTGGCAGATAGTAATTTTTAATAAGCTGTAAAGTGGGATATTAAACTGGTTTAATTGGGCAAATCATGATTCAAATACGTGGGTGGCCAATAAACGGCCCATTTCAAGATGTTTTAAGCAGAGATAACCAAATCTTACCTTAGATTGTGGGCTGCCAAGAGAGAGCTTACCTCCAAAATAGAATCATATCCTGAAGTAACCAGATAGGTGCAGCAATTTTCACCAATAAGGTGAACTCTGCCTCATAATGGACAATTTTTTTTGAAAATGAATCCGCTCGAAAGTAAAGGCTTACCCAAAGAAAACCCCGAAAAAACAGGTCGTATAGCTTTAAAAGTAAATCTAAGTATTCACTGCAACAACTCAGTGCCGATTTTCGCCCCACCTACCCTTAGTTTAAGTTTAGGTAGAAATGTAAAGAGCAGTTGTGTATTGGCTTCCGGTGCGACTGCACCAATATTTCAGGAGCTGCATAATTCAAGTAAATTCAATTCAATAGCACCAAGTGCTATTCATTTTAAAATCCGTGAGATACTCAATCACTGTGTCTTCAACACTAAGAATTTCCGAAAAAGATGGATGCCGGAAAAATATTAGCGCCCCTTTAAACACATAAATCTGCTCAAACCATCTATTTTTCTATCGCGTTCGATTTTGCGCATGTGCACTGGTTTATTTACACTTTTCTCCGACACAAGTACCTGACATTTCTAGTTTTGAATTGGTTAGTACGTTTTATGAAATTGACGGCATCGACTACTGAATTAATATTCTCCAAACTTTGATTATAATTACACATATCGTATAATCTGGCTTCCATAATAACACATCGACACAACAAGGTGTATTGGCGTTAAATCATTTTTTAAACTTTTTAGGCAAAGTGGCGATGTTTAATGATTCTGAAGCAAGGCGTTGTATGAGGAGAAACTCGCTCACATGGTGATTTAATTAGGAATCGCAGGACTGAAAGCTGGCGTTGATTTGCTTTTATTGTTAACACAATGCCGCAATTAAAGTAATTAGTGAATCAAATAACTCCATTTGGATTTACACTGCACGACAGGAATGTGTAAATTACAAATAGAGCCTGGATTATGACGGGAATTCAATTATTTCGACACCGATCCGTTTGATACAGAAACGCATTTCACTCCGCCGAGTACGGAATGTGCTGCTGCAATTAACTCATAAAATGTTCGCGAACGATTTGAATTTTGTTTGCATTTGTCCAAGGACTATCGTTGCACGTGGATGATTGTAGGCAACTGGATTCTAGATGTAAGGAATTATTTCTATTGAGATCTGAAATTTGCAGACGACATCGCTCTCTTTGCTCACAGTGAAGAGGAGAAATATGAATAAAGTATGGGTCCAACAAGGAGCCATAGAGAAAGATGAATCGATTAATATGGAAGAAACGGTAAACCTAAACAAAAGAAATCAATTGAGAAACCAAAGAAAGCCTAATGCCATCGTTCCTAAATTTGAAGAAGTAGTAGAAGTTTTTAAATATGATTACAGATTACATTGAATGCAGAGAAGAGTTGATAATACTCCAAAGAACGCCTTAAAATTATGTATACGTCTGCTATAAGCAACTCTATTTTCTGTAACCAAAACTGGCAACTGCGTGTTCTAAGTAAATAAATTGGAAAAGTGAACATTAATTTATAAGACCCATAAATTCAACATATGCTGAGTAATTATGAAGAGTTAGTTACCGGCTGAATAACGCGCTATAAATGCAGGCGAATGATATTGCATTACAGTTCGTTGTCGCAGAAATGTTAGCACATAAACTTGTTGCGCTGATTAGCAAAACAAAAGCTTGTTGCGACCGAATGCAATTAGTGACTTCTAATAAGACGCATTTTTGAATATTAACGTCTGCCGGGAATTTGTATGGATTCCCAATCGATTAAGGAATTTTATGAAATGAGTTTCGCCACCAGAAAAATTAATGAATGGAACTGTAATTATATGTCAATATTTGCAACAAAGATATTATATCGTACATTACTATTTACTGATTCAAGAACACTGACGTAAATATAAATCGTCGGCAATTAAAGATTTTTAATTTTCAGTACCGTAATAAATTTGGAGGTAACTATTATTAAATATCCGTTTTATATGAAATTAATATAATCACAATATTTTACAATATCACAGCATCTTGTACCTGTGTAGTAGTAATGTTTGTGCCATTTGTGCCTATTCGAAAAATGAAGTAACGTGTTTTAAAGATTATTTATGGCCAAACCAAAGCTTGGTGCGTTTGGTTGATTTGTTTATTTTAAACGGGTTTTCAAAGAAATACAGTAGTAGAAGGTTTTGTTATTTTATTTCATATTTTTATTACGTGCTTGGCACTTAAAAAATGCAGTACTGAAAGATAAAGATGGAAAAGAAGAACGTGATAGGGACAAAATACTAAATATTGCAGAAAATTAATATCACGTCCTATACTCATCACATATTGAAAAACCTGAAAGACAAGTGGTATCCAAAATAATGAATATAGGCTCAGAGTACATCCCAGAAATAGCCGAAGAAGAAATTATTTATGCCCTGCAGTTTATGAAAAATAATAAAGTACCAGGAGAGGATGGTATAATGACAAATATGTTAAAAGAAGAACAAGAAATTTTAATACCTAAACCAAAACAGATTTTTAACATATGACTTGAAAAAAGAACGATAACAGAAAAATGGAAAAATGCAGTAATAATCATTCCCTTCAAAAAAGAAAACAGGTCACTAATACAAAATTATTGACTGTCACAGCTATACAAATTATTAACAAGGATTATCACTAACATAGTTACAAACAAGCTGAGTTTCTTAAACGCGTTTGGTACATGTAATCATCTCTTAACGGTGAGAATATTAATTGAAAAAAGCATCAAATGTAATCTTCCTCTATATATGGCATTCTTTGAATATGCAGCAGCCTTTGACTCCATTAAACACTGGTCAATTATGAAAGAACTGGAATGCGCTGGCATTGACTATAGGTACAAAGACATATTGAAAAACATCTACAGCCAAGTGAAATCAAAAATAAAAATATACGAAAACACCAACATCAACTCAATTTCTATCAACAGAGGCAATCAAGGCAAACTTGTGAGATTTTATGGACTTTTTTGAGAGATATTTTCAAAATATTTTGTTTTTAATTAAATTTTGGATTTACCTTATTTGAAATATTCTGAACAACTTTTATTAACAAAATTTTTTGATAAAAAATCACTAATACGACTTCTCCAATTTTGCTGTTTATTTTAAATCGTAGTAGGCTAGCATTTTACCGTGAAGGGTAAATAACATACCCTATAAGTACAATTTAGTGAGGGGTATAACCAGAACAAAGAAATTTTTTAAATCTATAATATATAAAAAATACGGGGATGGTGCCGTCTAAAGTGAGACACACTGTATATTGGTAACAGTAGATATAGTGCTTTGTCATGTACCCCGAATGATCGTTACATTTTCTGCGTTCCCTGCTTCCCGTCGCATAGAGGCAAGTTGGTTCCAATATGAGTTTACGATAATTTATCGAACTTTATCATTCAGTCTGATTCTTTTTCTTACTATATTTTTGACCGATTTCAAACGGTAAACTCGTAAAATTGGTCCGGTCCTATTTAGTTTAATAGGTGAAGAAATTAATTGAAGGATGTCAAGTGGTTCTGTCTGGTACGTTCACCCCTAGATTCTTGAGACGACAAACCACTAACAGCCGTATTCATAGTCGTTCGCCAGCGGCTCGCCGGCGAGTCGCCGGAGTTTCGTTATGAATAGTTGGCGGCACTGTACGTCTATGTCAAATTCGAGGTTAGAAGGTTAGATTTTGTGTCAATTTCTGTCAAAACTGACGGAAAACCTAACCTGATAACCTCGAATTTGACATAGACGTACAGTGCCGCCAACATACTATTCATAACGAAACTCCGGCGGCTCGCCGGCGAGCCGCTGGCGAACGGCTGTAAGTGACCCAAACAAAGCCAGTTCATAAATAAATCCTACCGGGGAGTAGTTGCTGCCGAGGATACTGATACGTTAATGTAATAATGTAAATCACTGAAACGAGCAATTTAAAGTGAATGTGCCATGGACTGAATATAATTTACACGTCTCCTACGTTAAATTCAAATTTGTTGATAACGGGCTTATCTTATCCAGAAGCCTGGATATATCTCATATCTCTTCACACTAAACTAAAAAGTATACCAATAGTACAGCAACAATCAGGTTCAAAACTGTTTGGGTTCTAGTGCAAAAATTAGGTTAACCAATCAGCGACTTAATTTAGCGAAATTATATAAAATAATTTTCCATAACTGAAATCACTCCTGGCAGTTAACTTATTAAATACATTAAATAGCTTGATTAAACAATGAAAATTAAAAATGTGTAGCTTAGATTTACACAATTAAAAATCGGTGAAACCTGAAGTTATGAAAATACAAACTTTGGATTTATGCAACCCAAAGCAATGGACTGTACCAGTTTCCACGTGGTGGAATGAATGTAGAAGTTCCAGAACTAATTCCCTTTACTAAAATGTGGTGGAATGAATTTAGAAGCTCCAGAACTAATTCCCTTTACTAAAATAGTCCAACGACCCCATATGTCCAATTTCTTACAAATTTCTATGATTTTTGCAGCAACCATTCTAGTTGCAATCGTAATACAAAGAAGGTTATAGCGAAAAACAATGTTAAACTACCATTCCGTACGCAAAACAACTTCTTACCAGAGCTCTGCTTATTTCAAACCGTAGGAAGTTGCAACTAACAAAATTCTATAAAAAATGTGTCTGCATCTTGCGACAAAAATTACCGAGCTTCTTCAAACGAACTCCCAGAATCTGCCTCCCACGTCGCGACCACTACGGATTGGTCGGCGAAACGTCTACCAGTTGTTCACGCTAGAACTTCCAAAAATAAAATACTATCAAGGACATGAAGCTAACCTCTCAAACTTCAAGGAAAAACAACACTGAGTATATGTCAAACTTTTTCCATCTTCTGGTGTTTAACTCTGTCAAAAATAAATTCAGATTTGAGATATTCATGAGGGATGTAGTAGCCAGGCATTTAGACGTGATTGAACACTGAAGTCAATCATTTCAGACCATACCCATCGTGAAGCTTCAGAAATTCTGCTTGTATGGTGTCAGGCTCTAAAGCTTTTTTATTTCCTTTATTGCACTTTGTACTTCTATCAGGATGATCGGTTCACAGTTTGTCTGAGGTAGTTCTGATCGATGTCAGAAAACAGTAGTTCCACCTAGTTGATTAAATGATGATGATTTTCCCTTTATTGTCCACCACCTTATTCATTGTTTTTGTCTTACACCTTCATTAATTTCGTTAACTTTCAGATGGACGTTGGAACTAAGTAGAACGCTTCAGTAGTAAAACTTCGATTTAAACTGCTTTTTATTTATTTTCTCTTATTTTTGCTTGACGACTTTGTTGATTCTTTTATATTCATTTGCATTACCTTTAACGGCTTCTTCTTTTGCATAATCTGGATGATTTTATTCGTCAGCCATGATTTATTTTTTTGTTATATACGATTTGGGTGATTTTTTGTAATAGTTTTTTTTTGTCACACTGGACTCTGAATTCATTATTGCAATGCGCTTCTACTTATTTTCTCGTCGAGGATTGTTTCAATTTCTGGGCTGCACCTTAACATTCTAAAAATATGGAGAAAATCACATGAATTTTGTAGTTGCCACTTTTCTGTACCTTTAAATTAAAAAAAATAAAAATGTGGTTATTGTACTGCAATGATTCTATACAGAGCCGTAATAACGTAAATCAAGAAAAATTGTGTTTTGTTGACCCTTAATGTCACAAATTCGAGTATTTTAACTTCGACGGCAATTTTGTAATCGTTCAGTTGTTTCTCCCACGCACAGCTGCCTGCCAACGTTAATCGAAACGCTTATAATTGAAATTAACAGTCGGCAATCCTGCGTTCTGTAAATTGCGAAACCGAGGCGTAACATTTAAAAGTCATCAAATGACCTTAAAAGATGCTCGAATTAGACTTAAGCTCTTACCCGCATTAGGGACAGCAAAACGCAGTGATTAGTCCATTGGTTTATTACGTTAAAATTGATTGTTTTAGCGGTAAAATTCGATTTGCTCCGAGTATAACGAGGCATTGTCAATGAAAATTTAAGTAAATAAAACAATAAAAACGCCGGTTCACGGTTGACCATGATTGGTAATGAACTTGTGGATTTTCCAGGCGGAACGTCTCAAAAACTCTTTAATTAGAGAATGTTTTGTTAGAACTTAACGCTTGCTGACCCGCTATTGCGTTCCGTTTAAGCCTTTAAATGCCACATTCACTTCTTGTTAACTACGTGTCGTAGAATCGATCCTCTGTTTGTCTTAGCTCCGATTTCGCACGTTGGGCTTCTGCTGGTGTCAATAAAAACAAGGGGGCGACAACTATGAAAGGGTTCCAATCTGCTAAAGAGGCTCCGATAATTAATGACACACCTTGACATGACGCTGTAGCATTCGTTCACGGTCCTTGATCAATATTACCACCTTCTTATTTCGGGAATTAGCTGGAGCGGGAAGCACTATTCGAGAACGCAATTTACTAATTTTGTCATACCTGAGTTGGCCTGAGCAGGTGTTGTCATTAATCTTGGTAGATTTTAACTTTTTACTTGCCCGCTTACCATACGAAATGTTATAATCAAAGGCTGCCCCTGGCCGAGATGAAACGTTATTAAATTAAGCTCGATATGGAAGTTGTCGTCGAAATGGCCATTTTTACGAGTACCAGCATGCGTCTATGCAAAAAGTGATCTCAATTAATTTATATTTGATGACAGCGCCTAAGTTTGGAATTGGAGCCGCCTATTAGCGGAGAAAGCGTGGGAAGCGGCCCGAAATTCGTATAGAAACAAATTTGTTTTTGCCATAAAAGAACTTTAAACTAATCATAATTTCCAATAAAGGAGAAGTTACGGCGTTCTTGCATAATTTTGTTGGTAAACCAGTTCCGTTTATTTTTTAGCTGAATAGCGATATGAGTTACAATGTTGTTTATTGGCCCGCTAATAAAAACCTATGGCCGTTGTCTAGATTTATAGGTATTTATTTTGGCATTTTAATTTAAGCTAACAACGAGCACAAATTAGTTAATAAAACCTGGCAAAAGAGTTTTTTCGCCAATAATCCGAAACTGTCAAACATATTAACGGCAATGACTATAAGAACAGAAATAGTGCAAATCAATTACATTATAAGCTTCGATGAGTCAGGCATTTTCCAGGGTATTCAATATCAAGAATTTTATAGTCTTAGAAGTTTATGTTTGAATTATAGTGCAGATATGAATCGGAATTGTTTCTGCAAGTTTCTTATCAATGAAAACGTTAGACGTCTCCATGACAATGCTAGAACCTACACTGCCATTTGACTCATTTTCACCGAATTTAAATAGAAACACTTCCACATCTTCCCAGCAGTAGATATCTATCTCCATACTATTAAACATTGAAGGAGTCACTAGCAGAAACGAGATTTGAAAATTTGTGCTAACGACTAAAACAAACGATTTTTATTTTAGAGAAATTGTGACGTTACCAGACAGATGGCGTTAATACGTGGAGATAGAGGAAGAATCCGTCAGACATTAGCCGACATTATTGTTTTTTATTAATGTGTTACTTTAAAAAGTAGTATATAAAAGCTAGGGTTCCTAAGTGAACCATCCTCTTCGGTAAAATTAAAATTTACCATTTCTTAAATTTCATTGAAAAGTCAAAAACCAACCTTTAGTACGTATTGGTTTAGAATTTATGAAACAAAAATAAGTAATACGCTGAAATGTTTAAAATTAGAGAAATGCAATTCAGAACGTCTGGATTCTGAAAACGTCCCTGCGTAGAGAAAAGTATCGGTTACTTCAATTGATATAATCGAGAATAAAATTAAAGTAAATCACATGGATCATGTTAACTATACTAATTTTTTTAGACAATTGAATTTATCTGGGGGATACTTGTAGAGACAAATTCGTGAATTTCTTTTTAAGGTATTTTTTATTAATAGTTTTCATACATTCACACCGAGAAAAACTGTAAATTTACTATCCATATTTAAAACGTTTTCTGGTTATGATTAAAACAATTCCAGTAAAATGTGTCGGTGTTCCATTCTGCTGAATTCGGTCTAACCTCATTTTCATGTGGGTTCAAAGGATTGATTAATTAGGACGAGTTTTGTTTATGATCACGCTCTAGTATATATACAGTGCGTATAACCATGGAAATAAGTTTACTACCCAAGTCACAGGAAATCTAAACGAATACATACATATAATATTATCACGTTATTCATTATACTCACAGGAAACAAATAAAATACCGGCTATAATAAATATTGAAGTAAATTCTAAAGCTTTCGCTAAAAAGTGGTTTCTGGAAGAAGCGAATATGCCCAAGCTAGTATAGGGCACGACATGAATGGAAATTCAGTTTAAGAAAGTAGTGGACTTTATTATTTCAAAATGCTGATTCTCAAATAACACATTGCTATGTTTCGTCGATTTTTTTTAGACATGAACACTTTTTCCGCTATTTTCGAACAAAATCTTAAGTACACATTTTAGTTACTTTGTGGATGAGTAGCACACATGAAACGGAAGAAAAAAAATGCCTATGAACATATGTCCGCAAATTACCTCATTTCGCGTTATGGCTATTTTCGGAACGCTGATTCTGAAACGAAGCACTGATATTCAGTATTTTTCAATTTTTACGGCAGTTCGCCCTTGCAATATTGTATATTGCAATATTTAAAACTCTTAAATTATTTACTACTTTAAAAGAAAAGCACAAAGTTGACAATCGTCATTAAGTTATTCCTTTTTTATAAAAAATATAGTAGTACACTGCTGTTACCCATGAACGATTACACCCTGCATAGCTTATAGGGAACCTCAATATTCATACTCAACTTATTAAATCATAACGAGGAATAATTGCAGCAGCTTCACTACATCATCACAAAGATCAGTTCCGTGGATGACATATTACGGTTCCCATTCGACCATGGGCCACTACGAACTCTTCCAATAAAGCTACTGCAACTAATTTCCTCCTCCAAAATGGTTCCAGCCGTTGGATTTCACCCCTTTACAGGTGGTATCAACCAGATCGTCTTGCAGAACCTCTGCAATAATTACACCATTCTACGAATAACCCAAAAAAGTTGTAGCAAAACAGTTTTAAACGACAATGTTGCAAGCGAAACAACCACTTACCAGAGTTCTGCCTATTTCAAAACATAAGGAGTTATAACTCACAAAATTCACTTAACAAGTGGTTTTAAAATTGGAATATTAACAAATTTTCACCATTAAGTACACCAAAATTATAGAAGCTTTTTTGAACAACGTTCAGTATCTGTATCCTGCATCTCATTCCTACGGATTTTTCGGAAGAATGTTCTCCAATTGCATTCTAGGGCTCAAGGCTCGCAGAACTTTAATGTCATTAAAAGCACGAGGCTAACCTCTCACCTCGCGGAAAACGACGGCCGGAAGGACCAAAGCGTCCATCTGGTAACAAAACCTGGTTTCCATGCTCGAAAAAATCTGCAATCGTTAGCACTCTGTGCTTAACGGGTCCTACAACCGGCAGGTAAATATTATTAATAATTAAATGTTTCACAAGATCTAAACAAGTGTCTTGCAGAAGAAAAATCAGTCTATGCATGACTGTGATTCAACCGCCAGTGGCTTATGCAGGGAAAACTTGGTCATTAAACAGAAAAGAACAAGAAAGGTAGTAAAGGAAAATGCTGGTGGACAAAAGTAGAAAAAAAAAAAGAATAATGGGGATGCATGAAGAACCAAACATGGCACAAGTACTTAAAACACAGCAAATACGATGGTTAGATTCAGAGACTACCAACCGAAAGAACAACATAGTATCATAATAATCAGGATAATAGCTGTTGCCACCATTTTTTTGTCAATCCTTTCTCAATTCATGCCTGTTGTCTCAGTCTCCATCTTCTACACCTGTACTTTCCACTGAATTTCATTGACTACATTCCGTCACACCATTTTAGGTCTTTGTAACCCATCAAAGATTTTCTTCATTTCGTACCTTATACAGTTTTGTCAGTCTACAGCTCTACGATTTTGATATTCTTTTTCTTCTAATGTTGCTAAGTGTCCTGTCTTACAGAAAAGCAAGAAAGCTAAGATCTTCGTCATGTTGCGCTACAACTACTTAGCTGTTACAAATCACAACGTGTGTATGTGCTCATTTTTGCAGATATTTCCACACCTACATATTTCCATTTTCAGCCCCTTATTGGACTGTGGGTAATGTCAGACATTCCAGCAGTCTGTTTAATAATTATTAATGTCGGCCTTATTGTACCTAGTATCTTGTTCTTCAAAGTTCTTGTCGAGATTGTGTACTTACTGATTTCTCTAACATTTAGTGGATTGTGTTCTTGTGGTCAGTAGTTGGTCTTCCTTCTATCAATTCTGCTTGATGCTTGTCTATATTTTCTTATATATAACCTTCTTTAGTATTCTAGCTTATAATCTTCCAGTTGCTGGTACTACTTACACCTATATTTGTGTAACTATCGCGCACTTTACTACTCTTCTTTTTTGGAGATTGATGCATGCGATGTAGGGGTGTTCTATTAGTATGTCTTTTCTATTTATTGTATCTGGGTATTTAAATCGCTCGAAAAGTTTATCTACTTCATATTTTATGAGTTCTTTTTTCATGTCCTGCCTACTTACTTTATTTATTATTATTCTTATTGGTTTTTTATATCTTCCATCGTTATTTAAGTCTGAGCTTTATCTTTATTTTTTGTTGATACGGAGCTTCATCCTCTTAAGTTTCAATAAACTTCTGTTAAACGATTATTTTAGAACTCTTCCCAATTTGTTTACTAATGTACGGTATTGTGGCGTTAGTACCTCCACTACTTGGAATTTTTACGCTAATACACCACAATAGGCGCTTAAAATTTACCCAGCGCCGCGCAAATACGCGCAACCCTTCTCAAATTCTATAGAAAATAGTTAAATTAGATAGGCCCAGAAACATATAAAACGAAGGCACCCAATCTGCTCAAGACACTTCTATCCAACGATCAATCCATTCAGCTCTAACTGGAAAAGCTATCAGGCCCTCTGGGTTTTATTGAAGCCGCTAGTCCGAGACCTAGGCCTGCCTGAACAAGCCGTTTAGAACCGTAAAATCGTTGAGTATCTAAAGCAACCTAATGAACCTTTTAAAAACACCCGACCTCGACCCACTGCTTGTTGAGGTCTAACATTTACAACGATCTCCTTAAAACCGCTCTTTATGCTGTGTTCGGGCTTGTTGGGTTCAGTATTTAATCCCGACTCTAATAACAACCCTCAAACTGAACCTCGTGGCCTGTTGGATCCAGAACCTGAGGTTTAATTATACTTCCCTGCGTCGCTAAGGGTCAGGGCCTCAACAGTGGGCCGCAAAAATGGCAATAATACGCTTCTAGAGGCGCCGGGGCAAACATGGAGATTTCCGCGTAATAAGGACTTACCACCACCAGGTCGATTAAACGCCAGAGTTAATGAAGAGAACGACCTACCTATACAAAAGCAATTTCATGTCTCACGGCGAGACAACATCAGAGGAACTCAGCTTCCGCCCCGAAGCTCCGATTTGTAGTTTCGCCGCAAGTTCCGGCAAACCGCTTTTCTGACATTCGAGCTTTTACAAGGTAAAAGTTAAGTATATCGTGACTCTTCGGAATTCATCAAAAGTGACCCCAGAGACCGTATTTCGTCAATACTACCCAATTCACCTTCAAGGAAAATCTCGACCAGGGTTGTTTGTCGAAATTTTGTAATATCAGTTTTAAACCAATTGTAAACAAAGCAGCCATTAGGTGTGGGCATATTTAACTGTTTAGTTTCATCGAATTACAGTGTGCAGGGTCAGTTTAATCTGCAGCAAGTGCTACCAAGAACATGCCGAGTATCGTGACCTGTAGGTCTGTGCAGGTCGAGTTCTGCAGTAACCTACCGAATGCATTTTATTCTCTTGTTTAACATTGTATATACAGTTTATAAGTAAATCTAATTATAAGAGAACCTGACTTGTAATTTACATAGCGATAGATTTTTATATTTAATGTGTACTTAGTCTACATAGTTGAGTATGAATTGAACTCTGGCATTCTGACTACCCTCACGGCTAAATTAAGTAAATCAGCAAATCTATTTAAGTAAAAAACTATCCAATCTAGTGTGTTCATTACCTT
The DNA here is from genome assembly GCA_940337035.1 of Agriotes lineatus. Classification (NCBI taxonomy): domain Eukaryota; kingdom Metazoa; phylum Arthropoda; class Insecta; order Coleoptera; family Elateridae; genus Agriotes; species Agriotes lineatus. The sequence continues at coordinate 9,666,296 of OW679198.1, read as the reverse complement.
TTGGGTACATTACAGTATGTATGCATTTTCTCTTCTATTCGCTTTTAGCGTTTTTATCATTTTCCATTTTCTATTTTGGCAATTCCTATTCCACTTTTTGTATTTTAACCTTTGTCTGTAAATTTGTAGGAATGCATCTGACCTTGCATTTATCCATTCTTTATGTAGTTGTTTCTCCTTCTTAACTGCATCCATTGTCTTTTGATTAAGTTTTTCTTTCCACTTTATATCTCTTCTTTGGAAACTCAACATGCAGATATTTTGCTGTATTATGCCATGATGGTTGTAGTCGGAGTACGGAAACCTTCCGTGATAACCTTCCAGCCCAATCAATCTAAGATCGAATCGGCGTTTTCCAGCCAGAAACCAGTTCGACACTGGGCGAATGGAAATTGGCAAAGCGGGACTTAGAAACAGTCTAAAAGCGGTTGACATTTCTAGGAACACCAGCGATAAGCGCCGTATTAACATATCAAACACGACGCGAATATTGTCCGGAGCGGATCATGCAAATCCAGCATTTTTACAGCGAGCGAGAAATATGCATATTATCTGCGCGACATGACTTTGGCTCGATCGTATTTAAAGGACATAACCGGGGATAGCGGCGGTGTAAAATCTTAATGTTGGAAACATTGACACTGAATGGGCATCAATTACGGCTGTAAAATATTTCCAGCCGTGATTAGCCATATAGGTACGACGCGATACTATTTCGGGGTTCGCAGCCCGCGCATAACATGGCTGATGTAGGGCCCATAAAACAGCTTGTGACTGGTATGAAATGGAATTGAAACGTCAGATTTGCCTCTATGTGATGCAGTAAAGTATGAAAGCAAATGTGCCCATACGAAATCTTTTTCAGCGCGCATAGCAAGTAGGCGTTTAGTGTGAGAAAGCTCTCTTGATCTAATAAATTGAGCTTTACGAGCGCGGATATTGAGTTAAAGGTGCATTTATATAATCGCAGTTGGAAAAGTAAGAAAATGCACGATTATGTTTATATTTTAACTAACGATGCTGTGATACTTTAAATATCAACATCTTCTGATTTATCTAAAACGTTTTTGTTGTGCTTCAATAATCAACCTATTTCTACACTACAAAATAAAAAATGGGGTAGGAGGTTATACGCACCCTACTAAATTTCCAGTAAACTAAGCTAAGTTCTCCTAGTTAATTTTTAATTTAATTAGTTTATTGTTGAAAAGTGAAGTAGATTTTCCCTCCGAAACGTTCAGTTCTAATATTTTCCATTTTTTCATGTGGCGAAATGCCCAAGAAATAGCATGGTTCTCACGACGTGTTAAGAGATCTTGGCAAGTTTTGCATGAGAAATCTCGATAAGACGCGAATCTTTTAATAAAATTTGATATTGCGGTATTTTTCTGCGTTTTAAGAAAATATTCTAAGATTTTGGTTTCAGTAGGCTGGCATTAATACTTCAACAAATGTTCGTAAAACCTTTAAAATACTGACATATCCGCGCTGAAATAAGCAAACTGTAAATAGCGATTAGATCGGAGAAGCTCAGGATTGACCTTTCGTTCCCAAATACAGATAAACGCCGTCGTTATGGAGCATTACGACTGATTCGTCAAATGTATAGTGCGGCTGGTTTAGAACCACTCATTACGGCCAGTTATCCAATCATAACCCGATCGTGAGGCTCACCATCCTGCATTTCCGTGCCCTTTGCGCTTTTTGTGACTGCTGCAGCGCGCAGGGCCGGACTCGCCGGTTTTGGCATTTAATTAGCGACGAGCAGTCAATTAGCGGCCAAATGCCAGGTCCATAAATAAGCAGCGACAAAGCGAAGTCCCAAATGAACTTTTCGCCAAACGGAAAATATTTATAAGTCGCAGCCTCGATAGATATGGAAATGACTATTCCGATTGTTAACATTTTCGGCACAAAACCTGGCCATTAGCTCAACTATAAAATATGATTAGTTAATTCTGAATTCCAAGGGGATTTGGCGATAACCCTGAGTTGGACAGATTGCCCGAAATGGCTGTTTTATTTCATATCCTGATTGGACCATTATCCCAGGCTTATGGATTTTTAAGTTTTGCTCGTTTAATAACATTTGCTGCTATAATAAACATTACGCTTTGAACGCAAATTGTTTTATTGCTTTTTTATACTGCTTAATGTTTGCTTTTTGTAAACATTGATCATGCAGCTACACACAGATTACGCTTTCCAAAATAATAAAATTGTTATATATTTTTTACATACTAGCAGCACAGTAAGGTGTACTAAATACATAAAACCTAAAGTCAATAATTTCAAACAAGAAACTCCTTTGTACAGGAGTAAAGAAGCTGCCAAAAGGCCCAATCAAGTATTAAAAATCTTATTTATGACATCAATTGTCTTACGACAAGTAGTTATGTAAACGTTGTCCCATAAATAACTACATTTTGAGATTAGGTAACCGTATAAAGCGAGATGGTAACCACTGGCTAGAATAAGAATTAAATTACTTAAATCCGCATAAATTCTTCCTGATAATTGTCTCTGAAGGTAGCCGTAAACGTGTCTGGTAATTTGCATAATTTGGCTGTAGGCCTTCTCCCACTTATTAGTGTTTGTTTTGTGCTATATTATGCTTTAATTGAAGTAAAATAAAACGTCAATTCAGAATTCAACAGATGTAGTAATAATTTGGGGTAAAGGGCAAATTTAAAATGAATTTTAGTTGAACTTCTTAAGACTTGATTGATAATGAAGAAGTATTTTTATTAAAAATATTTGAATTTTAAGGTAATAAAAAATTTATTTACATTTTAGGATCAACACATTTATTTTGAATGCTGGAATTTAAGATTTGATTAGATAATAATTTAGTCGTTTAAACATAAAATTTATTAATGAAACAGGTTTGGCTGTAAAACCTAGTCTGTTATGTGCAAAATTTGCTAATTCACTTATTAGACATTTTTTGTATGTTTGAATAACAACCAATATTTTAATGCTATGCAACATCATGCTATTTCGATACATCTATTGCAAGATATAATTGCGAACCTCAAACCTTACATTCCAGATTGTTTTGTTTATATTGTGTACCTACATAAAGTCATGACAAACAATTGAATAAAACAATGGCTTTATTGTACACTTTCATTATCTTTGATAACTTTAAATACTACATTTTTTTTTTGAAAAATATAAATACGTAAAAGTACTTATAATTATCTTTCTATAAAACTACGTTATACACCTCGCAGATGTCTGTGCAGTTCGCTGCTTCTGACAACATCCTTAGTATCAAGTTTTTCCACATACATCAACACGAAACCATGAAAATGTTTAATGTACATTGTACATCCCAGATGGCTGTGAATTATTTTCAAAGCAGAGAACTTGTGGGTAACCCTAATGCCCTTGCAGACATCAGTGAAGAGGGGCACGATAGAGCAGCAGAGAGAATAGGTTTTACATGAATTAGGTACATGTATTTGACACAGCCTTGCTGCTCTATTCAAATTCATTTTACATATCACTTTCGTCCTACTTCTCTTCACTATAATTGTTTCAGTATTAGCTACAGTTCTTCAAGACTACGCAGTGACATAGTGAAACAAGCAGGGAGTCAAATTGATACGAGACGACCCGTACGTTTTTGTACTTGTATACATTTCCTTGCTCTGTTTATTGCCAGCTAGCTCAATTAGCAATGAGTTACCTCCTACATTATTATTCTAATTCGTGGTTATGGAAAATAAATGTTACAAGAAAAGGTATCCGTACTGTAAATATATGCTCCAAAACTATACTCAAATAAAAGCCAATTTGCTTGCACTCAATGTTTTTTTCTTCTTTTTTGTTATAGACCTCTCCATCTTTATATGGCTTTTATATGGTACATCCGTTTCACATCATCGTACCAATTTCTTCTGCTTTGCCTGCCCTATCGTATAATATCTTCTGCATGGCATCTTCCTCTTATTTATTGTTTTTTTATTCTGTATCTTAAAGTTTTCCCTAATATGGATTTCAATAGTTTCATTTCTGTTGCTTTTAACTTAGTTTTTGTTTTGGTTGTGTCAGCTTTTGTTTCTATACAGCATTAATCACAAAGTCAAACTGCATACGAAGAGTGTTTTACTGCGTCTTTATATTAACCAAAGTTAAGGTCCACCGCACGAGCTGGCTCGAGTACACACAATTCAAACGCAGTGGACAATTAATTGTAGCATGAAGCCCTGAGTTCCAGTCACTGCCAGCTTTATGGCGAGTATGAAATGCGTATATGCCCTGAATCAGCACACATTAGCATTCTTTTGCTGTTTATAGTAGCGTAAACCATCCATTTGGTAGCTCAGTTGGGTCACTAGGTACCTTGAACCTGCAGCTCTCTTTGGCGAGGTTTTTCTTTTGGTAACTGTCGCTTGCTTGAGACGACAGAGCCTCGCTGGTGATGCTTCGATGCGGCTCGCAGACGACTATTTTAACTTCGACTCAAACTTACAATTTCCGACACGCAAGGATTTAGGCTTTAAGTTGTTACAGAGACGCACTTCTGAATTACTCAAAATGCGCAGGAACTGTCGACTCCCGGACACCAAAATTTTACAACAAGTGAGTGCTCTTTTTGTTCTGAGCAGCCGCCACGTCGTTTTGCGCTGAACAACTTTACTTCCGGCATCGCATTAAAATACTACACGTAAAAAACTCCAGTTTAACCTATTTAATGAAGTTAACTATGCTTGTATCTAAATATTACAATGCAAAAATGCACTAATCTGCTGCTATATCGACGATTATTAACTGTTGTCAATACGCTCAGGTGGTACTAGATCAAGCCCCGTTTCAATATGTATCAGCAAATGTTAATGCAGCTTTTTCATAGCTCAATGTTGATGTTTCTGATCTGTTAAACTGTTGCTCAATTCTGCTCACAGTAGTGCCCACTACTCGGTTGTGCTGAGTCAGACGATGATGCTGCTTCGTCTACGGACAATTCGCCGTACATACATTTGTACCTTCTTTGCCGTTCTGTAAAATCTATACCGATTTAATATAACAGATATATACGTAATATTTGGTAGTTCTTAGTAAGCCAATGATTTCTGAATAGAAATGTCATTTACTTGATAGCTGTAACATAAGGTTATATTCAAATCATATACATACAGGTTACTTGGAGTTAGCACAACACTTGGTTCATTCTCCATCCCATTCCAAAAAAGGGGTAGCACCATAGACGACTTATACAAGAAGAGTGGCGATACACCTCACGTCTAAGATGAAGAGAGGTTATATTTGACTTTTCAAATACTTCGATCTGATTCTGCCATTTGTCAATAGTCAATTATGTTCAGTAGTGATAAATCATAATAAAATATCTAACCTATTCATCTTCATCAGTTTCCCTCTGTTTCTCATATCGGCGTTGGGGTTTCACCTGCCTCAATGAAAATATCAAACCTTGTGTGTTCTAACCTGGCATGAACTCGTAATTGTTGTTCTTAAGCTGCAGTTTAACTGTTTTTCTCAATGTTGTTTCAAGTATTCCTTTACAATTTTTCCTTAATTGTTAAGAAGTAAGATGCCCTGGTAATTTTCACAGTCGCGGGGATTTTTTTCTTTCTTAACGGAATCATTATTGGCAATTTTCAGTCTTCTGCAAACTGCCAAGTGCAGTCATCTTTAGTCGTATAATTACAGACACGTCCGTAGAATCTAGCATCTGTTGCTATCTGTTTATGACAGGTACATTTTCTACACCGTGGTTTGCAGTCTTTCCAGGCTGATTTCTACGGCGTCCGCCCGAATGCATTTTATTTTCTTGTTTAACATTGTTCATACATAATATACGTAATTCAATAAAACAATGACTTAAATTTAAAGAGTAATATAAACGTTAATCTTTTCTTAATCTAATACGTTGATAAAAAATCGGACTTTGGCTTTGAGCTACGCACAAGGCAAAATTAAGTAATTGAGTAAAGTAACTACTGAAAATGATGTACTCTAGAGTGTTCATTACAGACTTCTTCTTAATGTTTTTTCTTCTATTTTGGGCTGACCTTGTTAAGAACCACCTATTTTTCGTTTCTCAGACACTAATTTTTTCGATTTGTCCGTTATCTTTGGGCTAATTTTGGTGTGTCGCAATAACATTGCAGCAGTTTACTAACCTAACCATTGTAATGCCTCAACGATGCTAACATGCGGAATATATATCCGTCCAAATAGTTCGAGGAAATCCCTCAAAGAAAGTCGACATCCGTGGATGCAAATTGCCTGGAAAACCAAAGATTACGAAACTCGGAGCAACAGATAATAGACAACTCTATATAAATGGGTTTGAAAAGTTAGGCTCCCTCTAAATCCAGTTTAATCCATTGGCAGTCGTGTAGCGTTATTTTAGTTGTTTCTCCAATTGCGCATTTGTATGCATTTGATTATTATTAAATTAGGGTTTGTAATTTTTTACTTACAGTAAAGCAACAAATCAAAAAATTCCTGTTCCTATCTGCTCTAATTAAGTGGTGGTCCGAACATATCATAAGTTGACTTTTAACCTTTAGGTTTATAATATTTCTAATCTTCTCTTGTTAGAACGGTTTATTTTAATATATAAAAAGCAAATTTTTTTTTGCAATGAAACCTGGTGTTTTATTTTGAATGGCTCTTTTCAAAATAACTATGAATTCGTTTTGCTTTAACGGTTTGGAAATGCAGTTTATGAAAGATGGCAGTTTAAGTGCATTTTTAAAAATTACAGCGCTATTCAGCCTTCACATTTAAGGAATTCCACGCCCGAAATCCGAATGCCTTAAGCATAATTAAGATAGATTTATTGCCAGAATAATTGAGCGTGTGTTTTGTTCGTGTTTGACTACTAGTCGAACCTGGGAAAATGCCTAAAATTCCCCGAGACACTGTCAGTTTCGCGCGAGGAATTCCAAAAATTGGCCGCTTACATTCGGCACGTTCTCGCGGGCGCATAAATTAGATCCAGGAGGCCGAGGTTTTTATCGTAACACCTATTATTCCGTTCCGATTTAATGCATTGTGAGAGGGCTAGGTATACCGCAGATTGTGCTAATTGCCGCTTTTGCTTATCAGATGCCGCGTGTTCTGCCCAAATTGAGAAATACCTGGCCGCGGCATATTTATGACCGTTAGATGCAAATCTCCGCTAACAAATTAACTCGTAAAGTGCTAATCTGGTCTAGCGGGGCCATTATTTCCAATCATCGCGATTCCGCCCTTAGCTCTCCGCGAGTGGGGCACTTTCTACGCTTGCTGTTATGAAACAAACAAATAATGGGCCCCTAAATTGGCGCTTCGCTCGGATAGAGGTAATTTGAGCGGGAATCAAGTGTGAGTGGATATCACACTCGGCTTAATGCCTAGATCGACAGGACCGGACCGGATTTGAAAGCTTTGAAGATATGCAACATTGTGTGTTAATGGAATTCGAATTCCCGAATTTAATTTCAAACACTAAAAAGTAATTGTGTATACCGAGTGTAATGTCTATTTGCACAAACGTAAGTGAGGAAGATGCTTGAACAGATAAGTAAATTCGTGGAATAAATGATTTTATTTGAAATCGGCATCAAAGTACCTCGAAATTGTCATATACAATACCGCGAGCGGTCGACGAATTGCAGAAAATTTTTGTCAAAGTGTAAGAGTGTTTATTGCTTCGATATAAATTGGTCGAGTGCGACAGCACGAGAACAATTTTGAAGCAATAAACACGAATAAACACTTTGACAAAAATTTATGCAATTCGTCGGCTGCAAGCGGCTTTTGAAGGACTATTCAACGAACAAAATTGACATTTCTTAGTAATTAATCAATTTTATCCCCTCCTCTTTGAAAATAAAAATCTGTTGACGTGAAACAAATTGTTTGTCAAATTTGACATTGCTAATATCATATTTGATGAGTTTTACATGAAATTAAATAAATGTCACAGTAAGAGAAAAAAATTGTCACATATAATCTCATAAGAGCATTAATTCTTTCCGGAATTTTTTTGAGTGCGTTCCAACAACGTCGTATTAATTTGCCCGAGCGGGACGCGAGGGTAAATTAGGACGTTGTTGAAATTCACGAAAAATAATTTCTGGATATGAATTAATGCTCTAATGCAGATTCGGTAAGAAAATTGTAGCGACACAAACCCTAAAAAGAAGTAATGTCTACCTACAAAAAATTTCCAAGAAATACCAGGTTTCATTGCAAAAAAATAATTTGTTTTTTATATATTAAAATAAACCTTTCTAACAAGAGAAGATTAGAAATATTAAAAACCTAAAGTTTAAAAGTCAACCTATGATATGTTCGGATAACCACTTAATTAGAGCAGATAGGAACAGGAATTTTAAGTTTGGTTTGTTGCTTTACTGTAAGTAAAAAAAACAACCCCAAATTTAATAATAATCAAATGCATACAAATGCGCAATTGGAGAAACAACTAAAATAACGCTACACGACTGCCAATGGATTAAACTGGATTTAGAGGGAGCCTAACTTTTCAAACCCATTTATATAGAGTTGTCTATTATCTGTTGCTTCGAGTTTCGTAATTTTTGGTTTTCCAGACAATTTGCATCCACGGATGTCGACTTTCTTTGAGGGATTTCCTCGAACTGTTTGGACATTTCTTAGTAATTAATCAATTTTATCACATCCTCTTTGAACATAAAAATCTGTTGACGTGAAATAAATTGTTTGTCAAATTTGACATTGCTAATATCATATTTGATGAATTTTACATGAAGTTAAATAAATGTCACAGGAAGAGAAAAAAATTGTCACTTATAATACCATGAGTAATCAAAGTTATGTCGACTATTTTTGCGGTGGTGTCACGAATGTCCATTGCGCTTTGGTACGATTAGGACGAGTGCGCTAGCACGAGTCCTAATCCCAAGCGCAATGGACATGAGTAGTGATACCACCGCAAAAATAATCTACTTAACTTTGACTAAGAATGGTATTCGAGAGACTATTTAATGAACCAAACTACTTTTTCAAATTAGTTTTCAGTAAATCTAGCAACAAACTGCGCTATTTCTATAGTAACAGAAAACTAAAATTGACTTTTTCTAATAAAAATCGCATTTGTTAAAAATAGTCACTTGAATACCTTCTAGGAAGATATATCCACTGATATTTTTTTGATTGGTCAAGAAATGTCAGAATTCTGGATTTTCATTGGTCACTTTTTGACAGATGACAGGTGAATTGAATAGTCACATATAATCTCATAAGAGCATTAATTCTTTCCGGATTTTTTTAGTGCGTTCCAACAACGTCGAATTAATTTGCCCGATCGGGACGCGAGGGTAAATTAGAACGTTGTTGGAATTCACGAAAAATAATTTCTGGATATGAATTAATGCTCGAATGCAGATTCGGTAAGAAAATCGTAGCGACACAAACCCTAAAAAGAAGTAATATCTAACTACAAAAAATTTCCAAGAAATTTTGTTGTTGTCTTGGTTACGGCTCGTGAACTAATTTTTCTATTGGTCATTAATGAGTGTCGTACGATTTTCATTAAATTGCACAATTTTACGCTGATTGGTGGCAAATGACATAAATACTAAATTATGATTGGTGAATAGTTAACTTGAAAGAGGTGAGTTGAATAGTCATTAAAATACGAGAAATCGGCAGTAAAGTAATCCATTGTTTTACGACTTTTTTTGTAGATAAACGTAAACCGACGTTAACATAACCTACAAAAGTTGTAATTTCACGATTTCTCGATTTCAAACGAAACATAATGTACTCCTAGGCACGGAAGTTCCTTTTTATCCCTCATGTGGTTTATTTGCCTTGGCCCTACGGGCCTCGGCAACTAAATCCACATTTGTGATAAAAAGCTAAACTGCCTTGGTATACAAACTACTATTGTTAGGAGCAGATAACTTCAAAATTACATAACATATCTTTTACATTTTGCTACGTTCATGGACTCAAAAAACTATTTTGGATATGAAAACTTGCTTATTTTACATTTTAAACAGGAAATATTGTTTATCCACTTTGATGTCACAATATGGTTATTATAACACTGAAAACAGTGCTACAATGGAGTCCATTATAGCTCTGTTTTTGCATTGTTATTTTCATATGAAAAACATTGAAACAGCCTACCTTGATTCAGACCACTAACAGATTGTCACATTTATGAAATGTCAAAATTAAAAGTTTTTGATGATTTTTTATGCAAAGTAGATAAATAGTATATTATACTCGTTTAATAAGAGGCATTGTAGCACTCGTTCCATTGGAGCACTCCTCCTACGCTCGTCGTGCCCCAAATTCACTCGTGCTACAATAGACCCTCCTGTTAAACTAGTATAATAATACACTATTATCGTCGTCTTCCAAGTTGTTGACTTACGTAAGATGTTTCTGAAAATATTTGGAATATCTTAGTAGGCGCTACGGTTCTTTTGTTTACGACTTTGGCTGCTGTTGTTCCACAGGTGTTGATGATAACACTGAGTATTTTGAAATAATAACACTTTATGGAAAAAACAACTCTTTATTTATTTATGCAAAATTAATTAACTAACACACACATGTATACATACATGTAGCAAGAGATACAAATACACATATAGAGTGCGCGATTAAAACAACTTTAAGCGCTAACAGTTACGTGGCGTGATATTTCGACAGGCTATGTTAACGAACGGAAAGTCTCGTGATTGAGCTGAATGAAAAATGACTGAATGCTGAACGGGAATCCTGAATCCTTGCTGGCGTTTCTGTGTCCGTTCATATAACTTCTTTCGTTGCGTAAGTGGAGGGTTGTTTATAACTTCCAGACCCTTAGTTTTTTCGAGAGAATACTTATCCATTGTGGCTAGTTTTTAAGCCAGCCTATTGAAATTTAATTTATTGCTCTTCCGTTGCAACAGGGTGTCTATTCGACGATGTGTTTTGTCACTATTGTTCGGAGGGCTTGAGCCACTTGATTGTTTTATTGCCCACCTCTTCGTCTGAGAGTGGTCAACTGGAATACCGTTGATTGACTAACTGTTGTGGGCCCGTATACCCTGAAGTTTGCGGATGTCGTTTGCCGAGGTTCGAGTTTTACATTCTGTGTCTGTACACATTCTGTACACCAAAGTCATGGATGTAATTTCTCACCCGCGACAGTAATCACTTAGTTTATGGCACTAGTCATTTAGTTGCGCGTATCGTAACGTCTAAAATTAGTCGCCTTTGATTTAGAGTGCACAGTTGGTGGTCTTTACTTTTATAATCGCCTTCACTGCTTTTACAGATCTTACGCTGGGTGATTTATAGACGCTACACGTGATAATGCTCCGGCTACATAACTACAAACATTGCGACTCTTAACTGTATAAGTGTGCTAAGTATTCAAATACAGACAAAACTATCCAAGATTTTTTTATTTTACCAGCGTCTTTATCTTTAGTTATGTAGGCGACATCCACAGTTGGACAAAATCTAATTAATTGGTATCAATAATATATGACGTATAATACTTCCTTCTTGAGTTTCATTGACTTATGATACAATATACTAGAAAGGTTTAATTTCTGACTCTGATTTCTTCACTTCATCCACCTAGTTTTGTAAGAGAAATAGAAAATGTGTTATTAGTAAATATTGCAATATAATACAATGTAGATGGCTTTTTTTAGTTCTTACTTTTGTTTATTGAACTACATCTTTCTTCTGACAAGTTATCATGCCAAGATAATTAACATTAGTTGATGCATCGAGATATATTTGTACAAAAATGCCACATGAGTTTTGCTTCATGACTTTAAACAAATTTAAACGTTAAGATTCATTGCGAAAGTACAAAATATATATCAATATATATCTAAAATAAAATAAAACTCTAAAAAGAACATTAGAGAACCAAAGTAGAAAAAATTAAAAAAGCATCTGGGGAAAGATCAGCTAAATCGGTTGCAATAATACGTACGTACAAAATGATACGTCACTTTCATATAATAGAGAGACTGGCCAATTCTAGCGGCATCAAACAAACAAAGAAAGGTATTTCCTTGTTATTAGGAAAAGAATTTGTTTAGATTAGAATTTTTATAGCTACAGTGATGTCATTTAAAATCACTTAGATTTTATATTCCTTTTCTAGCTAGTAATTCTTGATGTTACAAATACCCTTAACAGCTTTGGATTTGGATATGACGTTATAACTAACAATTTAAATGCAAATGATAAACAAAATAGTTCAAAAACAGCTTGGAAATGTTATTTTAACACAATTTAGAAATATAGACGCAAAAAATATAAAAAACGGCGATGCCGGATGATGCTGCAAAAAAGTGAAACTTGTATTTTAAAGTAGGCTAGAGCAGTACTGGAACTGAAACGAAACGCACAGGAATTCCACAGAAAATGTTCTGCTAAATCACCAACAATTAAACAACGAAAATCAGCCCAATTAATTTTTTCTAAAGGCATGATGCAGTGAAAGATTATTTGATTGATATTTTGAAGATAATGCATGTGAAATAATTCCTTCTGCTGTTATGCAGCAGGAATAATTAATATGGCAAATTTCCGCCACCACTAAATTTTTGTAGTGTACAGAAACAACCATGCTTGATTTTTTTATGGGAACGGAAGTGTTAATCTTTAGCAAGCTTCTAGCTTAGGGGAATACTAACATTAACAAGTAAATATTGTAAATTGTATACAAAAGCACCTTTTACTTTTAAACAATTTGATAAACTATACAACTGCATAAAAGCTTACTACTATTACAATCATTTAGCAAGAATGCGACAAAAAGCGTGAAAGTTCCCGCAAACTTAAAAAAAAATTCGACCAAGAAGGCCAAAGAGAGCAAGCGCAGTATTTATTGGGCCAAATAGGTGCCAAAATATAATTAAACGCACCAGTACTGCGGCCTCGGTTACGCTCGAAGATGCGGAAAAAGTGTTATTAAAAACTGACGAAATGCGTTTTGGTGAATGGCCCTAATTAAACCTGCCTCTCACTGACAAAAACGGTTTGGTCGTAAATCCAGACGTTTTTCAAGTCTCTTTTGTCTAATAAAATTGAATATGTCGTTGGTCTTTGTTTTGATTCTGCATCGAAAAAGAGTACACATAAAACAGGAAAAGCGCCAAAAATAATTGATTGGATAAAGATGATTAAAAACTTGATAAAAAGGGCAATAAAAGAAGAAATAATATTCCATGCAGCTTCTTTTAAATTACTTTAAAAATAGTTGTCGTTTATCACATGCTTTAAAGGCTTTCTATGTTAATGTTAATATTTCATTTTGTAGCCATATGCCACTAATATTTCTAATTGTTGCAGGTGAGTCGTTTACTGTAATTCAGCGGAAATTGAATTTTTAAATTTCCTTAAACTTTCTAATTTATGGCTGGATGAAACGGTGCACCTGTAGAAGTTTTTTCAATTATTGTGTAGAGGTTAACAAAATTATAGAAATGTAAAATTTTTACATTTCCTTGAATTCTGTTAATGTTGGGGGAAACCTTAAACTACAAAAATATTTAAAATCACAGCAACTACTAGTGAACAAGTGATTCGGGATACAGTTTGGATTATATACTTTTTTCGTTGACCGCTTGTTAATTTCAATATTAATGAATTATTTTTCCTGAAAAAGGATGGATTAATAGGCGTCATTAACACACTGTTTTTGATTAATACACTCTTTTTCGTTAATTAACTGTTTTTTAAAAAAGGGTGGATTAATAGATCTATTAATACACTGTTTTTGATTAATACACTCCATTAATTAACTGTTTTTGTGATTTTGACGTTTTGATAATATTTTGCATGGAGGTTAGTTGTAATCAAATTTTTCGCCACAAAAAAGATTTTCCGGTCAACGAAAAAATTTTGTAATCAACTCGTTTGTTAATAGGAGATTAATAATCTCAACTATAAAAGGCACTCACTCGCTATCGCTCGTTCGTGCTTTAAACAGTTTCGATTATTAATCGCCTTCATTATCACACTTGTTGGTTAAATAACTATTAAGGCTGAAGTTTGACGTAATAAGCAAAATTAATGACATTTTCATGGCCATACGTTATTGACTATTATTAAAAACAAAACGAGAATATTCTAAAAAATCAAGTTAACGTGAATCAATCCAAAGTTCAGTGATGATTATAATTTTAATGATCATCATAAAGTATGTATGAAAATGCCATTAAAAACTGGCAAAGCGATTTGTATCAGAAGGGCAGCAGCCTTCACTTTATCTATAATGTATGCTCAGTCGTCTTCTATTTCTTGTTTAGGTAAAATGACTAGCAGGTTAGTAGGGCTAGATTCTTTTTTGTTATTTTAAAATGCGTTTTTAATATCATTGTCACCTTGGTGTCCAGGAACTGAAGTTTTCAGATAAGTCTTAAACTGACTTTTAATCAATTTAAACTTAAATGATAAAGCAGTGCTTTCATTTTAAATATGTTCATTCATACAAAATCATAAATTATTTTGAAGGCACATGTGCATCAGAAATCAAATAATGTGAGCTTGTATATTTTCTTTTATTGATTAATATTTTCTGTGGCTCAAGTGGAACATGTGTTAAGCATGTAAATATTTCTCATATTTTGGCAAAACTGGAGTTTTTAAAGTCTATTTCATAGATGCCTAAAAAGGTAAGAAGATGTTAGGATTGTTTCAAAAAACATTTCGTTTATGTGTTATTTGCATCAGTAGTAACTCCAATGATTAGAATTTGTATAATCATAGAAAATTATATGACGTTAGATTGGTATTTTATTACTTGTAATTTCATATAAGAATGCAAAAATGCTTTATCGTTATGTTGATATCAAAACGTCTTTCAACACATTTTTGTAAAAACTAGAATACTCAAGTTCTATTTAAGTTATGTTTAAAAAGGTAATCAAAATCTGCCATTGCTTGGTTTTATCAGTTTGTTAGTTTTAGCTTTAATGATTAGAATAGGACGTAGGTTTTGGATCTCTACGTTCGTCAAAAGCTTTAATTCAGATTTGTCGTTGATGCGAGCTTAGGTGTTTGGTTATTTTTAGTTTATAGTGGACATCAGCATTGAACTGTTACTAGGCGTTACTAGAAATCTTGAATGAAGATGCTTTATCATTATCTTCATCGTCATCTTGGCCTCCATCAACCTCTGAAGTTTCTCTCAACAAATTTGTCCAGTAACAAACAATTTTTAAACTTCATACAACATTAACAGCGTCTGCAAGATAAAAATGTGTAATTTGGTAGTGTTCGAGATTTCATTATTCGTACTAACCATGTAACAAGAGACACCTGGATCAAATATGGAATGAAGAAAGTGAAACTAAACCAAACACGCCAAAAATGTTGGTTATTGATTACTATGTATTACTCGAAAAAAAAACGTTAAAGAAATGTTAAAACTGAACTCTCAAGATGGGGACTGAAACATGTGCAACATAGAAAATTCAGGTTATGGAATGGGAAAATAAAATAAAATTTCAGAGGAAGCTGGACGATTCATTCTGTAGGAATTCGAGAGTTATTTGCAACTAAAATAAAAGAATGAGTTGCTTTATAAACTGAATGAAAGAAAGATTAATGTAGTTTAATAAGTAGGATACTTGCCCTTGTGTCTACTACGAATTTAATTTAATTAATATCATCAAATAATTATATATGAATGAATCTTCTTAATATTGATTGTTTAACAAAGTCAAAGAAACACAACTTTGGAAACAGTAATTTAGCTTTTGTTTGGAAGAAAAATGACTGGAATTATAGTAAAAAAAAATTAAGGTTATTGTTGTTATTGTTGCTAGGCTGAGCTGCATGTTGGTTGCTATTGGTATTTAAATACGCAGCAGCTAACCTAGGTTATGTGACAGTAGAATGAAAGGGTGTATTTTTAATTTGACTCTTCTCAAACGTCTAATGTGAAAGAGTTTGTGTGTGTTCTACTGGGGCAAAACTATCATTAGATTAAGAAGAAGTTCAAGAAACAATTGTAAGCCAGGAGAAAAGTGTGGCGAAAACTTTAGTATAGCGTTCCCATTGGGTTTGACGCTAGGCCCCCGAAAAGCAGTAGTTTCCAAACAAATTATAGAACATTGTGTACTACATACACACAATTCTTAAACTGCAGCTAACCTAAAAGTATAGCTCCTGTGTTTCTATGCGATCGCACATATATTTAACAAACTTCTATTCGACCGCCTTGATTTCATTAAGCGTGGTTTTTGCCAGTTCTGATCCGTTGAAACGACGGGTTGAGAGCCGCTGATTTGCAGAACCATTGCACTTGCGCGAAGACTGGGGCGCTATATTGAAATTTAGCCAAGCATTTTGTTGAGGCAAACATCAAACTTAAACAAAGAGTGATCCAGAGGCAGACTGGTAAAGAAAATGCCTGGTGGGAATTTAGCCCAAAAAGGCTTGTACTCGTTTTTAAAACTCTGGCTGCTTACCTAACGATGGGCAAATACAGAAAGTAGGTACAAAAAAGAGTAGTATAGAAATGTATTTGTCAACTACGTCGTCTGAGTTGATTGTTTATAACAAGTCTGTTCAAGACCCTAAACAGTTTTATTCCTGTCAACCTGACATTTACAACAGATGTCACCACGCTCGTGTATTATAAGAAACTGTCAATATGCACTAGTACTTTTGAAATACCGAATTCAACCAAACATAATATTGAAAACGTATGTGAAATGTGAAGTGACAAATAACGTGGCATTTGGCATAATGTCTGCTACAATGGGCATGTTAGTAGTATAGACTGTTCACACTATAGAAGAACGGATTGATAATACTTGTCTGGAAACATTGACGTTGATACTTGCATTCCATATTTGTCACCGTAAGGAAATGCTATGAAAGTTATTGCATATTTATCAACAGATCTCCTAAAATCATATTTTGAACATGGAGATCACAACCATCCCATTTTTATAGAATTTTATTGAGATTGTTGAAACCTCTGCTTGCAAAACATGAACCGATAGAAACTTCTTTACTAAAAGTTAAACCACTGAGTAGGAAGGTACAAAAGGTTATGGTTTTTGTGTTTACAAAATACTTGAAAAGTTATTTTAAACATTTTATATTTATCTTTAAAGAGAAATAAAACAGCTCTTTATTATTTGGCCTATATATTACTGATATTTTGCTCTCTGGGAAGCTTCGAAAGAGAGATGAAATATTATTGTTGCATAAGTCTATATCACACACACATACACACTCAAGCTGGGAATATGCGCCTACTTCTAATGCTTGAATACTTTTGGCTAACGACATCTGAGTACTGAAGACTGGCGCTAATCTATATATCTAATATATATAAAAATGAATCCCTATTTCCCTTGGTCACGCCATAACGATTTACCGATTTTTAAAATCAAAATAAAATTACGAAAACAACCATTTTAACTTAAGAAAGAAATACCAAATAAATAACACCAAAAATAATTTATATTATTATTCAAACTTTCCTTACCTAATAAACATCCATAACACGTCAAAGAAAGAGGAAAAAGAGGGGAAATAAAAATAGAAAATAAATCAAACAACTAACCAAATAACCACAAACTACCTACTAAAAATAACAAAAGGTGAAATCCAATTTTACACTGTTCTTAAACCAAATTAAAACTGAAATTAATAATATAAAACTATGACCATTTTATAACTTTGGAACATATACAGTGTGTCTGCTTAAGTTCGCACCATATGGAAAACTTTTTTATTATTAATTTTACGAAAAAAGTTATGCTTTATAAAAAGTTCTGCATGGTCCAAAACTTAAAATGCAATCATCAGATTTCAATTTTTTAAGCCGTATACGAGGAATGTCAAAAAATATGAATTCTGCTCAGGAGTAAAGTACCTTTATTTGTGACAATATCGAAAACTATTATTAAGAAAAGTTGATTAGAATCTAAAACTACGTTCAAATATCCAATTACACCTATCTACGATGAAAATCAGGTTTTGTTATTTTTCACATTTTTTTTCAAGTTGTTCCATATGGAAAAACTTTATTTCTGACAATATCGGAAACTTTTTTCAGTTATCTCTTTATTCGTTAAAACTTTGATAACCTTTACGTCTCGTAACCTCTATGTTGCATTATTTTGATGATTAAACAACTTAAAAAAAATTGAAAAATACCAAAACCTAGTTTTTATCGTAGATAGGTGTAATTGGATATTTCAACGTAGTTTTAGATTCTAAGCAACTTTTCTTAATAACAATTTTCGATATTGTCACAAATAAAGATACTTTACTCTTGAGCAGAATTAATATGTTTTGATATGCCTCGTATACGGCTTAACAAATTGATATCTGATGATTGCATTTTAAGTCTTGGACCATGCAGAACTTTTTATAAAGAATAACCTTTTTTCGTAAAATTAATAATAAAAAAGTTTTCCATTTGGTGCGAACTTAAGCAGACACACTGTATAAACATTAAAATGAAAAAATAAAACAAAGGAGAAAAAACCTTTGTGCTTTTTAACTGTGTTGTCCTTAAAATTTTTAAATTGTTATAAACAAATTGTATTAAGCCTGAAGAAGCTATATTAAATAGCGAAACGTTGCTTTAAAATGATTTTTAATGAAAACTAACTAATATGTTATGACACAACTAATGATTTCACTTACAACCATTAGTAAAGTTTGATATTAACAACAAAATTAGCTGCAAAATCTTCTAACGAAGAAACATGACTTACAATAGTCATATTTTTTCATTTTTTAAATGTATTAAATAATACAGCTGTAACAAACAATTAATAGATTTGCTAATTATATTATATTGGATGCAGGAAATGGACTGTTTGAAAATACTTAAAGTGAAGGACGTATTAAAACCATTAAATGTATTTTAAATATTTTATTTTATCCTATTATGTTATTATGACAATAACTCCTTAGCAACAAGTTGCGTTAAGATGCATTTAACAGCACTAGTGTTGTTAAGAAAAATAACATAACGATACTTTATTAGCATTTAATCACATGTTGACAGCACTGAAGTGTATTGTCAGTCTATGTCAAATTCGATATTAGTAGGTTAGGTTTTGTTTGTTATTTGACACAAACTGACGCAAAACGTAACCTGAAAATCTCAAATTTAACATAACCTGACAGTGCTACCAACAATACAGTATTGAGTGATACCACCACAGCCATAGCAGATATATGTCTGTTGTGTCATTAAGAACAATGTTTCCTATTTTTTGAGAAAGATTAGTATTTTAGGATAAAATAAACCGTGTTACGATATACGTAACGTTATCAAGCTTTTTACATTACGAGAGAATAGTTTGAATGAACGAGCGACGTTAGGAGCGAGTTCTTTAAAATCCTCGAGTAATGTAGAAAGCATAATGTTTTCAGGTACACTTAGTAACAATAACGCAATATACAAATGTAATACCTATGTTGAATGCACTTTATAAAAACATCATTAAAAATTAAAGTCTTGTTTTTATGAGTAGGTATCTTAACATTTTATCATCTACTGTAGGTATACATTTTATGAAAATAAGAAATGATTACATTTCTGCCTGTATAGTAATCTTTTGAGTGAAAGCATAAACATCATAAATAACTTAGCAATAAGTATTTTATACATCATTAATATCATAATATCATTATGATTCAATGAAATGGATTTGACAATTAATCTTGGATTTAAAAATAATTTATGTAATTTAGGAAGCTTTTAATTTGCTATATGTTAATACGAAAAATTTTTTTCAACTAAAGAAGTAATAGGTACTAACCTGAAATACAATGACATAATTTTGAAATTTGGATAAGTACAGTATATTCTTTAAAATTCTAGATAGCTTTTCCTAAACCTTTTATCATTTATTCCACACTTTCATCAATATGTTCAGACATTACAATTTCATCAGTTGAATCTGAATCTGAGAACCTATCAAGTTCTGATTCTGAATCAGTCTCAGCTAAAGAAATTATAATGGGAGGAATATCATCCACTCTACAATGTCCCATTAATTTAACCTAATCATCCCTTATAAGTTGTTAGCAGTGTTTAAGAGAGTTTCGCCACATTTCAGCAGTGAATTATGAGAGAGTTTCTTTCCATTAGTTTGCTACCTTATCTTTCGAAGAAGGCAGTAAGTTTATGTGTTTGTTATAGTAAGTTTTAGGAAACCCCCACGCCATTTCTATTGGATTATATTGACTATGATATGGGGAGATTCTACCTAATAACTTCATGATCATGAGTGTTGAGTATGTTATCTATGATGTACTTTTTAGTATAATTTTGCTGGTCCAAAATAGGTTTTATGATATTCCAAAGATCTTGTAGAGTGTGTGTTTTATCAAAAGGTACCCCATTCATTGTAAGCCATTCATCGATCTGAGCTTTACGAGAATTATAAGTGGGTGGCTTATCAGCAAGCATAGAATGGTAAGCAGCATTATCCATTACAGTTACACATTTATCTTTCATTTTATTGAGCGCTGGAATTAACTGGTTTTCCACTCAATTTCTAAATGTCGCTTCGCACATGTTTATGTGGTAATCCTTATGTTGAATTTTGTTGTCCAAAATTAAACTACATCCGTCTAAAAATCCAGAAGAACATCCTGCATGCAAAATGATATAAGGATTCCCTTCACTTTTAATTTTTCTTGGATTACCCTGTAAATTTGTAGGATGTACCCATCTTCGCAATTCGGTACCGTGGTAATTATGTACTGTAGCTTGAAATGCTGAAATTGCAACTTTTGGAAGCGGTTTTGCACTATTCCTATGGTTTACGGTCTGCTGATTTTTACCAAGTAAATACCAAACTAAAATGCACCTCAACTAACACAATTGGCACTTCCACTGATATCTACGTTGCCAACTGTCGTTAAAATACCCTGAACGGTGTAACGCAGCCTAAACGAGTATAAAAGTATAAATACCTCTAGTAAATACTGGCTAAAATGCAGTATCGTAGACCACTTCTGTCTCATACCCATGAGCTATTTTAGTTTAGCAGCAGTTTAAGATTTGTGTGTACTTACTACTCACTAAAAAGTTGTGGTCTACTATACTCTAGTTTTCCCTCATTCTATCTATTTATTTTAAATCAATGGGTGTCGCCCCTAAAGCTACAGTCTGCGTTGCGTAGCACTCAAATAAAATGACGTCTTTATGTCATTTCGCCAGTGATTTTCGTGTTTTTAGGCATTTCTGATAGATTTTTGCAAGTTTTGTATTTAAAAACGCCTTTCCAAAAAACCCGTGTTTTAGCGTTTCAAGCTACAGTAAACTGTTACCATCTAAGTTTCATCTAAGAACACGAAGCTGATTTTTCCATAAGAATTTAGGTATTGTAAATATCTTCTTAAAAATTTTACCTGCAATGCTTTGACATGCGGTTTTTCAGATAGTATAAACCTACAGTTTTCTTTTCCATAAACATATTTCATACTTTTCAATATCTTATAAAAAGTTGTCCTTAAATTTCAAATTTTTTGTACTGTAATTATATAAATGAGATATGTGGAATATTCCCCTTTTTCATTTAAATAATAAATATAACGAGATAAATCTTTTTTGCATGAATATTCCAAAAACTCTGTTGATCGACGTTTTCCTTTGAATTTGGTACTGCTTAATGGTTCTCTCTCATTAAATTTGTTTAGAATATCATGAACTTGGTTAGGACTTATCTGGAAGAAGGTAATTAGAACTTGCTATGCAATGTAATTTTTTCTATAGCACATGTTAAAGTGTGCTTTTATCAACTCAAAACAAAAGGTCAAGTTTTACTTTAACAGCAAGGGTAGATAAAGTAGCACTTTAACATCAAGGATAGATAAAGTAATTTAATTTTCTAACTTTTGTTTAAATTAAATATGACAGCTTCGTATTATCGTAGCAACCCAATCTAGCTACTGACATTTTGAAATGTGATTGACTGTCATTATTTTCTTTTGAAATTGTTAAAGTTCTTGCTATAGAAAAAAATATTGTATTATACACGACGATAAAGTTATTTCTATCCACTCTTGAATCATTAACGTCTCGACTTCGTCTCGACGTTAAACGATTCACTCGTGGATAAAATTTAACTTTATCGTCTTGTATAATAAATTACTATTATTTTCATTTTTGCTCACAGAAAATATTCTTTCTACTTTTTCAGAAATCTCATTTTCATTTGCGTTGTGCAATGCATCTTTAAATTCTAGATAGCTTTTCACAACTGCCGACTTCTCTCTGCAAGTTAAAAGGGTTCTTTTCTTTGAAGATGACATTCTTACATCAAAATATTTTTTATTTCGAACTAGCAAATATAAATAAAAGTTGCCAGGTAACAAAAACGCTAATTTTAAAAATTACGCTTTTGCGTTGTCCAACCTAGCACTAACAAAAAAACCAATAGAAATTCAACAGTGCTACCATAAAACGTCATTTTTGACAATCCGGGACTATATAGTGAATAGAGTTAAAATGGTTTGTACTCCAGCAGTTTGTCGTGAAGAGGTTCAGATTTAGAATTTGTTTTTGCATCAAATTTACTATCACTATGTTCTCTAATGTAAACAGTACATCAGGATACAGACAATTATTATCATACTGATTGCCCAAGCTTAGAAGGCACTTTTAAAGAAAGGAAATTGCTCTACTGTTTATACGTTCACATGCCCTAGTACATGCAGAGAAAAATATTTATTAAATGTATACTGGCAGGACTATCACTCCACATTCGAAGTGTGAATAATTGGGAAAAAATTGTGGTGCTATTAGCGTTCATGATTGATTGTACTTGTTACATTAACAATGCCTTTTCGACTGTTTACTAATTATTTTCCTTTTTTTAACAATATACTTGACAGAAACGAATGATACAATGCCAGTATAATACTTTCTTCTTCGAATGTACAAAAGTAATTTCTATGACATAAATATTGCCGAAATAAGAAATAATGAAAAGCTGCTATTGGTTAACGCACAGAAATGCAAGCATTTGATTGGTCACTTCATGTTGAATGGAATTGTCACCTGAAAAAATATTTGGCAGATTTTTCTGGAGCCTACCGCAAAGTATTCCCATTGTTTTACGTGCCTCTGGTTAAGGGACAGAAAATCTAGGTTCAAACCCCAGTAACTCCAACTGTCTTCACTGCGATTCTCCAATACAGCTTTGGCAACCGTGAGATTTTGCCTAAAACCTGCTCAAAGAGGAGGCTTTTTGAACTCAGGGTTCGCCCAGGTCCTCATTCATGGAATAAGGGGGCCCAGTGGGATTTCGCCTCCCTGTCCTCCAGCCAGACCGCCCCTGGATTGATTTTTGGTTACACTGAATCTAATTCAGACAAAAAGTCACTTTTATTAAATTATGTAAAATTTATTCACAGTCCAGCATATCTCTGGTTAGAAATACAAAGAATATCTTTCGGTTTAAATTACTATCCTCTGAATGATTAAGAAATTTATTTTTGCCAAAGCTTTCTCACAAACTCCGAGTGAATGATTGGTCATGATTGAAATCATGTCGGGGTTACCAAATAAAATGATATGTATTCAATATATTAATACAATATCAAACTATTAAGTTATAAACAAATATTAGTACAGCTAATGAACTCGTGTTTCCTGAAATAAAATTTATTTTTTGTCTTTTACAAACCCAAGTCGTTTCTATAGAGATGAACCGACTCTCTATCTCTTACTATTTACAATAATTTCGTTCTATACGCTTTTATGCTTGACACTATTTAATAAACGTAATCAATGCCCATCGTTTTCGAAGAATTTCGATGTAGGCTCCCATCGTTGACTCAATCTTAATCCCAATGGCCAGGGAGGAGCACCGCGTTCTGAAGCTGAGGGTTCATAAAAAGCAATAATTTATTTTGAAGTGTCTTCGCAGCGAGCCCGGGCCCTTTTTCTGTAATCACGAGTAAGTAATAACGCGCCAGCCGGTAATTTGATAAACGCAGAAGACGCCATCGAAGCGTCCAATTTGCTCGAACCAGAAGAACCCAAAATGAGCGGGTTCGTTCCTCCGCGACCGCAGCGCACAGGATATCGCTGCTAGCAAAAAAGCACAACAAGCTAACAATAAAAACCGAACCAATGGCTCGCTGCAATTTGCTCGTGTTCAATCAATATAGCATTAACGAGAAAAGAAATACGTCTGCATCCAACGCGTGCTTGGTGCGGTCGAATCGAAAACCGCTAACCTCCGGCCCATCGCCGTCGTCTCGCGGCCGCCGCCTTCTCCCAAACGCACGCTTCCAATGACCGACTGTTATCACTTATAGTTGTGTGCACAACCAGTTTGCAAGTTAGTTTTTGGTTATTGATTACTGCTACGTGAAATGGATTAGAGTTCTTGCTACGCTGCCTCCGCTCGGTTCGGACGCGATTAGGTCGTTGTGGGTTAGCATCCTCCAATGGGAACTTCATTAAACCTTGCTCGACCATGGGGCATATTCTATGCAACTTGGAAGAAATGAGAAACTGACAAAGATCCAGAAGTAAAAGAAAGATTATGGTTACGTATAATTTCAACGAAACAATTTGAAAGATCAAAATCAAAACATCAAAGAGAATTCAAAATTGAGTGTGCTATAGCTTGTTCACTGATCAGACACGTGTGTTTCTAAGATTCCAAGTAATTATTGTTTATTGTTCGATGATCATATTACACACCGTGACTTTTCTTAAAAATGAACTAGTCAAGCGGTGAAAGCGACGCCGACGTTCCAACAGAAATGAGCTGTAGATGCTACCGCTTTGAGCTTATCGCCCGAAAGATTAACAATATTGTATGGAATTTATATGGACTGAAAAAAGGAGAAGAATATATACGACATCAATACAGTCTTTTATGTTAGCATGTTTCACTGGAAAAGTTTTGGAACTGTTCTGATATAAAATACTGAAATCGGCCATCACTATACAGAAACATGTGAATCTTGAGCGTTATTTTGGTTGTTTCTCCATTTGTGTACTTATATTATGTTTGAGTCGTATTAAATTGCGGTTTTGATTTTACTTCGTACTATATTCATTAACGTGTAAGTGAAGCAACTAGCTAAAAGTTTATTATAACTATGCAGTTGTGTCAAATTTGACAAAAGACCGTTGATAACAACGGATAAATAATGAAGATTCCAGACCCAGAAACAAATGCGTGCAAAACTTTCCCCATACTTAACGGAATTAAAAATATAATTTGACCTAGCTCAAATCCTCATACCATACATATACAGCACTACCACCAAGCAGAAAAACTGTGAAACAGTGAAACGTAATCGAACCCGTGATAATTACCCTATGAGTGATTTTCGGACTTTTTTTATAATAGACCACTGCCAAAAAATGACATTTAGAGAACTATCCTATGAGTATTTACTTGAACAATGATGTTACTTGGGTTAAAAAGAAGTAGGAGTGATAAACAAAGGTGTAACAGTTTGCACTAAAAGCGATAGTCCGAATATTTTAAAGTTATTCTCACCAAGGCAATCGTTAAATTTATTTTTCGGTGATGGTTTATTTATGGGTTTCATTAATGTATAGAGAATCGTCTATTAATGGCCCTTATTAATGAATGATTTTTTTATTAATGAACTATTTTTGAAAATCTGTTTATGTTGGTGGCACTGTAAGTCTATGTCAAATTCGAGGTTCGGAGGTTAGGTTTAGCTTCAGTTTGTGTCAAATTTCGACAGCTAAGCTGTCATTTGTAGTAGCCTAAGAGTGAGACTAACCCGATAAAGTTGGCCGAAGATTGGTGATTTGGTGAGTCTATCCCCAAGGCAACCGATGATGACAGCTTAGCTGTCGAAATACTTAGGTATTAAAGAGGTTGTTAAATATTTGTGTGGTTAGGGGTTTTCAACGAACTGTGTTTCATTCAAACCCCAGGCTCCAGAAGTGTTGCTAGTTGTAGTAGTGTGTTTTACACAATCATACTTGTAAGTTCTAGGCGAAATAATAGAACTGGAAATTATAAATAAACTGATACTGACTCTGGCTTTTCTAAGTAAATTAGGTTATGTAATTCAATATTTCAAATAATTTGTCCGACAATAGTTACTTTGTAAGAACCTTTACACGCAACAATGTAGTGTTTGATCAAATACCAAAGAAAAAGCGGCTGAAATAAAAAACTTCAGAGCTTTGAATTAGAAATTCAAAATGATAGTTTGGCAACTTTACTGTCAATCATGTTATTTTAATCCTGAAATTATAAGATACGTCCCTACAGTCTTGAGCTATATGGAATCAGAGCGGTAGCGAATAATCTGATTAATTTGGCATCAGTTAGTTAATTTAATTATTAAATTGATTATGCCCGATCATTTTAACTTCACGAAATTGTAGTTTATTCAATCGGAAAAGCTTTTTGGTCAAAAATGTAATTTTTTGGCAGCAATAAACGGAGCAACAAAAAGTTTAAGCTTTAAAATGAGAAATTCAAAGCTATGGTCTGATAAACTCGATGACAAAATGATAATTAAGTTCATTTCCTTGCATGGTGGTTGCTTTAGAAGAATCTTTATCTAGATTAATTTAATTTACAAGGAAAATAAGACAATTATATGATAAATTACAAGTCTGAGCTGTATAGTCACGTAATCAGATACTTTATGTAACTGTAATGACACAAAATGACGTATTAGAGGGTTTTGATTTGAAATAATAAAATGAAAGGAAGTGCAACCGCAATGACAAATGAACTGCAACGAATATACGCAATTTGTTCATCTTTGAAGTATTTAAAGCAGCAATTTGGTAGATAAGTATGAAATAATTTGAATTATTTTCATTTAAGGCAACGGTAATAAGCAAAGAGTTTTAATAAAAAAGTAGATTAATTTGTACAAGATAAACATTTATAGTTTATTATTGAATAAGCTATTTTCCTCGTTAAGAATGATAAATATTGTGGGCGTAAGATGAAGGATCAAGTAATTAAATAATGTAAATTTAACTCTCTTTCAGTTCTCTATAAAGTTAATTAAAACAGAAGACGACTCTTAGATTTGAAAATTTCGAATTTTTAATAGCAATAACTATAACTATAAGTAATGACAAAGGTCACAATTGTAAGTTGAAGATCATACTCGTATTAGTTACAAATATTTTGAAAATTATTATAATTTGTTTTACAAAGTTGGCTATGGAAAATAGAATCAGTGTCTTAGATTAGTTCGGGTATTTGTTTATTCAAGTAGGTTTCTGAGACGAAAACGCATTTCTCAATTAAATCATATTTTGAAAATAAAGTTCAAGAAGCGGAAATACAACATTCAAGCTTGTATGAACGAATTTAGACAACTTCTTATTATTTAGACAAAATGGCGACAGAGCACCCCAGTATTTATGGTACACGGTAAAACGTACAATTTAAAATCTACAACCACTTGTACCTTTATAAATATAAGTAATATTAATTTTATGTATAACTGCAATTCGTAGGACTGTAAATATCTGTTTCTTTTTGCTCGTAGCAAGCATCAACATGCGGTATTGCTCGTAAATATAGTCATACGCAACGTTGATCATTATTAAGATGTATATAAGAATCGCAACTAAAAATTGAAATTTGTGTAATGATAAGTAAGTAAAAGATTAACAATAGAGAACCCATTAAAAAATAAATACGAACAAAATATATACAAAATTTCAATACTCTGTAGCAGCCTCACTGTTATCCAAAACACTTTCTAATCTTCTAATTATTTAATGATGCAATTACCTCGCTGCCCTATCGCTTTGAAACTTCTCGCTTCCTACAATTCAACACTCTTTTTCCAGCAAATGTATTTCATTTTCTCTGATTCTGTCTTGCTGGAAAATAAAATTGTGATCTGGATATCTTCAAGTCACTGTAGGTACTAGGTAGCATGCCCTTTTCCAAAATATTTTGATAAACAAAAGTGACCATCTATTCTTACGCAAACCCTCTACCTTCAGTCGCAGGAGCCCATGAAAAATTCTGTCTACACTAAGTACATTTGAACTACAATTAACTGAATTAGTTCGTGTGACTAACCGTCTAATCATCAGCTACACAAATATGTAAAAATATGTATTTTAAACCAAATCTATACATTAAATCAGGGACGGAGGAAGTGGGGGGGGGGGCAGAGGAAGCCAAATGAGCCCCTAAACTCACGGGGGGGGGCCTCCAATTTTACTACCTGGTAAAGAAGGTTTCTCTGTGCTATCCTTCACAGAGCTTTGTTTTTTCTTAAATAAAAAATGACAAAATAGACCTCAATCTTTGGGAAATTATTTGTGAAACAGCACATCCAACAAATAACGCCCCTCACGTTGTACCGCCGCTTCTTCCAAACAAACTTGAAAATTGCGCATCACACGCATAAGCATAGCACGTGTAATTCTACGAATTTTGCGGGGTGATGTTCTGCTTTAACACATCCACAGTGGCTGGTACATTCTCGTAGACTTTTGATTTGAAATATCCCCACAACAAAAAGTCCAAAGGAGTTAAATCAGAGCTTCGCGGAGGCCAATTTAGAGTCCCTCTCTTAAAAATTATGCGATTCGGGAAAAGTCAGAACGATACCTGGAAATGATCAGTAACTTTCTGTGGCCTTCTCTTCGTCGTCGGATAATGTTTAACAGAGGTCAAGCTATCTGATTTATGCAAGATAGGGCTACTCCTCATACCGCGAATATCGTAATGGCTTCTCCAACTTTTGCCGAATAGCATCATTTCTAAGAGAGGGACTCTAAATCCCCCCCCCCCTCCCCCCGGTCTCAAATCAAAAGTCTACGAGAATGCAGCACCCACTGTGGATGTGTTAAAGCGGAACATCACCCGAGAAATTCCTGGAATTACACGTGCTATGCTTATGCGTGTGATGCGCAATTTTCAAGTTTGTTTGGAAGAAGTGGTACGACGTGAGGGGCGTCATTTGGCGGATGTGCTGTTTCACAAATAATTTCCCAAAGATTGAGGCATATTTTGCAATTTTTTTCAATAAAATACTTGAAGAAATAAAAAATTTATTTCAAGTTTAAAAATGAAATTTGCCGCGGGACACCCGTTATGTTTGTTTGTAACGGAATCTTTGAACGCGATTTTCACCCACTTCAAAACTTCAGATTGAACTGTAACTTTGCACACTTATCAAGAACCGATGACAATACAATAATTTGATAAGTTTGTCCGATTATCCTAACCAGGATCTTCAGGATCAACGATTTTTACCTTAAAATCATAAAATCCACTGTACCGGCCGTATGTAAAACTACAAACTTATACCAGCTACGTCTACGTCGTGTGAAAGATCGCTGAGTGCCCTCCGACTATCAATGAAGCAGAAAAGACTAATCTATCTAGCAATACTGCACGTGCATAAGATAGAAACATTTGGTTTAGATTTAAATGACATTCTTATAGGGAATTCGCTTCAAAGACGGCTGAGAGGCGCAATGCCTTTGGTATCGTCCAGTGAATTGCACGCCTCATAACCCGAAGCGTTTGAGGTTGTGCATTATCTTTGCAATATAAGTAATAAATAAAATATTTTTAAAATTTGACTGATAATTTAATTGACCTAGTAATCTATGCATCGTCTTATAACTGCAATAAATTGACCGGAGCAAGCCGGGGCCGGAGATTGGAGGAAGGGGGTTACCAAAGAAGTTTGTCCCCCCCCCCCGCCCTGGGGTACTTCCGCGATCGCTGCATTCAATTGACAGGTAACATTAAAATAGCCATGAGATAGATTAAACAAAATGTGGATAGCTAATTTTAAACTTCAAAAAAATTTGAGTTTGACTATTTTCAATGACTGCCACGATGAAGTTTATTTTTGATCTCCCGGTACAACCCCACTGACATTAGATCTTTCACTTTTTTGAAATGATATTGGATAGCAAATCCCAGTTATCCTCCTAGTTTTCTGGGAACAAAAAAAGGTTTTCCAGCAAGTAAGGTATATATCAAGCCAGCTGCTTTTATACGGCTCTGTGCAATCCAAACCGAATATATAGTAAATTGGTTTCTTCATTCATCTTCACAGCTGTGGAAAAGGGGGCTTCACCACTAAACCAAACCTGCATCTTCTTCATTTAAAACCATTCATGCGCTGCACAGCCTGGTGTTGATTCCATCGTTAAATTTTGAAGGTACAACTATACGGCTAGAATTGAGGTGGATTGCAACGCGTCGTAATGTTCATCGTTCTTCCAACTTCACGATGGCTCTTGCAAATTGTTTTATTCATCTGAGTCTTCTTACTTCTAACCTTGGCCCTATTTTCTTATATTTACCTATGTTTGTGGACATTCTGATTATCAAACTGAAAAAGATGTGCAACTTCTATTTGCTTGGTGCAGGTGCAGTCTATTATTCCTGCTTTACAATTCACAATATTCGTCTGATAAGTGTAACAGTCATATTTTTTAATTTTAGATTTGCCGTTTAATTAGCAGCCACCCTGTTAAAAATTGTTATAGTATTGTATTTTTTTATCTGCCTGTTCAGTGTCTAGGACTAACCATATTGTGGGGGAAGCGCAACGTAGGCAATGGATCGCATTTAACTTACACTTCCCCACATTTAGACATACTACACATTCAACAATACTAAATTCCTAAATCTAACATAAAGCAACCTTAACTAATGAATCCAAACCCTTTGCCGTCCCGAGAAAACTTTTTGCTACTAGCGTTCACACGTGACGAGACGAGACGATGTTTACCCATTCCCGATCCCGAAAATTCTAGAAGTTGATTCTCGATCTCGAATTCGACAATCTTGATTCTCGAATTTTATATATGTGCATACTGAATTGGGACAGTTGCGACTGCGGAACGCCCAAAATAATCACGTACTTTATATTAGTGATGGGCTTATTCGAATGAAAAATAACCGGTTATCCGGTTATTGAAATAACCTATGTAACTCGGTTTTCGTTCCAAGTATTCGAATGAAAAAAACCTCATGCTGATACGTACTACGCTTTGAATATAAAACCTCTATTCAAAGGTACTACGTGCCATATCTCAGCGACCTACGCAGTGCTCAAAATTCTGTAAATATAAATACGTCATAACTCATAAACAAAGCAGGTTGTACTGAAAACACCATTGGGTTATCGCGTACCTACTCCTATCATAAAAAATATCAAATTATTAAATTCTGGGGACCTGAAACCTGAACGCCTAAAAACTGCAAACGCATCAAGCTATAAAACAATTTTTTATTTGCTTACATCTCCAAAGGTTCAAACAAGAGGCGGCGCCTTTAACCCGCCCGATCGATAAAGATAAAAGTTTTACAACTGTTTTTATTGCGATTAGCCAGCAGTCCCGCATATTTCTTTCTTTCTACACTTCTTAATAAATCCCTCTTAATTTCCAATACATACAACATAATGTACGGTCGGCGCCTTAGAAATCGGGCACTACACACTATTATGATATATTTTGCATGTATTTTTAAGTTTATATACTGGGTTTTTACAGTTTTTATGGTTTTAATTGTTACGTGAGATTGTTTATTGTTTGTCAATTATGAAATGCCATCTCACATTAATGAAGTAACCGGAGCAAGAATACTCCAAAGACTAGAAGAACATATTACGTGTCCCGATTTCAAAGGCGCCGACCGTACATATTATGTTTTGGTTCCTCTGCTATCTGCAAGTTACGATGTCGATGCAGATGACGATGTACCGATGTCGATGCAGATGACGGTGAACCGATGTCGATGCAGATGACGGTGAACCGCCAACCGGCAAACCGGCTGACTTAATCGAAACGAATCGAGAGCCAAAATGTATTCGAATGATAATTATAATAATCATTCGGTTATTAATATCATTCGAATGCAAATAATTCGGTTATGAAAATTGTCCGGTTATGCCCATCACTACTTTATATTTTAATGTTCTGGGTTTCCCCTGGCACTATAGTTGAAAGGGTAAAAAGCAGTGAATCTGGATCAAACGTAAAGCATCTGGTCATAGACCTACATACCCCAATGGCCACAAAAATTCAAACATTTTCGAAGAAATTTAAGCTGTTCTTGCGAACTCTTGAATCTTTTTGTTGTGGGGGATTACTCTACGTTGTCTTTTCTTTCTCTTGGCTTTATAGGCCTGGGTGTGTTTTTGCTTTTAGTACGATTTTCCTCCATTCTTTCTTGTTTTTCAATACTTCTCTCCAATTCATTATTTTTATTTTTCTGATGTCTGCTTCTACTTGTTCCTTTCATCTTGCTTTGGGTCTTCCTTTCGGTCGTGTATGTAGTGGTGTCCAGATGTTTCTTCTTGTCTGCATAAGTGTCCATACCATCTAATTACCTATATACGTGCCTTGTGTACTCTTACAATGTTTTCACCGTTCAATATTTGATCTAACTCGTGATTCATTAGTAGTCTTATTTCATCTTCCCGTTCCTTCTTTGGTCCTATGATTGTTCTAATAATCCTTCAAAAATTATCTCGCCTCTGGGGCAGCATTATTTGCTATGGCCAGATTTGAACCGATGTCCACCTGGTTGATAAGCGGGCATTTGTATTTATTACCAATAGTTGATCTTTGGAAGTAACAGAAAGCAGTATGAGTAAAATAAATGAATTTTCCACGATCGTGTCAGAAGCGACAACTTTTTGCACCGTTTCTACAAATTTTTATTTTGATGTGCCTTTTATTGTACGTTACCATTGGTGACGTGCTATAAAAACGTAAATGCTATAAACATTAATGTGGCACCTTAATTTCATATATAACTAATTTTAAGAGAAATAAGACTAATTAATTTAACAAGCTCTTTGTACAAAAATGTAATTTATAGGGGCAACACAAGAAGCAGTAAAACGATTCAAAATAAGAAATTCGAAGCAAAAATCTTGAATTTGAAATGATAAAAGGAAAATAAGTGCAACGGCAACGAACTTAATACCTACACAATGTCGCCATTTTTAAAATTTCTAACCAGCATTTGGATAACTAAATTTCACGTTATTTAAATAATTTTCGTTCAAACGAACGATAATATAACGGAACTTCTAATTAATATAAATTTTGTTTATGCATAGATCATACATAATGCTGTTTTGACACAAATTTGGAAAAGGTCAACATTTACAGTTAATAATGATTGAAAAACTCCCTTTTCCGCTTAATAATGATAGCTGTTGTGTGTCAATTTAATTTAGCCAAAGACAAAACTCACTTTTGAGTTTAGAAATTTAGAGTTTCTAAAAGTTAAGTTGTGACAAATTGCAAAATTGTGAGCTAAAGATTATACTCGAGTTATTAAAATTTATAGGAACGAGCGGGTCTCCATATATTTTGAATATTTAATCATAATGTTAAAAGTTCAATCTTTTGCTTGGCAACCCTGAAAATATTAACTCCATCTCTCAAATAGTTTATTGTTAGCAGGTGCTCAAAGAAAATGTGTGTTATTTTTGTTTAACATGGGAAACTGTTGTTGTAGCCTGTTTTCTTAATCCTTTTCTGGAAGGAATTAATCCCTTTCCCTCTAGCTTCTGTCTTTTTCATACCATTAATGAGTTTTTCTCTGTCAACTATCTTTTTCCATGTATGTCTTTCCGTTGCTTCTTCTTTCAATTTGTTCACTCTCATTACTCTTCTGTCACCACATTTATCCATCTTGATCAGGGCTTTCCTTTGTTTCTTATTTTGCTAGATTTCAATTCTGTTATTACTTTTATTTACAACCATATATGTAATGTTGACATTACTGGCCTCATTTGAGTGCGGGAAGTAGTACATTTTCGCCTGCTTCTTCCCGCACTCGAGTGCGGAAAGTGAGTGCTGGAATTACATTACATATATGGTTGTAAATGAAATAGTATACAAACCTCGACAGGAAGTTTCCTTAGTCTCGAGATAATAGATGATTTCGACGCTACGCGTCTCATTCAGCTCTCGACGGTAATGAAACACTTCGCATCTCGGGCTGTAATATAGGTACTATTATGGGCCTCTTAAGGCATTACTGGACAAAATATATAGAACGTTCAGAAGACTGTTAATAGCTATTTATATATCTAGGAAGCAAAGGTATTCATTTTCTCCCGCATGTGAATTTAATGCCCGACGCGTTAGCTGAGGGCATTAAACACAAGTAGAAGTGGAGGCACCACTAATTGGATTATGTCAAAGGTCAACGCGAATTAAATTGATTGACCTAATTAAATCCGCGAATTAAATCCGCGGATTGACCTAATTAATTCCGCGGTTTGACCTGATTAATTTCGCGGTTTGACCCAATTAATTCCGCGTTTTGATCTAATTAATCACATATGAAGTTTGATATGTAATTTACATATGTGCTACTGATTAAATTACGCGGCGGCCATTTTTAATTTACTTCCGGAATTACGCGGCGGTGCGCATGAATGGATTAACGCGATTTCCATTGCCCCCTACCTACTATAGGAAAATTTTTCAGATTTTTTTTCCAGTAGTAGAACAGTGGTCAGGATAGCGGCCATTTTGTGTTGGGACATGGCGGCCATCTTGTTTAATCGGATCAATTAAAAGTCAATTAAACCGCGAATTAAACCGCGAATCAGATGCTCTAATTAATGTCGCGGATTGACCTAATTATTTTTGATGTGTGCTACTGATTAAATTACGCATTAGCTTCCGATTAAATTACGCATTAGATTTTTTAATTTGCTTCTGGAATTACGCGGCGGCCATTTTTAATTTTCGCGGGGATATTTGAAATTTGAATTTTTTCCGATTTTTTTCTAAGTTCCATTATTTGAATTTTAAACTTCCCGGGTGTCAGCAGCCACCTTGGTTTTCTGCGCGCGCACCTCTCGCTGTAGTCGTTTTTAATTTTGAATTTTCGCGGAAATATTTGAATTTCAAACTGGTGGATCTATCTCGCTCTTCGAAGCTGCTGTCTCTCTCTTGCATTCACTCGCGGAAATATTTAAATTTAAAAAAAGCTATTTGCGTCGGACCCGAGTGGGAATCGAACCCTACTTTTCTTGGCAGCAGCCTTAGCACCTTACCGCTGCGCTATCGAGGTCTGTTGAACATATAGGAATTGAACAAGACGTCATTTCGCAGCTGTACCGTCACACCGTTCGAGTTGAAACAAACTATTTTTTCAGAAATTCAAAATATAAGAACGGAATTGTGTCGTCTAGGGCCTTAGAAACTTGTTAATAATTTTTAAAAAATGACTTTGTAACTAGTTTTGCTGTAATTAATTTGTTTAATTTTATAATATGAGTGACGCTATCTCACTCAGTCCCATTGATTTTCTACAGCGTTCTCTTTTCCATCCCGTTTGCTACCTATGCGTAATTACAAAAGACGTTATCGCCTCAGGCAGACTTTCTATTTAGCCGGCGATTGTGTGTCATTCTCTGAAATCTGTACTCACGTTTCAGTTTTTGCTGGCTCGACTTTAAAATTTGGTTCTTAACAATTAACTACGTACATAGAAAACAGGCTGGTTACTTTATTTTATATAGCGAAGTCATTTTTTGTACAATTTACACGCAGAACACAACTCGTTCTTTATGTTTACTTTAGAAACCCTTAACCCTTTTCATTTAAATCGCGAAATCCGCATAAATATATTACTATAAAAAATCGCGAAAAGTGTTGAGTAAATAAATGCAACGCATTGTAAAGCCGTAAAACTTTTAGTTATTGTACGTTTACAAGATGGGTCTTTTTACAAAGTGGAAGAACCAAACTATGCTATTGTAAATGTACAGATTTTTCACTGTCATTTGTATATAACAACTTAATGTAAATTGGTATTTGGAACATTTTAACGAAAACAGCGACTTCTTTCGGCATAAACTGTTTCTTCACACCACGGGGCTCTTCTCAGTGCATGCGTTTAGAAAACGCCTGCCAGAACCTGTATGTTTACACGGATTGCTTTGGACCTCGGTGCATTTTCAAACAAAGAACCAGATTCTAGAAATTCATCGAGTTACAAATTTGAGTTTAATATATTCCTGACATACTTCTGTTGTGCCCTCGCCCATATAAAATAAGACATACGCATTAAATAAATGTTTTTATTGTATAAGAATGGTTGTCCCCCATAAATTTGAATAAAACAGACAATTTCGTTGAAAAAAAATAGCTTTTCAATATCGTTTGCAATAAGACAAGGGATACTTGTAAAAATATAAGTCAAACCATTTTTCTTGTAAAAAATTTACGAAAAGACGTAAGTGTTGGCGACAAATGAAAATAAATTTGAATAAAAACACGCAAAAATTACGAAAAGACGTATGTGTTGGCGACAAATTAAATAAATTTGAATAAAAAACGCACAATTTCGTTGAAAATCTTTACAAAGCGACTTTATAGTACCGAAAAAATGATGTAAAAAAGTTTTAAGAGTTATTTCTAAGCATAATTTTGCAAACGTTTAACAAATAAACCATAATTTTTTAAAGTACATCACACAATTATGAAATCGTAGTTCAATTTATATAAATTTTCGATACTTTGTATGTGAAAAATAGCTTCAATTACTAATATATGAATAAAATCATGCAATTTCCAAAGCATTTCGTTTAAAATTTTAGAAAATCGACAGCATCTCCCATGAAAATTTATAAAAATCGGCATCTTGCCACATTAAATTCTGCAAAAACGACAAAAAACAATATTTTTATACAACTTTCACTGAAAAATAGTAAATTTTACGAAAATACGTCTGTGTTGACGACAAATGAAAATAAATTTGAATAGAAACACGCAAAAATTACGAAAAGACGTATGTGTTGACCCCCAAAGTAAATAATTTTGCAAATGTTTTACACTTTTTATAAAATGCATCGCTCAAAATTAAAAGAAATAGCAATTTCATTGAAAAATCTACTACCACAATCATTTCGATAAACAAAATTCAAAAAATCTTATACTTTTGACGGAAATATATGTATGTTGACCACAAATTAACATAATTTTTAAATAAAAACGCGCAATTCGTTGAAAAAAATATTCTGACACCACCAAAACACGCAATTTCATTGAAAAATATATATATGTTGTCCACAAATTAACATAAATTTGAATAAAAACACGTAATTTTGTTGAAAAAAATGTTCTGGCCCCGTCATTTCACTTAAAATTTTACAAAACTGCCATCATAACACTTGAAATTATACAAAATATATGTATGTTTATCACAAATTAACATAAACCTGAATAAAACACACAATTTCGTTGAAAAATTTGCAAATGTTTTACACTTTTTATAAAATGTGTCGCTCAAAATTAAAAGAAATCACAATTTTTAAATTATATCACGCCATTATGAAATCGTAGATTGATTTTTTTTTGAAATTTTACACTTTGTAACTGTAAAATAACTTCAAATACTAATATTTTAGCTTTAGATTTTGTAATTATTGCAGATTCGTGAAAAACAAAAGCAGAGTAGAAATAAAAAACACAAACACTTTGTAATAACAAATATATTGTTCTTATTTCGTATAATACTTAATAATATAAATATAAATTTACAGCAGAATGTCTTATTTCTAAAAATTCGCTAGCAATTTACAAAACTGTAGTTTGAGGTGCACGACATTTCAAATTAAAAAGACTGCAAGTAATAAAATCAGAATTTCATTGTGTAATTTTTAAAGTTAAGATGCACCCAATCTAGAATTCCCTTCGTTTTTGGTGTTGATGACATCTGCCTTAGAGGCGTTTTTCTAACGGCCCTTTTTTGGAGGCGTTTCCTTATCGATGTTCTTCTGACTGAACCTTTTGATGTGGACTTGGATGAGTAGCTGGTGTTTTTAATTTATATTCTAAATCAGACTCGCAGTTATCAGTTTCCATTCCGGTTTTTCCTATAGTACCAGTCGGGGTTGGCTTCTTTTGCTGTTTAGGTTTAGCTAGCAGCACATTAGGAACGTTAAGGTCTTTGATGTAATCAGCAAACTGTAGGCGTCCGGGTGGATTAATAGTTTTTCGAGGCCGCAGAATGTCGTGAATTAAATCGACTATGTTAGACGCCGGTAAAATTTCACCCTTTATAGTAACGGTGCCCTTGTGATCCCAGCTCACATCGCTTGAGGTACTCAAATGCGTAGGAAAACTTCAGCTTTTTTCTTAAAAGTTTTCAGAAGTGTAGATAAAATAACGGCATTTGATAGGCTGTCACTGGTTGTTTTCAATAGGTATTTTGATTGGCTGCCGCGCCTGGTTTGTGAAATGAAGGAATCGTTGTAAAACCTGATTGTACTGGATCCATTTATCGTAATCAGTTAATTTGGACTTTAAAACTTTTTGCATTTCGTCATCAAGCTGTGATAATATATTTTTCTCCGCATCATCGCCAGACTTAAGACGCTGGACAAATTCCGGCGATACAATCAACATCTTCCGCTCTTTGTCCATTTTAGTCGAAAAGGAGCTCAGTCGTTTGTTCTGTAGAGCCGTCGTGAATAAACTAGCTTAAAATCAAGACTTTCATAATAAATATA
Source organism: Agriotes lineatus (assembly GCA_940337035.1). Lineage (NCBI taxonomy): Eukaryota > Metazoa > Arthropoda > Insecta > Coleoptera > Elateridae > Agriotes > Agriotes lineatus. The sequence goes on along the minus strand of OW679198.1, from coordinate 9,627,812 downwards.
TAAAAAATATGACAGGTACGGAATCGAACCCGTATTCTCTCTCGAGATCAGAGCTTGAATCTGACGCCTTAACCATTCGGCCAACCTGCCTCCCTATATAAACGATCACTCTCTGCATAATTAAGAAAACATATAGTTTAAAAGTCTTCTATTTGCAATTTCATACAATATTTCGTATAAATTAAGCCATGTACAAATTTCTAAATCGGTTTTGATATATATTTTCTCGAAAGACTTGACCCTCAGCTGCGTTTTATTATTTGTCGTGATGCGTCATCGCTGAATTTACAAGTGCCATCCTGTCTGCGATGTGACGCACGCAGTGTTTTCATACCTTTTTATTTTAAAATTCTATAAAATTAGAGGCCCAAACTACTTCCGCATCAGGTAACAGAATACAATGGTTTAAAACGTGTTAGTGCGGCAGCAGTCGGGCCTCTGGTTTTATAGAATTTTAAAATAAAAAGGTATGAAAACACTGCGTGCGTCACACAGCAGATAGATGGCTCTTGTAAAATTCAGCGATGCCGCATCTCGACAAATAATAAAACGGCAGCTGAGGGTCATGTCTTTCGAGAAAATATATATCAAAACCGATTTAGAAATTTGTACATGGCTTAATTTATATGAAATATTGTATGAAATTGCAAATAGAAGACTTTTAAACTATATGTTTTCTTAATTATGCAGAGAGTGCTCGTTTATATAGGGAGGCAGGTTGGCCGAATGGTTAAGGCGTCAGATTCAAGCTCTGATCTCGAGAGAGAATACGGGTTCGATTCCCGTACCTGTCATATTTTTTTTATATATTTATTATATATTTATTATGAAAGTCTTGATTTTAAGCTAGTTTATTCACGACGGCTCTACCAGAACAAACGACTGAGCTCCTTTTCGACTAAAATGGACAAACAGCGGAAGATGTTGATTGTATCGCCGGAATTTGTCCAGCGTCTTAAGTCTGGCGATGATGCGGAGAAAAATATATTATCACAGCTTGATGACGAAATGCAAAAAGTTTTAAAGTCAAAATTAACTGATTACGATAAATGGATCCAGTACAATCAGGTTTTACAACGATTCCTTCATTTCACAAACCAGGCGCGGCAGCCAATCAAAATACCTATTGAAACAACCAGTGACAGCCTATCAAATGCCGTTATTTTATCTACACTTCCCAAAACTTTTAAGAAAAAAGCTGAAGTTTTCCTAAGCATTTTGAGTACCTCAAGCGATGTGAGCTGGGATCACAAGGGCACCGTTACTATAAAGGGTGAAATTTTACCGGCGTCTAACATAGTCGATTTAATTCACGACATTCTGCGGCCTCGAAAAACTATTAATCCACCCGGACGCCTACAGTTTGCTGATTACATCAAATACCTTAACGTTCCTAATGTGCTGCTAGCTAAACCTAAACAGCAAAAGAATCCAACCCCGACTGGTACTATAGGAAAAACCGGAATGGAAACTGATAACTGCGAGTCTGATTTAGAATATAAATTAAAAACACCAGCTACTCATCCAAGTCCACATCAAAAAGGTTCAGTCAGAAGAACATCGATAAGAAAACGCCTCCAAAAAAGGGCCGTTAGAAAAACGCCTCTAAGGCAGATGTCATCAACACCAAAAACGAAGGGAATTCTAGATTGGGTGCATCTTAAACTTTAAAATTACACAATGAAATTCTGATTTTATTACTTGCAGTCTTTTTAATTTGAAATGTCGTGCACCTCAAACTACAGTTTTGTAAATTGCTAGCGAATTTTTAGAAATAAGACATTCTGCTGTACATTTATATTTATATTATTAAATATTATACGAAATAAGAACAATATATTTGTTTATTACAAAGTGTTTGTGTTTTTTATTTCTACTCTGCTTTTGTTTTTCACGAATCTGCAATAATTACAAAATCTAAAGCTAAAATATTAGTATTTGAAGTTATTTTACAGTTACAAAGTGTAAAATTTCAAAAAAAATCAATCTACGATTTCATAATGGCGTGATATAATTTAAAAATTGTGATTTCTTTTAATTTTGAGCGACACATTTTATAAAAAGTGTAAAACATTTGCAAATTTTTCAACGAAATTGTGTGTTTTATTCAGGTTTATGTTAATTTGTGATAAACATACATATATTTTGTATAATTTCAAGTGTTATGATGGCAGTTTTGTAAAATTTTAAGTGAAATGACGGGGCCAGAACATTTTTTCAACAAAATTACGTGTTTTTATTCAAATTTATGTTAATTTGTGGACAACATATATATATTTTTCAATGAAATTGCGTGTTTTGGTGGTGTCAGAATATTTTTTTCAACGAATTGCGCGTTTTTATTTAAAAATTATGTTAATTTGTGGTCAACATACATATATTTCCGTCAAAAGTATAAGATTTTTTGAATTTTGTTTATCGAAATGATTGTGGTAGTAGATTTTTTCAATGAAATTGCTATTTCTTTTAATTTTGAGCGGTGCATTTTATAAAAAGTGTAAAACATTTGCAAAATTATTTACTTTGGGGGTCAACACATACGTCTTTTCGTAATTTTTGCGTGTTTCTATTCAAATTTATTTTCATTTGTCGTCAACACAGACGTATTTTCGTAAAATTTTACTATTTTTCAGTGAAAGTTGTATAAAAATATTGTTTTTTGTCGTTTTTGCAGAATTTAATGTGACAAGATGCCGATTTTTATAAATTTTCATGGGAGATGCTGTCGATTTTCTAAAATTTTAAACGAAATGCTTTGGAAATTGCATGATTTTATTCATATATTAGTAATTGAAGCTATTTTTCACATACAAAGTATCGAAAATTTATATAAATTGAACTACGATTTCATAATTGTGTGATGTACTTTAAAAAATTACGGTTTATTTGTTAAACGTTTGCAAAATTATGCTTAGAAATAACTCTTAAAACTTTTTTACATCATTTTTTCGGTACTATAAAGTCGCTTTGTAAAGATTTTCAACGAAATTGTGCGTTTTTTATTCAAATTTATTTTAATTTGTCGCCAACACATACGTCTTTTCGTAATTTTTGCGTGTTTTTATTCAAATTTATTTTCATTTGTCGCCAACACTTACGTCTTTTCGTAAATTTTTTACAAGAAAAAATGGTTTGATTTATATTTTTACAAGTATCCCTTGTCTTATTTGCAAACGATATTGAAAAGCTATTTTTTTTCAACGAAATTGTCTGTTTTTATTCAAATTTATGGGGGACAACCATTCTTATACAATAAAAACATTTATTTAATGCGTATGTCTTATTTTATATGGGCGAGGGCACAACAGAAGTATGTCAGGAATATATTAAACTCAAATTTGTAACTCGATGAATTTCTAGAATCTGGTTCTTTGTTTGAAAATGCACCGAGGTCCAAAGCAATCCGTGTAAACATACAGGTTCTGGCAGGCGTTTTCTAAACGATGCACTGAGAAGAGCCCCGTGGTGTGAAGAAACAGTTTATGCCGAAAGAAGTCGCTGTTTTCGTTAAAATGTTCCAAATACCAATTTACATTAAGTTGTTATATACAAATTGACAGTGAAAAATCTGTACATTTACAATAGCATAGTTTGGTTCTTCCACTTTGTCAAAAGACCCATCTTGTAAACGTACAATAACTAAAAGTTTTACGGCTTTACAATGCGTTGCATTTATTTACTCAACACTTTTCGCGATTTTTTATAGTAATATATTTATGCGGATTTCGCGATTTAAATGAAAAGGGTTAAGGGTTTCTAAAGTAAACATAAAGAACGAGTTGTGTTCTGCGTGTAAATTGTACAAAAAATGACTTCGCTATATAAAATAAAGTAACCAGCCTGTTTTCTATGTACGTAGTTAATTGTTAAGAACCAAATTTTAAAGTCGAGCCAGCAAAAACTGAAACGTGAGTACAGATTTCAGAGAATGACACACAATCGCCGGCTAAATAGAAAGTCTGCCTGAGGCGATAACGTCTTTTGTAATTACGCATAGGTAGCAAACGGGATGGAAAAGAGAACGCTGTAGAAAATCAATGGGACTGAGTGAGATAGCGTCACTCATATTATAAAATTAAACAAATTAATTACAGCAAAACTAGTTACAAAGACATTTTTTAAAAATTATTAACAAGTTTCTAAGGCCCTAGACGACACAATTCCGTTCTTATATTTTGAATTTCTGAAAAAATAGTTTGTTTCAACTCGAACGGTGTGACGGTACAGCTGCGAAATGACGTCTTGTTCAATTCCTATATGTTCAACAGACCTCGATAGCGCAGCGGTAAGGTGCTAAGGCTGCTGCCAAGAAAAGTAGGGTTCGATTCCCACTCGGGTCCGACGCAAATAGCTTTTTTTAAATTTAAATATTTCCGCGAGTGAATGCAAGAGAGAGACAGCAGCTTCGAAGAGCGAGATAGATCCACCAGTTTGAAATTCAAATATTTCCGCGAAAATTCAAAATTAAAAACGACTACAGCGAGAGGTGCGCGCGCAGAAAACCAAGGTGGCTGCTGACACCCGGGAAGTTTAAAATTCAAATAATGGAACTTAGAAAAAAATCGGAAAAAATTCAAATTTCAAATATCCCCGCGAAAATTAAAAATGGCCGTCGCGTAATTCCAGAAGCAAATTAAAAAATCTAATGCGTAATTTAATCGGAAGCTAATGCGTAATTTAATCAGTAGCACACATCAAAAATAATTAGGTCAATCCGCGACATTAATTAGAGCATCTGATTCGCGGTTTAATTCGCGGTTTAATTGACTTTTAATTGATCCGATTAAACAAGATGGCCGCCATGTCCCAACACAAAATGGCCGCTATCCTGACCACTGTTCTACTACTGGAAAAAAAATCTGAAAATTATTCCTATAGTAGGTAGGGGGCAATGGAAATCGCGTTAATCCATTCATGCGCACCGCCGCGTAATTCCGGAAGTAAATTAAAAATGGCCGCCGCGTAATTTAATCAGTAGCACATATGTAAATTACATATCAAACTTCATATGTGATTAATTAGATCAAAACGCGGAATTAATTGGGTCAAACCGCGAAATTAATCAGGTCAAACCGCGGAATTAATTAGGTCAATCCGATGATTTAATTCGCGGATTTAATTAGGTCAATCAATTTAATTCGCGTTGACCTTTGACATAATCCAATTAGTGGTGCCTCCACTTCTACTAACACACAAGGGAGGAAATGAACCTTTCCTCCAGTGATATACATATATATGATTTTTTCTTCTAACGCATGTTCTACTGCGCTAAATTTCAAAAATTTTGCTTTGGGAAATTATTATAGTGACTCTAGATTTCTGTAGTGACATTTTGTCTAATTTCCAAATCAGCATAACGTGGTAAAGCTTTGGTGTGATATCCATGGTGACGCTGGTTGGAAATTGACAGTTTTGTTTCCTAAAACTAGGGGGCAAAAGCCGACTTTCCATACAGTGAGTAGAAGAAATAGTATATTAAAATACAAGTTGCAGAAAGCATCTATTGAACACGAATTTGAAATTCCGAAACGAGCCGCATAGCGACGAGTTGGGGAACAAATGAGTGCTTGAAGGACCTTCTGAAACGAGTGTTTTATACTATTTTTTCTATTTTGCAGCTTTATACCAATTTATAAATTAAAAAATAAAAATGTTTTCTATTTTGCGTTTAGAATAACTTCATTCTAACACCCAAATGACGTAATTTCATAGCGACTTATTCTATAACTCAAATGACGTCATTTGGGTGCTAAAATGGTGTTATTCTAAACGCAAAATAGAAAAAATATGATTTTTAACATAAAATCGATCTTTCATTGCTAGGCTAACCAATTATCACCCTTTCTTCGTATTGTAAAATGTAAAATGTGCAATTAAAAATACACCTTAGTAGTCCAGTCATTAAGTAATTTCGCGAAGAATTAAATACCTGTGTTCTAAATTTTGTTAAAAGTGTAAAAGTTTTCCAATTTGGAAGGGGCATTCGGAACATCTGAAAAAGAATGGCAGAAAAAACGGTTTTTGGGAGTATCTACGTTAGTCATACGACCAAAATACCTAATATCATTCTTCGACGACGTAATTTCTAACAATTTGTGTTTGGAATATTTTCCCTGGGTTAAATAGATTCTGAGCTAGAGTAGAACAAAATGTAGCGTAAGACGAAACATGTTTCTGTTTTAAACAGAGTTTTCAATGATTATTGATTGAAAATTGTGTTCCATTATAAGCAGTTATTTTTTTGCTATTTTCACACTATCACATTTGAGGACTCAGGTAGTTTTGTCGGACCCCATCTATAACGGCCAATTGTTTACGAATATCTTATCTTCTATTACTGAACAGCTGACCTTTGTTAGCCTCGACCTTGGTTCGAATAGAATCACGACAGGAATAGCACTTCAATTATCTGCAGTTTTGTACCAATTCGGCCATTTTAGAAATGGCCTCTTACACAACTACCTCAACCCCAAAATCTTGTAATAGTCTGCAAATACCTAAAAAATACTAATTACTCGTAATAAAAACACAATTTCAATCGATAATCATCGAAAAATCTGATGACTAAAAGTTCTTAGACATCAATTAAGTTAGATAAAGTACATTTTTTTTCTATAATAATTTTCAAGGTCAACTTTTTAGGGGATAAGTTGTATTCCTGCAGGGTTCCTAGTTTTAATGATGTTGGAATATAGATTTTTATTTCTTTTCTTCCACTAAAAAAATATTGTCATTTTGACAGATATGTCATAATTTAATATCGCTTGTTTCATTTTTGCATTTAAAATATTTCTTGGTTTTCTTTTTTTATCCGATTTTATTGATGATGACGATGATTCCATGTTAAAAAAAGAAATTTGTCTAGAGTTCAAATTAAGAAACTTTGACATTTAAAATTGACACATAACCATCATTTTGAAAAAGTTCTACCAACACGAGATATAAAAATTTCCTAGCGTTTTAATCACATATCTACCAACATTGTAACACTTTGACAGTTATTATAGAAAAAAAAACGTATTGTTTGTTCATTAAAATTTAAAAACTGTTCGGTTTTGAAACCGGTCACCCGGTATATCCCCTTGTCCAAAAATGCTTATGGTCGCATTGTATTTATTACCCACTAATACAAAAGGTTTGCTTGAAAGATCGATTTTTTTACACAAAATAAGCATATGTATCCATTTCCATGGTATGGATACTGTTCCGGAAAATGTGTTTTTTACTGTTTGTCTAAGGTTTAATGCTAGCTTAAAAAATAATCATTTATACTTAAATAATTCCAATTATCAATTTAATCTTTGGATGTACTAGAGATCAGTAAGAGTAAAATAAATAAATTTAACTGATATAATGTGAACATCCTCTCGGTCTGTTGTATGTAAAATATGTACAGGATAAGAATAAGATCTCCTCAACGGCATAAGGTAAAGACTAGGTTGAATTAAAATTTATTTCTAGAATATTCTCTTAAAAATGTTCGTCAATGGCGACCATGTCTTCATTGGATAGAGCTATCTTATTCGTTTGAAATGCTAGCAGGTTGGTTGAGTCCATTTTTAAGAGCATTGCTAGAAATCGAACACCTTTATAAAGGTACCATTACTCAAAGACTTAGAATTAAGCGCTAATAGAAAAGTACATTTAAACCCACTTTCAATAATTATACAGCCAGAGTTCAAACAGCTGCCAACCAGGAAACAAAAGCTTTAGGATTGTTTCAATTAGAAAGAGACCTTGAAAAATAACTTCAATTGTCTAATAACAACTCGCGTGACTTATCAAGCCTTTGTGACTGATTTAAGTTTTAATTATTCTCAAGGATTTGTAAATTGGGAGAAACATTAGCACGTTGTAAATTACATTTATGTCTCACTTGCAAAAGTAGGTTGCAATAAAAATGTAAATTTGAAATTCCAGTTTTGATTTAGTAGCGCATTGCGGCGAGCTCTGGACTTTTGTCATGTTTTAGACTGAAAAATAATTGGAAATAGTTAATTAAGTAGAAGCAATTGTGACTGCTAAGTTTTTATGGAAATTGCATCCGAACCAAGATAGCTAGTTGTATTGCTTCGTTTTTATTTATAGAGAAAGATGAAAACGCACGATGCGTGACGCAAGCAAATAGAGAAATTATAGTGCCTTAGTGCAGCAGTTAAGGTAAAATATTCAGCTGGCGGAAAACGTGGGGCAGAAATTCTGTCTGTGTTGGCATTTATTGTACGTTACGTTTCGTATTGCTTCGTATTTTTCAGGAACGGAGAGCTCCAGAAATGCAAAGCGCTCATAAAAAGCTATACTTTAATGTAGTCATTTAAAATAAGCATGTCAAATATAAATTTTATTAAGTTTAAATAATGAGGAAATGTGAACATTCGCGTGCTACATGCCACTAGACAAGGAACAAAATATCGCCGATTTATGGTTATTTACGTAACGTTTTCAGCGCGTGCAGCTTAAGAATGGGTTCCTTTCTTTGTGGACTTCCCCGGCTCCGTTTTCAGATTTATGGCGTTCTATAAGAGGCGATTACGTACTTTTACTCTGTCTTTGTTGGCGAAAAATTTGGTTATTAATATCTTAGCAGCCGCGCCGCCGCTTGTTGCATAGTTGCATATCGAAAAATATGATACTGTACAATTATGGATCTTCTCAAGCTTTTGGTGACATTTCACAGAACGTCTGAATGAATATTTCGGCAAGCCTTTGTTATACAGCGTGAGTACTAAAAAGTGGAGAAAGAGCGGTAAATTTTGAATTAAATCCTAGTAATTTTTTGCTTTTATGTTTCTCGCAGGTGTATCACCCAAACTTTCTGGTTACGTGTCATTGGTGGCACTGTAAGTATATGTCAAATATGATGTTAGCAGGTTAGTTTTTGCGTCAGTTTTGACACAGACTGATGCAAAACAAAAAGTTGGGGTAATACACCTGCGAGAAACATAAAAGCAAAAAATTACTAGGATTTAATTCAAAATTTCCCGCTCTTTCCCCACTTTTTAGTACTCAAGCTGTATACGATTTTACAGTTCTTTCACACTAACGAGTTTACCCTTCAAGTGGCTCCTTAAGAAAACAATCTAACGGGGTCAGATCAGATGATCGTGGTGGTCACTGTACTGACGCATGGGTTCAAACCTGTCACATATAGATATTTAGAAAAAAAATAGGTTTCAATTTCAAATCTTACTTTATATAGAAGATACTATTTTTAGTTACTTATTAATATATCGGTAGAGTGGTCGTAGATTTGGTACAAAATAAAGGAATCTAATAATAGTTCTTGTACACTTCTGTTCACCAATGTTTATGAATAAGGCCTTAGTTTCTTGTTTCCCCAACAGTCACTAATGAAAGAGATTGCTTGTGAAATTCCCTACAAACTTGTGTTTGTCAGCTAAAATATCCCTAACTATACATTTATGATTCTTTGTTTAATATAGTGGCTATGTTGAGCCTATTTATATAAAAACATTACTAAAGGGGAAGGCGCAAAACTTTCATGTATTGAATTCGTGACGTTGTATTGCCCAATAGCTTAAGGAAGGTTCACAGTTTGCATATTATGAGAAAGAATGGTCTATTCTCATTCTACTTCAAGAAATAAACTCTTTGTTAACAGGATATTTAAAATGCTAATACTTCAGCTTGTTGTTGGCCGGCTTTCATCGGAGCCGTTTTAATTCTTCCACGCAGATAAATTTCGGTTTTTATTTGCGCAGGTAATTTACCGAAAAACAACACGATTATCTTAAGCAGCCTAGGCCATCCGAGCGTAATTAAATGCGGGGAAAATCAACAGCCTCGTCGGCTGGCATCGGTCATAATAAACTCGGAATGCATTACCATAATTTCCCAATTCTCCTGCCCAAATGAGGCGCCATCCGCCGTATTTCTATTAAAGTTCCTACAACCTGCCCGTAATTAATTTCGATCCTAAAGACGAATGTTAAGTGCGCGCCGTAATATTAAAACAAATAATTAACAATTTAGATGTCTCGCTAGCAGCCTGGAAATGGACGTGCCTAAGTTATGGCTCTCCAAATTAGTGGAGAAGTTTTAATTTTGGAATTTCGTGTGCCCGGGTCGATGCAGAGCCCGCTCGCGCTCGGGGGCTCAGGTGAAGCACTAGACGCATTAGTTCGTGTCCTGATAAGGGTGATATGTTGGATCAACCGCGGTGCCACCAGAATCGCCCGAGGAAATTAATGGAATTATCAGTCACTTTACGAAGCTCGTTACAGAGCCTCCAACACGCGACTGTATATGTTGCAACTGTAACGTACTTTTATTACAGTACCTCATTAATTACATCGTTGATTGCTTATTCGCAAACAAAAACTGTTCTCTGATGAAGCTTCTCGATTAAATGCTTTATGTTATAACGTGGTATGTTTATCGTTCATTGGATAACAAAGCGGCGTTTGTAAAGTAAACTTTAATCAGCAAATAGAGCGTACGTGCCATTGAAAACAATTTTCTAGTTTAGTTTTTAGTTCTTTAAAATAATGTCTAGCCGCAATTTTCATTTGATCAGGCAAAACTTTTCCCTTATATATCGTGCAACGAAATTGATATTTGTTTCAACCAACTTGGCATTTATTTAGACGTCCCATTGATTCTAATGCTTTTTACCTTTACATCGTTAAAAAGTGTCATCACGGCCTGCCAGAAGTTATATAACTTTTTAATTAACTATACTCATTCTGCAAGTAGATATATCTACCAGTTGCTACGCTTGTTTTAGTGAATAAATAGCTTAACTGAACTTATTCATAATTTGGTGAATTTGGAGATTTTTGCGCACATGATCTATGGAACGAGCAATATTTAAGTTCTGATGGCAGTCGCGACTTGCAAATGCTCGACACCGTCAGCTCACACGCTTCAGTCCCGCATAAGACATAAAGGAAACCTGCTGCCTGGCAGAGTCTGGGGCGCAAATTCAGGGCATTGTTTCGTTGTTTTGGGGATTATAAGTAAACGCCGTAGCAGGTTTTTTTCTGATACAGAAGTAGCGGACGACAGCACAGTTGGACGAACGAACGTGGAGCTCTTACCTTACGCATTATTCGCCGTGTGAATTCAGTGAAGTTATTTCGTACTATCGTTAATAATCCATTACAACCTGAGGGATAATCAACTTCGGTCTGCTTAAATACAGGGTTATTCAAGTAAGGTGACAAGCCTGACCATGTAAAAATGCAACCCAAAATACGATTTATGAAGCTAACTGGATCCCTATTGCATTAGCAGCTCGAATTTGACAGAGACTGTTTACATGTCATTGGTGGCACTGTAAGTCTATGTGAAATTTGAGGTTAGCAGGTTAGGTTTTGCGTCAATCTGTTGTGTCAGTAAAACAGCTGCTTCATCTCAATCCACATCGTGAGTAGTATTTCTAACTTACTTGTTTTAAAACATTTCTGTGGTAATTTCGTCACTTCCTATTGCTTTCTCTCCAAAGCCTTTCTACTCATATCTTCGTCAATATTGGGTAGCCCTTAGTTTTTGTTGTTGTTGTCTCATATACATCAAGAAATGCTATACAGTACCTGTTTCCTTCATTTTGTTACCATTTTTATACAAACATTTTACAACCGAAAATTTGTGAGCTTGGGAAATGAAGGGTTAAAGAGAGACGGATAGGCCATCAGTTCTATGTTATTGTTATTAGAGTTGAATCCCACTTACAGGACGATGTGCTGGACATTTTATCAATTCATCACTGCAAAAAAGTGTAGGAAATAGAACTGTCAAAGCATTGTATAATTTTTCTTCAGTAGTGCGTTGGATTAAAATGCCTCTTGGCAGTGCAATTATTACAACTACAGTTGCAAAACGTTTTTTTAAAAATATTTATCATTGCCTTAGCTCGGCGATTATTTTGATTTAGACTAACGGTTGCGACTAATTTATTTCTACTTCAGTTATACCTATTATTAACTATTGACCGCGTAATTTTAGTATTCAATTTATATAAAATAATTTAGATTTAATGTTTTAGTGTGGCGAATACCTAGGATGAATAATTCCTAATATGTAATAATTTGGCAATCGTATTACTTTATGTTTCAACGTCTTCGGCCAATCGGCAGATATACACATGACATCAGGATGAATATTTTCATCTCTTACTAAATGATGAAAGTTTTCTCGTTTATTGTATGTCGCTATTGTAATGGAAATAGGTTCTAAGACTTTCTTTACAGCCTTAGGCATAAGACATCAGTTTTTTTGGTTTGGACTACATGTTACAGTGTCTATATAAAGATTTCCAGATCTTGCAAGCATATGTTATTGATTGTTTCCATTTTTTAAATATTTTATTTTAGGTTAAATTAGCGCACGTTGAGTCTAATGAAGCTTTGTAAACATGTAGTTCCGCGATAAAAAATTATTCGAAACCTTAAATTTTTCAGGTGATATCGAACTCGTCTTGCTTGGTGTGTTTGAAAACTATTGACAGCAGAGATTAATCACTGAATAGATTTCATGACTTATGACACACTATTGGATGCATCAAGTTTTTTTTCCAAAAATGTCGTATGTTAATATTTTTTGTATGGCAAAATATTCAAAAAGCGTGAATCATACTTTTATCCTAAATTCTGTTATTATATTTCTCCTTGTAGTACAAAGTCAAGTACCTATCATTAAATACACAAAGTGCATTTCTTTAACCAGTTGTGATATATGTTATGGTAATTTAAGCTATAGACATTTTCTGTGTCGCTTAGTTTCAAAATTACAATACATTAACATGAGCTTCGAATTTTGTACGATGGAATGTCTGCTGACTGAAAATAATTTCAAAAATGTTCTGGCCTCGTAATTGTTTGCAGTTTTAATTTCAATGTTTGTAGAGGAAGGAACACTTTATCATTTCTACAACATTTTGAAAGCATTCTGCATATCAAATCGACAACAATTAAAATGTTAGTACTATCGTAACATTGCTGCGTCTGCATATTCATGTGTCCATTTGAATTATAAGTATGAAGGTAGTAAAATAAAATGAAAACGTCGTAGAATTACTTTTGTCGTGGTAACATTACACCACATCTTTGAGGAAATTATAGAGTCCTAAAATTTAGGCATTATGCTTTGACATGCCCCCCCCCCCCCATCACAATTTTTTAATGCTACATTTTTCGGCTTCATCTAGTTTTTAGTATTGGAAAATAGTTTTATAGCTGCATTATAGATCGTCATACGATTACTTATCCAGAAATACAATGATTACAGCTTCCCTTTACATCTAGCGTTTATAGATTATATTTTGAGATGCGTCAAATGAGCAACGAAGAGAGCTAGAATGGCCCCAGATATCAAATCTCATCTACATAATACTGAATTAGTTCACTCTCGCTCTGCAAGATATTTTAAGACCTTCACATGGCATTAAATGAGAGTGAACATTGACGGAAACAGCAGTTAGAAGAAGGCGAATCGGACTAAGGTAGTCTTTTTTAAGTTAAGCTATGTATGTTCCATAAATATAAAGTAGAGAGTATATTAGGGAAGACCCCTAAAAGATAGAATAATGATATTTGAGGGCTTGCTGGAAGGGGATGCGGAAGGTTGGTTCCCCACATTTCGTTCCCCACATTTCGTACCCCACATTTCGTACCCCACATTTCATTCCCGGAATATTTCGTCTTCCCACATCTCGTACTCGGATATTTCGTTCTCTACCGAGCTCAATTTGTCCCCTAGATTACAGGGCGTTGAAAAACGAGTGCAGCGATCGGAATACAGTTAAAAAATGAAAGATATTTTAATTAATTTATTTATTATAATATACTTATAAGAACAAAATAAATTGTATTTATTAAAAATGACGGTTTAATCTAAGTATCTTCCTGATATTTTGTATAGGTCCATATTTCTCATTCTGGACAACTTTTCTTAGTAATATTTTGCCGTATCATGAACAAAAAGGGTAGTTTACCTGAAAAGAAAATAGTTTTTGTTTAACTGCCAAGGCCGACTTGTTTTGAAAAACTGAAAGTTTTTTTAAAATTCTCTACAAACCAAGCAGGAATTATAATTCCTATAAAATTTTTATGTAAAACTAAAAATAAAATTTAATTCCCTCTTGTAAACTCAAGCCGGGGTCATACTGTATATAGTTCTTATAAGTTGATTATAATAAATAAATTTATTAAAATATCTTTCATTTTTCTAACTGCATTCCGATCGCTGCACTCGTTTTTCAACGCCCTGTAATCTAGGGGACAAATTGAGCTCGGTAGAGAACGAAGTTTCCGGGTAAGAGATATGTGGGGAGACGAAATATCCCTGGAACGAAATGTGGGGTTCGAAATGTGGGAACGAACTTTCCGCAAACCTGCTGGAATACACTGGCTGCGGAGGACCAGATAGAGTGTCATGAAAAAATATGGGAAACGCCTATATTCTGAAATAAATGGTGACAAGCTGAAGATGACAAAGAAAAAACCATGAACGGCTTCTCTTATTCTATTTGTATGTATGTATGTATAATCTGTAACCTCATTTACCTTGCAATGTAGAGGCTGGTACTTTATGCGCTGGCATCTGGCGGTACAATGCTCAACTTGCCCCGGATTCGGGATACAGAGTTGGAGCGCCCCTCTGGTGCTTGCTCATCAACCATTGTGTGAGTTGTGTGTTTTGGTGATGTGTTACGCGAATGAAATCTAAAGTAAGTTACTATTAAAATCTCTTCTTTTTCCAAGTCGATCTCTCTTCCTTGTGTTGGGACCAATTTGAGGTTGAAACAGTTACTCTTTCTTAAATTATCTTTCAATCTTTGAAACATTTTCACTTCTATTTTTTAAATAAATGATGTACGTTGTACATACAATTAGGCGAGCATAGAGGCTCAACGAAATATAGTTCGCCCACCTCCTGCTTTTTTTATAAGTTGATGGTTTTATATAAATTATTCATTTACAATTTGTGAAAACTTATTGAACTTTGATGTTCATTTTAAGCTCTAGCCTGATGCAGCGGAAAATTCGCCAAAATCACACTTTAACAGAAGTGTGAAAAAATCATAGGTTGCTATAGCAATCAGAAGTATGATTAGAAAAAAAACTTTGCTTAGTAACTACTTATGATTGCATACAGGAACATTTAATAAACGTAATCTAAACAAAAACACGAATGGGAAAGAAATCAACGGAAATAATGGGTTCAACTTAGATTCCACAAAACGATCAATTCTCCATCTCGCCGGCATTTCGCACGCAAGTCTGGGAACCACATACTTATTTTACATAATCAATACGCCAATTTCCGTAACTAAACATCTCCATTAGGTTCCGGGTCGCGTAATCTCGTCAAAAAAGCTCGGTGCCGTTTGCTGCTGCGATTCTCACGATTAGCGGAGATGTCAAAGAAGTGGCAGCAACCTATACTTAGTGCAGGCCAGCAAGAACGGTGATGGATACATCATCGGGTGCCGGATGCGACAATAAAGTGTGATTAGATCTAAAGAAACCGCAATGACGATGCGGCGCTAGTTGCTAATTGCAGGCCACCCGCAACTGCTGAAATTCATTGAGATTTGCTAAATTGAGCAGTTCCTCTCCTTAGTGGCGATTGATTACATACTTGCTTGGCCCGGCCGTGATGACAGGGGGCTGCAGGTCGGTACGTTACCGTCGTTACGATCACAGATTAGCTGGAAACTCAAGGTTTGTTTTACTCAATAGTACTTGATGATAACATTAGGGCAGGTAAAAAGTACAAAGATAAGAATTTCTAAAAAAATCTAGACAGGTTTCCATGAGTTTCTTGAGAATGTTTAAAGTTAAAATTTTAACTAGTACTGAACTAGAACTAGAACTGAAATGATATTACAATATAGGTTTCAGATATATAACACTAATAGAACTGAACAATAAGCTATTGAAGTATATCTATGACTATTCAACGCTATATAATATAGAAGCTAGTCATATTGCAGAGATTTGCTTCTTTCAACCAATAGGGACAGTATATCACTAAATATTGGGCATCGTGCAAAATATTCAGAAAACAGTGTACCTACTCAAAAACTAAGTAGCATTATTGGGTAATATCCCTTAGCAACGAAGTTCTGTCCTTAGTGATATTGCTAGGTTACGTAAAACTAAATAAACACCAACAAACTATGTAAACAAAGTTTGACTTGAGTTAAAAACATTTAAATTATATGTTTTGGAAGTATTCCGCTGAATTTAATTGAGAATGAATAATTATATTACTGGTTGGATTATTGTTCAATAAAGTGAATAGTTATGTATTAATATTGTTAAATAGTCGTCCAAATACCACTCGAAGTGAATATATATTTTTTTAAATATTTTGCCATTTCCATAGAAGCCTTCGGCTCGTGACATTTTTAATGTGATTTTGTATCGTGAAATGTAAACGCATGCGAGATATAGTATGGAAGAATAAAGACATGTCGACTGAGAGTAAATCTAGGATTTACAAAACATGTATCAGACCCATCCTTACGTACGCCGCCGAAACTAGGGCTGACACCTCAATAACAAAAAGGGCTTTAAGAACATGCGAAATGAAGATACTGCGATCTATATGTGGGAAAACCCTGCTAGACCACGTAAGAAATTATGAAATAAGAACAACATGCCATGTTGAAGACATAGTAAAATGGACAAGGAAAAGACGAAGGATGTGGAACGAGCACATTAATCGCATGGCGGATAACAGATTGGCAAAAATAGTAAGGAATGGAAAGCCAAACACAAGAAGACCACCCGGCAGACCTCCGAAACGCTGGCGGGACAGCTGGCAGTCGATATCTCACGAAAACAGACGTCAATGATACCAAAGGAACAGGTGCAGGACCTAATTAAAAAGTCGAAGAAGAAGAAATGTAAACGCAATAATTTACATGGAAACGACAAAATATTTGTCAAAAATATATCCACTGCTTGTGGTATTACCCTTGATAATGCTATTATTCATACGAAAAAAGAAGTGCCACCAAAAGACAACACAATATCACCAAAATTGTTTATCTTTGCCATGGAAAATATCTTCTAGAAACTCAGTTGGAGCAGAAAAGACATTAAAATAGACAGACACTAGCTTAGTGACTTTCGATTTACGGACGATCCTGTTCTGAACATCAAGGATTCAGAAGAACTCCAAGAGATGCTGGTCGAACTCGAAACAATATCAGATGAGGTGGGCCTTACAGTGAATGTCAGTAATCAGCAATATTCAGGATTAAAAAGGAATTCCTTCACAAATTTTAGGGCTACATCACACTTATATAGTCCGCATGATAACTAATGGTGTGAAGAAATGAAAGAATATCATAGGTTAACCGAATTGGAATTGAGGAGATTAGAAAGCGAATCCAAGTAGACGATGTCATAAATGATCGTAAAATCAAAGTGGAACTGGGCTATCCAAGGCAAAATGATCTATAATAGGCAAAACAAATTGTGCAATGGCGACCAAAATCACACCCGAAGAACGTTGGCAGATCACGATGTAGGTGGACGGACGACATCACAACAAAAGTAAGGCAAAATAGCAACGAGTGGTTCAAAATAGAACAAAATGGAAGAAAGAAGGGTATGCATATATTTAGAAGTGCACAGTTACGGGCTCAAACAGAAGAAGAAAAATTGAACCTTACATTTGTCTAGCAGTTTATCTCAATCTTTTACGTTTACGTTTACTACTACTCTGAGAAATTTCAATGCTAGCAACGGGTGTTCCTACAAAAATCAACCGGAATTTATTCAAATAACACACCAAAGTACACTGATAAACTATTTTACCACCACAGTCGGACGACATATTACTAGCAAATCTGACCGTGGAACAATAAAGAAGCCGACCTGCGATTAATTAATAAAATTAAGCAATGGTAGTAAAAATCGCAGATCAACCCCCCTACAGTTTATACACCACGGCAGCTCTGAAAACTTTTTACTCACCGCGATGGCCCTAGCTAACTCAAATTTCGGCGGCCTTGGATCGTAGGTTCAAATCATCAGCTGTGTGCCCTGGAATGTCTTCAAAAAAGGAAAGGGAATGGGCGCCAGAAATCAAAAGATTTCAAATAATAAGTGGAAATAAACTGCAAGTGACTAGCGTTTAATTAATAAATAATAAAAAGTCTTGAAGTATCAGTAATAAATAATCAGAATAATTAAAATGCAATTAATGTTATAACAAAATTGTGTACGTAAACTGAAGGTTGCGACACGCATAAAATCAAGAACCCCTTTCGGGTTATTTTAATAACTTTAACAACAAATTTTTTCGTGGAACCAGATTATCCCAGTCATTTAATAAATCCTTCTGTTTAGGCTATTGAAAATAAAAAAACGTGACTGTACCGTTTACAGAGGGTGAATACACATCAAAATAGCAACTTTAAATACTGAGCATAATTAACTATAAGCATAAAAATTCAAATGTAAAAACAAGAGCATGTGTGAAATTGAACATTACATGTTAATAATGGCAAAACGTATGAATTTAAATTCCAAATAATTACGGGTTTAAAATGTATAAATGTAAAATCCAGGTATTGAAGATAATTTGAGATTTAATCCCGGGAGTAGCGCTAACTAACCTCGAAACATAAGCTGGACGTGAACTCCGTGGATGCGCCGAAAATTGCTGCGGAAGCATCCTCAAAAGGCAGCAAATACGCCGAACCCAGCAAGTGTCGAAAATGCGATAAGGCAAGCGCCTTGGCCTCCGAGATAAACTCGTGGTTGAAATTGGTAATTAAGAGCTAAGAAAAAATGTAATTATTATGCGAATAACAAAACAGAAAAGCGCCATCGTACCTGATCATAATCAGCCCTTAGAAACACACTGCTCATTACATTAATTGAGCGCACGTAATTTGACTTAATTAAAATCAAGCCTTAGCCGCGCCGATGACGGCGGGCTTAGGTTAAGACAGCAAGTGCCTCGGACGAAAATTTCGTGCCCAAAAGAAGACTCGCACTCTGATAAGAGATAGCGCGGGTCGAGAGGGCATAGCGCAAACGAAAGGAACTTGATGCAGGTACAAAATACGCTGCTTTGGAAAATTTACGAATTCGAAATGCAAAGGATTTATAATTCAACTAAAAATATACAGGTTAAGCCTGAAATAAATGGATAATTGGCGAAACAATTAGGCGAAGCCAAAAAATTGTTTCAACCGTAGAAGGAAGTTCCTTAGCGACCGCGCTGTCATTCACGTTGGCAATACAATACATTCGCGAAGTAGGGCATGCAATACGCCAAACCCCAACAGAACACATCTGATCAGCTAAGACAATCTGAGATGTCGCACGCAAATTAGGCCAAAGGCCCCAAACAATATAGTAGCCTATTAGCAGGAATGAACTGTTCTGTTAATAAATTCAAACATAAGAGACAAGAGACACTGTCTAACGCAATCTGCTGCAACCTGCCGGAACCAATGAAACGAAATAAAACTTTCAGAGCGGCCCTAAAACACAATTAGCAAATATCTCATTACTTATGAAGGCAGGGATGCTCAGAATCCCAGTCACTACAACCCCAACGTTAACAGTGGCTGCTAAAATCCCCTGTATCCTTTTAAATTTACCTAGCACTTATTTAGCTTTTAGAGAAAACTTAAGTGAGTTATACCGCTAGGGCTAATGTTAGTAAATAAAGTCAAAAATAGATGCAAATGTCAGACTGACCGTAACAACATCTATCTGATATGAAATGTTAATAAAGTTTTTAACTATGATTAATAACAATTTATTTAAATTCGAGACTCCTAATTAAGTCAATGGGTCCTAAGAAAGTTTAATTTAGTTGATTCTTGTGAACGAAACAATCTCAAGTTCTCTCCGGGTTTAAATAATTCGATGTCCGCGGCTTCCCTGATTTGGCTGAATAAAACTCTTATTTGACTCCAAAAACAAACACTCACGTATGCTGTACAAAATTATATCGATTTTACGAAACGGTTTCAACTTATGCTGGTTGTCTCGACTTTTGTTCCTGTTGCTCTGGCACCGTTTGTGGCTGTAGTTAGTATCGTTACTTCTTCGAAATTCACATATAAAAACAACTTTTTTCTACTCCTGTAACTAAAATGCCATTTATGGTATATGTTTCCATGACGCTAAGTAGGTAATCTTTTAAACAGACTTTCACAAGCCGTGGGTTCGTGCGTTTTAGTCATGGACTGAACTTTTTAATGGAAAAAATCAAGTTAATCAAGCATAATTTAACCTAACATAATTTTCAAAAATCTTAATGAAATAATGTTATATTGTCTAAATTTGTGATCGTAGAAAAAGTATAGTATGCAACTCATTTTATAAACTTATTAGTCACTCACTTTATTAAATATAAATTAAATATAAAACTTGATACATAATATACTATTAAAGCCAGATCTTGAATGTGCAAAATCATTTGCAACTACTTATATGACTACCCACGATTAATATTTTAACTGATTTCGATGCATCTTACTGTTAAAACGCAACAATTCCATATAAAATCGAACGGCATTTAAATATTGTTTTGCATTATTTTTTCAAACTACTGCTAAATAGTAAATTATTAACATACCTTAGCTTGTCTCTTATCTAATATTTTACAAAATAAAACTAATGAAATATCTATTGTATTTTTCACTTGAAATAGCTGTTACATGGATTCACCTTTTCCTTCAATTCTAAAATATCTGTTTTATTCAGGAATTGTCTTGAGTTTCCAGCTATTCGTTGATGTGTAGTCGGTTGTTTATTCTCCTGGTATATTTCTATTTTAATTATTTGTGGAAAATATTTCTTGTATAGAGGGAGCGATTTTCTATAGCCATATTTATTTATTTATTTATTTATTTTGTACTCAGCCAACAGCCGTTAGACCAATTCTAGGCATTGCTGTACATTTTATGGGGGACTTCCAACCCCACTAACGACTCTCATGATGTTATTATGACATCCGGGACCAACTATTTCCGTGGCAGCCGTACCACGAGGCGCCAAGCGAAGCAGCCGTGAAACTCCCATCCAAGTTCCGACCAGAGAGATAGTTGCTTAACTCTACTGATCGTACGTGGACGCTTGTTCAAGCTACACCACCCGGGACGCATTTAAGCACAACGTACATGGCGCGAGCACCTACGCAGTAATGAACGGTTTTCATTGGTCAGCGCCGAACAACAGTACGGATTGCTGATAAGGTACTGACCGCACGTACGTTTTTCCGAATGGTGCCATGCAATTGCGTAAAGGGAAGGCCGCTAGGTAGGGCGGTAATATAGGTTCGGAATAGAACTATGTAGCTATTTATTGAGATAGGTACACAAATGTTAAACAAAGACAAACATTTAAAAAGTTGCAAAGTTAACAAACAAAAATTTGTTTCATTCGTTAATTTAATGACCACTGCATGGAATTTAGCGTTTGCGACGTTGCGTTCCACATTTAGGGCGAGATTCTTTTTTCTCTTTTGATTTGTTCTTTTTTCCCCTTCAGCTGGTCTACCACTCGGCATTATTTTGCTGCCTCTGGTAACATTAGGCCTTCTTCTGGCAGTGGAAGTTGGCTCAACTTTGATTGCTCCACGAGAACGTCTCAGAGGAATACTGCATCCTACGGAATTTAAAAAACTATCCCAGGCACTCCTAGTTGTAATGTTTTTAAGACGCTTTGAAAACCTAACTACAGTAGCAGCAGAAGTGCCAAATTTCTCATGACGTTCCCTCATAAGAGTGATCAATTCATCAAACGAATTTTCCGGATCACATTGCACTTGACTGTTACCTTCAGAGAATAACAATTAACGATATAACCAGGGGTCGGCAACCTGCGGCCCGCGGGCCGCATGCGGCCCTTTGCAACTTTTTGTGCGGCCCGCCAAAGCACCAATATAACTTTAGGAAAAATCAACAAACTTAGAGCGTAAGCGTGCCGAAATGTGGCCGGTGACAAAAATGCGCGACAAACAGAAGCATAGTGGGAAACCTATTTTACTGCGCAAGTTTAATCCCCACTCCCCAGCGAATACGACGTCTCGCTTAGCAAGTGTAGCATTCTTTCTAGTGATGGGCATAATCGGATGATTTCAATAATCGGAATGTTCCATTTCGGAATGTTTATAAAATCGGAATATCATCCGATTATTTTACATTCCGTAAATGCAAGCAAGGGAAAACGAGCGAAATAACAACAAGCGGAAAGAAGATGAAGTGCGTGCAAATTTACGATGAGAGCACTCGTCGTCGCGCCGTAAGCCCTCATCTGCGTTGGCATCTACTGTTTGGGTTTGTAGAACGGTCAGTAATAGCTATTTACGTTATTAGACCGGTAACAACAATTTTATGACCGCGCCAATACTTTACAGGTCGAACCGTAGGGCGAGACCTGTTTGTTTGGCAAGGCCATAAGAATTCTACCGGTCGTGTATCGTATAAGATTTTTTAGGATACTGCATTGGTAACTAGCGTTTACATTGTTACAAACGAGTCCGGTAGACAAAATTTACCTGCCTAGACCAGTAGTAGTTCTATTACTACTGGTCTAGGCCGGTAAATTTTATCTACCGGACTCGTTTGTAACTATGTAGACGCTTGTTAGCAATGCGGTATCCTAAAAAACAATTTATGAGTTTGAGTCGCACAGTGGGATATGAGGAAATAAAATATTTTTTCAAATTATTACAGTAGTTGCGTTAATAGACTTTCGGAAAATGGTAGTGATATTTTAAAGTTTAATAGCACATAAAGTACATAATAGATAGTATAAAACAATACTTGAATTTGAAGTCTGTAGGTGTACTATCTAATAATTAATCTACGAAATACCACTGCCATTAGTGCCATTCACGTATCATACACGTGCGCACACGGCGCGACCCGTCGACATTCGCCAACCAGCATATAGCAATCAAGTGAGTCAATACAACATTCCGTATTCCGTTCAGTTCAAATTGGCATTTCGTTTTCTCACTTTGTGTACCGAATAGTAAAATAATCGAATTCCGAAAGTTCCGAATTTTGTGCACCGAACAGTAAAATAATCGAATTCCGAAAAGTTCCGAAATAATAGGAACCTTCCGATTTTTTGAACAATCGGAAACTTTCCGATTATTCCTTCCGGATAGGCCCATCACTAATTCTTTGTTTCGCCAGTTTGCTACTGTATGTTCATATGTGCGTTCATGTTGACAGCCGTATGACGTTTCACTACAATATTTTATATTTTTTATATTTATATAATTTATATTTACATATTTATACATATTTAATTGGAATTGTATTTTCTTTTTTTTCCCTTTTAAGAATTGTAAAATTTTTGTTCTCCAACATTATTGTTATTATAGCATGTCAATAAAATAGCTATTTATGCAACAAGTGCTAAAAGTCGACTTTTATGCGCGAGCCATGAAAATTATGAAACGAAGCCGAAGGCTGAGTTTCATAACATGTCTCGCGCATAAACGACTTTTAGCACGCGTTGCATACAATATTTTATCTACGACCACTACTAAAAGTAGGCCTTTTAGCGCTAGCTTGTTTCACTAAAAGTGACGTTTTATAGTTTACCGTGTTTAAAGAAATCAGCTGTTTACTTTTAGCACATGTGCTAAAAGTGAAGCGAGGTTCAAAACTACAATTTCGAACTGCAAGTGAAGTTGTAAAGCTATTCTAGTTGCTTCTTGCGTTACAGGTAAAGCGTTTTTGAAATAATTAAAGCGTTATGTAATGAATACAGTCATATGTGGAGTATCAATAATTACATTTCGTAACTCACCTTGACAGCACGGGCGTGGCCAAACAATCGCCAGCGGCGTAGGCTACTATTCATTATGACGCAGCGTCGCAGATGCGAACCTTTCTTAAATCGATATTTATGGATTAATAACGGTAAAATTAAGGTCGTAGATAAAATAAATTTTTTCTATATTTATTTTTAATAATATTTATACTCGTATATGATATAAAAGCACTATTTAAGTTACATTTGAATGTGCGGCCCGCATAAAAAAATTTATTTTGAAAATGGCCCGCCGTCCGAAAAAGGTTGCCGACCCCTATTATAACAGATGAACCTACCTAATTCAGGTTGCCGTTAAATCGGGCATTTTTTACAACAACAGAAAACAAAATCGTAAACCCTCGTTGTAACCTAACCAACAAATGTGCACTTGTTTTCAAGAACACAAAAACCCAAGCAATATGTCAACAATAAAACAAATGATAATTAGGCTCAAATGGGTGGCTAGATTTAATGTTAAATTCTTATTTTTTATTCATTATACATGCAGAAGTAACATTTATAACCAAATTGAGTCATATATATCCTCTAATTTTGCTGTTGGTGACAGTCTTTCGGTATATTATTTTCGCTGTAACGCTTGTAGTGAACGGACGTGTTACTTCATACCGATTCTTATATTTATATATACACATATCAAGATCAATCGTAGAAATTGTAGAAATGCCTTCAAATAAATGTGGAGTATGTTCGAATAATCTTAACCCAGATAAAGAGGTCCACTGTGATGAATGTAAGGTATCTATTCATTCTACCTGCTCTGGGCTATCGCGCACCGAGGTGCAATGTGTGCTTGCGAAGGACAGACGTATCGCTTACCAATGTAACAAGTGTAAGAATCAAAAAATGGAAATGCATGAATTAAAACAACTTATCATTGATTTGCGCAAAGAGATCGAAGATTTAAAACAGCACAAAAACATTAGCACTGCGAATTTGACACCGCTAAGCAAGTCTGGAACGGAGGAGATTATTCAAGAAATCGCCGAAAGGCAGCGTCGTGCCAATAACATAATTTTTTTCAACATACCCGAAAGCTCTGCTGATAACCCCCAGTCAGGATCTCAAGAAGATATAACGCACGTTAAGGAGGCTTTAACTCAACTACCGTCAATCGATATTACAAAAATCAGAGCCTTTCGTATAGGCAGGGTTCAGTCGACAAACAAACCACGGCCACTTAAAGTTACATTGAATTCAAGCACCGATGTAATAAATATCTTAAAAAATAAAGCAAAACTTAAAATCAACAACGGTGCCGTATCGGTTGCGACTGACCAGACTCCTATGCAGCGCGAGTTTTTGAGGGATCTACGGATTCAATTGGCAGATAGAATCGCAAAAGGTGAGATTAATCTTACTATACGTTATAACAGAGGTGTGCCGCAAATATGTGATGCAAAAAACTAATATACCGTGAGAACTTAAAATACAGTGAATCTTCTAATTTAAATTTCCATGAAAAAGCGAATTTATTTGCTTTTTATCAAAATGTTCGTGGTTTACGATCTAAAATTGAAAATTTTTATTCATCAGTGTGTGCATTTGAGTTTGACATTATTTGCTTGGCTGAAACGGCTCTTACAAGTGACATAAATAGCAGTGAACTTTTTCCCAATCATTACAACGTATACAGATGTGACCGACAGTACAATATTACCGGTCAACAGTGGGGAGGTGGAGTGCTATTGGCATTGAATAGTAACATTAACGCGGAAATAATTGATACTTCATTTATTGCTAACACTGTACCCACCGTAGACATAGTGGGTTGTAAATGTTTTTTTGCTTTTGGGGCCTTATATGTCTTCGTGGTTTATGTGCCGCCTAGTATTACAGTTTATGATTTTCAAAACTTTATTGAACTTTTTGAACAAAAGTGTATTGACTACGATAAGCTGTTAGTAGTAGGAGATTTTAATGTACCTCACTTTAATAACGAAACCGTTAATGATAGCAAATGTAATATGATGAACACATTTTTAGATATTCTTAATCTGACACAGTATAATCGAATAACAAACTTGCAAGGTAGACTTCTTGACCTTGTTATTGCCAGCATTACTTGTGAAGTATCTCGAGACGCACAGCCCTTGGTTAAAGAGGATACATATCACCCACCTTTACAAATCGTTTTTAACAATAAAACACATGCAGGTATTAAATTTCCTATAAATAAAATACATAAAACCTACAACTTTAATAGAGCGGATTTTCATTCACTGTATAATGCATTACTTACTATTGATTGGTCATCTTTAAAATGTCTGTCCGATGTGAACGCAATCGTTAACGAATTTTATAATGTATTATATTCGTTATTTGATCTACATGTTCCCACATTTCGTTGCAACAGTCGCAAATATCCCAAGTGGTTTACACTGGATATAATTACCAATATTCGGAAAAAGTATAAATACTTCAATAAATATAGGAAATATAGAAAACTGGCTGATAACATAGAATATAAGCGTCTTCGGCGGTTAGTAAAATCTCAAATATCCACAGAGTATAGCAACTATATAAGAAATATTGAGCAATCCGTAACAAATGACGCAAAAAACTTTTGGTCTTTTATTCGTGATAAAAAAGGGACATCTAGAATTCCAGGTAAAATGCACCGCGATGGCACTGTATTTAATACTCCTGAGGCAATTGTTAATGCTTTTGGAGAATACTTTGCTAGCATTTATACTACTTCTACCTCTTCAACAAAAACTCACTCAGATTCATTCAATAATATTCCCTGTGTTTCCATTAATAACGTTAGTGAGGAAGAAATATTGAAGGCTATTCGTAAATTGAAAAACAAGAAGACCGCTGGCGATGATCAAATACCTAGTTATTTAATAAAGGATTGTGCAGGCGTCTTCGTTACACCTTTGCATATCATCTTGAACTTTTCACTTAAATCCTCTAAATTTCCTGATGTATGGAAAACTGCCCGTATTTGTCCTGTTCATAAAAGTGGTGATCCAGCTGATATTGTCAATTACAGACCCATAAGCATCTTATCAAATTTTTCCAAGATTTTTGAGGTGATACTGTATGATCGAATATACTCTTCGGTAAAGCAGTACTTGTCTCCGTATCAACACGGTTTTATGCAGCATCGTTCAACTTCTACCAATTTAATCTACTTCACACAATATACGGCCCAAATACTTGATAATCAGGGGCAGGTTGATGTAATATACACCGACTTTTCAAAAGCGTTTGACCGCATCTTGCATTCCATTATAATACAAAAGCTACTTAGTTTTGGGTTTAGCGAATCTCTAATAAGATTTTTTACCTCATACTTGTCAAATCGTGTACAGTATGTAACATACAACAGTTATAAGTCGAAGCTCATTGCTGCTACATCTGGTGTCCCACAAGGTTCCAACTTAGGACCGTTGCTATTTTTATTATTTATCAATGACCTGCCTGAAGTACTTTGTTGTGAGAGGCTTCTATTTGCGGATGATCTCAAAATTTTCCTTTCTGTCGCTACTATTGAGGACTGCCTTTGGTTGCAACAACAAATTAACAACTTGCACAACTGGTGTGACACCAATAAACTTCAACTTAATATATCGAAGTGCAGAGTAGTCTCATACACCCGTAAATTACAACCATTAGTGTATATGTATGCTATAAATTCAAACTTATTACAACGCAGTGACACCGTTAAGGATCTAGGAGTTCTTTTTGATAATAAATTTAGTTTCGCTGGTCATATAGAGACCGTATATACTTCCGCTCTGAAAATGCTGGGGTTTGTCGTAAGAAACTGCAAATCCTTTACAAATATAGTTGCTTTGAAAACCTTATTCTTTTCTTTAATCAGCTCAAAACTTGAGTATTGTGTTTTAATTTGGTACCCTTTCTATGAATATCAAATAATTAATCTAGAATCAATACAAAGGAAATTTTTGAAATTCTTAAGCTACAAAGTAGACGGAGTTTACCCAGAAAGAGGTTATTCACAATCATTATTACTGGAACGATTTGATATGATTAGTTTAGAAAGAAGAAGAAAAATAATTAGCCTTACTTATTTATATAATATTCTTCATGCCAAAATCGATTGTCCATTTCTTCTGGAAATGCTTAATTTTCAAGTACCGTCACGTCAAAATAGAAATTTCGTAACATTTTATAATCCAACCCCACGTACTAATTTACTACAAAAATCACCACTTTATAAAATGAGTCAGAACTACAATGACATTTCAAATATGTGCGATATTAATTATTGTAATTTAACTAACATATTAGAATTAGTATAGACAGCTTTTGTTAGTTTAGTAAGGTATAGGTATAGTATTATATTGTATTTCCTTTCAGTTTGTTTCACTATAAGCGAGTGTTTAGTGTTAAAGTTTCGATTATTAATATGTAATACTTTAGTTTATTGTGTAAATTGTCCTATAATTGGATTTTTCTTTCTGTTGGACAATAAACCATTATTATTATTATTATTATTATTATTATATTATGCTTTTTTTCGAACAACCATCTCCACACCGACTGCGCACCATGAAATTAACAGAGATTTTTTCTTCGTTGTCTGGCTTGGACAAAACATTTTTTTCTGCGTTTACTTTTTGGTACTGAAGAAACACTTTTGGATTTCAATTTAGAATATTGAGAGCAAAACGTACGCTCGATCAGTACCTTATCGGCAATCCGTACTGTTGTTCGGCGCTGACCAATGAAAACCGTTCATTACTACGTAGGTGCTCTCGCCATGTACGTTTTGCTTAAATGCACCCGGGACGACATTGACTGAGAGATTGCTCCTGGTGTGTATTGGATCTTTTAGAGAAATCTCTTAAATGTGGATTTCAAATCCTTCGTCATCATGGAAAGTTTATTCCAGCACCTGTGTTTTGTGTGTGAAGTTACTGAAATTCTATGATGCCACCACATGTAAAGCACTTTGAGCACATATTTGGTTTTTCTGCCCAGCTACACTAGCAAAATACTTCTCTCCGAAGTATTCGAGACGTTTTCCCTTTAAAATTGCACCTCACCAGCTGTGGATTGTTTCCTTACGGTTCCTGTGACTTCTCCACGGTCGCCATCTAGACTTGGTTATCCCCCCTTGCGATCTCCTTTATGGTCTAGTTATTTTGTGCGTTGCGAAAACGCAGACCTATAAAATATAAGGATTGTTAAGACAAAACCAGAAATTGTTCTCTGAATGACGTCATTTTTGGCAGTGGTCTATTATGATATGTTTCATCGGATGGTGGAAAAAGTTCGATGGAACATATCAAAACCAGAAATCTGTCTTCAGAAACATTGCTTCTTAGGGGGTCCTATTCTTGTAAAACTAGCTTTGTGCTTTTTAATATTTTTATAGTGGCTGCCAGATTCGACAATTTGGTCGCAATCAACTCTTGACTTAGCGCTGGACACGTTCAAGTGATTTTTTTCACGAAAATGTTATTTGCGAGGGAGTACTGAAGGTGATATAACGAATCTAGAAAATTATAGACCTATCAGTCTTTTAAGTCACTTATATAAACTCTACACGCTTATAATCACCAGCCGACTAGAGTAGAAACTGGACTTCTACCAAACAAGAGAGCAAGCGGGTTTCCGCTCTGGCTACGGAACCAACGACCATCTGCAAAGTATCAGAACCCTCATCGAAAATACTATAGAATACAATCTTCCCTTAAACGCAATTTTCATAGACTTCCAAAAAGCGTTCGATACCGTAGAACTAGTATCAATCCTACGAGCACTAAAAGAATGCAGAATCGACCAACGATATTCCAATATTATCTATAATATCTATGAAAACGCAACAACAAAAGTTAAACTACATACCAACACTAACAGAATAAGAATAAAAACATCAATTAGACAGGGAGACACTATGTCTCCAAAACTCTTCACCACAGTTCTAGAACACGCATTCAAAACTTTAGAGTGGGAAAATAAGGGAGTGACTATCGATGGGGAAAGACTAAGCAACTTAAGATTTGCAGATTGCAGATGACATAGTTTTATTATCAGATAACTTAAGAGAAGCCAGAGAAATGTTAGAAGAACTACAACAAGCAACACATAAAGTAGGATTAAAAATAAACTACAACAAAACAAAAATGATGACCAACTTAGTACCTAGCGAACCTATAAAAATAGAGGACGAGGTAATTGAAATTGTCGATAAATATACCTACCTAGGTCATGAAATCAAAATTAGTAAAGACAACCAGACATGCGAACTCTCCAGAAGAATAGCTTTAGGCTGGGCAGCTTACGGGAAACTCAGAAACATATTCAAAACTGACGTTCCCATAAGATTAAAACGAAGAGCCTTCAACCAATGTGTCCTACCGGTTTTGACATACGGGGCAGAAACACTAACTCTTACAAAAACAACTGTTAAGAAACTGCAAATAACACAACGTAAAATGGAGAGATCAATGCTGGGGTTGACTCTAAGAGATCGAATCCGAAACGAAGAAATAAGGAGGAGAACGGGTGTAGAAGACATTATAATACGCATAACAAAATTAAAATGGAGACGGGCCGGCCACGTGGCCAGATTACACGACAACAGATGGACGAAGAAAATTTTGGAATGGCGACCGAGAGCCGACAAGCGTAGCCGTGGAAGACCACCAACAAGATGGTCAGACGACCTTAAAAGAATCACAACCAACTGGATCGCAATGTCCCAGAATAGAGAAGATTGGAAACGTCTAGAGGAGGCTTACGTCCAACAATGGACAGAAGGAGGCTGAAAGATGAGATGTACTGAAGGTTAAGATTCAGATGCAAAGACCTTCTGCGCGAATTTTGGTTTTAAAGTAATCAAACCTCATGAGTGAATTTTAGCTTGCGTATCTGGCTTGAGCCCGTTTTCACTAGCAGCTACAAAAACGTGCGCTATTGAAAGGCATTGCTAGGAAATCGCACAACGATTTGCTCTTTACTTGGTTTGGATCGTCTCAAACCAGTGTCGCTTCCGGATAACCCACTCCATCCCGCTCAGAAACTAGCTGCCAGCATTTTGCTATACCGCAAAAATGACAGTGTTTTGTTTTTGTAAGGCATCCAGCGACTGCGGAAGTACTCCATGCTGGGGGGGGGGGGGGGCAAACTTATTTGGTCATCCCTTCCTTCAATCTCCGGGCCCGGCTTCCTCCGGTCAATTTACTGCAGTTATAAGACGAAACCGAGATGGCTAGGTAAATCAAATTATCAGTCAAATTATAAAAATATCTTTCACACGACGTAGCTGGCACGGTGAGGAGCAAGACTACTAACCTTTCTTATGGTCTGCTCTCTCCGACAATTTTTCATACGTACAAGCGCTTTTCCATTTAAGAAAAAACAAAGGTCTGTGAAGGATAGTACAGATAAACCTTCTTTACGAGGTAGTAAAATTGGAGGGGGCGGTCCCTGTAGGCATCAGGGTATTATTGGGTATTTATTTAATTTATACAAATTTATCGTGTAGCAAGGTCTGATATTACTGTTGATTAATTCACATTCAATTTGCAGAGCCTTGATACGCATATAATAATCAAATAATCGCTAACTACTTGCAGGTTGAAGAAACCACTCAGAGCAAACATGCTCCGAGGAAATATCCTAAGCGAAGAGAGTAAAATTTTGATCGGCAATTTTGCTTTTAATCACAGATATCTATTAAGTTTTATACCTAAGATAGTTGAATTAAACTTTCTAGACAATAAGTCTTAGTTTACAGCTGGAGTCATAATTTCATTTACATTCTTGTATTATCTTATAATCGACAAACAAAACTTTCATTTTATGCTAAACGCATCTATTTTTGATGTTAAATATTTTTTTGTCCGTATAAGTGTCTATCCATAGCAGCGTACTGAAAGGGTTAATTGTTGAGAGCGATTTATAGTTATCTGTTTGAGAAGGTGTACACATAATAAATTGGATTTTCTAAAATTAGATTTTTATTTTTTTTCCGTTGTTATAGATTCCACCTGGGAATATTCAATTTGTTCCAAATCACTTCTCTAAATTATTTCAATTTATCAGTTTCCATCTACACTGCGGAATCGCCCGATGCGAAACAAAAAGGGCAAATATATTAAATCAGCAGCACCCAGCGCAAACAAAACTTTCGACATAGTTTCAATTTCCGAGCTTCACCTGTCACGGTCCAATTGGGCGGGCCGTCGCCTTAGACTTGTAATTTATTAAAATAACAAAACCGAAAGGCCCGTGACGCGGCACAAACGTAATCCATTTTGGCGATTTCATACATCCGGATTTCACGGCAGCGCAAAGCTAACAAATAGCTGGAAACCGCTCGCGCAGGGCCGGGCCGAGTGATTTTTTCGCGCCCCGACCGACCGGACCGGAAAAAAGCGGATGTGGCTCGCACGTATTGCTGGCTTCATTTCACACCAACCAGTGTTTTGTGCTGCATCGTATTAGTCGTGGATGAACCCAATACGCGCCTTTTTGCGCTTCTTGCCGGCCGGGCCTTGATCGTTCAAATTAAACCGACGCGTATCCAGGAAACTGGAGATTAGATGAGAGCGGAAAATTTAAAATTAGTTGTTTACATAACAAATGCGAAGAGTTAGAAAATTGCAGCGCGATCCGTTAAGCGAGTGCTAAAAGGCTTCGAGTTTCGCACGTGTTACGTACACTATTTTTCTGAAATGAAAAATTTTGAATTACTTTTTTTTAAGTAAGAACTGTTTGCTAGTCGTTTTCAGTAACATCGGCTAGCAGACTAATTGTAATAGTGAAAATATGAATACTGATTTTGCAATAACTTGGGGAAGGATATTCGACTTTCTCAATTTTTAACAAAAAAAATTAAGTGGCACTATCTCTACTTCTGTAGGCATATTTTTGACCAACACAACTAATTCTACTTAATTAGTTAGGTTAATTACAAAATAATTAAAAGTAAATATACTAGTTGTTCGTAAAAATAATAAAAAGAACTTAATCAATAGCCTACATTTGAAATTACTATATATTGTAATGATGACTACGTTGTAACGCCTATGTTATGTTATAATTGACTTAAACCTTACTTTAGTTTATTCTCCATCAATTCTTTTTAAAATTGAATTTTAATTAACTCATTTGCCCTTTTATAATTATGGATTATCAAAATTATTAAACTGCTAGCTCCGGTAGAAAAACACTTGACTGAAACACAGCTCGGATTCTTTATAATCTAGGCTGCTTCTATTCTGAAATTTGATTTTCTTATTTTATGACAACTCGTACGTCGTCACCTGACAAAATTATTTTAGTGCAAAATTAATTACAAATACTTTCTCGTTACATTTTTGTCATTCAACTATATCAAATGGTAAGTACTCCCTTAATTATAATTACCTCACTTTACCCTTTCTATATTTTCTTTAAATTTTTATTGAAATACCTATATTCTGTCACCTGCTATTGGACTCGACACTATTCTGTACCAAACTCAACGCATCCAGCAACCTCACCAAGATCTCCCAACTTCCAAAAACAATGCCAACTCCGCCAAAAACACACCTGGCTCCTCAAAGACTTTCTGGTCAAAACACGACAAGGCACCTACCAACCCCCTCTAGCCAGCAGCAACACACCATCCACGTCGTCCTACCTAAATCCTCAAGCCTCCGATGGCCTGGTATCATAAACCTCGACTAGATGCAAGTTGTAGGATGTTACTTCAATGACAAGCTTGTCGAATTAGAACTCCTTTAGATGAAAACTTCCTATCCACCCCATACAACGCTCACTCTGCTAATGATCTCGATGTATACCACTTCCAGTAAAAACCAATCCTTATTATCCAATGTGTATGATGCAATGTAATTTGACAATAAATTCAGTTCAGCATACCCTTCCAGAAATTTGCTTTTGTAGATTATAACTGTATTACTTAGGCATTCTCGCCACATCCATTTATTTTAGTCCTCTTCTTCTTCACATCTTTTAATCTTTTAACATTATACTTTAATTTTCACCACGCCATTTTTTTTTTCAATTTACAATCTTTTATACACCAAATGGCTTTTAAACTTTTATAAAGGGTTTATTTTCATAATTTGAACCGCTTACAAATTGAATTAAGTACATGTTTTTTTCTCAAATTATTTTTACATACTGATAAATAAACCTTTTATTACATCGAGTGCATCATCTATACCCGTAGAAACGGCGGATTTGAACTACATAAATTTGCACTGAGAATCTCACAGAATGCAATGTGGTTACTGATAGGATAAAAAATATAACAAAGAGCTATGCAAATAATAACAAATTAAAAATATCACAGAAGAAGCCGACTAGCGCAGATGGGTAGGCGCGTGCCTTCCATTAAGCAAGTCCTCGGTTCGAATCCCGCGAAGGCCGGAATCTTCCGCAGCCTTGCGATTTGAACCGGGCTCGGTGAGACCATTCACAGTTGGGCACCAAATTAATTGTGCTCTACTCAGAACCACAGACCTAAGAGATAGAGTAACAAGGTCAACATGACACACACACAGCTCACACAATGGTTGCTGTGCAAGCACAAACGGTGAGCTCCAAATTTGTATCCCGAATCCGGAGCGAGTTGAGCATTGTACCGCCAGATGCAAGCACATAAAGCACCAGCCTCGACGCCGCAAGGTAAAACGAGGTTATCGATTATACATACAAATATCACAGTTCAAAGAAGTGTGTTCTACGACTGTAGACCACGCGACTAACGCAGGGTTAAGTCAAATTAGTTAGGTATGTTTTAGCTCATTTTATATCATTCCCTTTAAGTTACATGTGAGAGTAATTCGAAAACAGTTTCATAGACTAAGGGCCGGTTGCAGAAAGCAACGTTAAGTCTGGTGTTAGCTAACGCGACGTCAAAGTGAACAAAAACGAATCAAATCTGAAATGTTTATGGTAACTAATCCAGTAGTAAACAAAATTTGATGCGATTTTGTTCACTTTGACGCGACGTTAGCTAACACCAGACTTAACATTGCTTTCTGCAACCGGCCCTAATAGTTTATTTTGTTTGATTGCAATTTTTCTTTTTATGAAAGATGGTACCCTTAAATGATTTCGGAGGCTTTCTCCGTTCTTGTCTTTAAGTAACAACTGACTTCCGGGATTGGACCGTGTCATTATTGAAGTCGAAGGACTCAACGTCACCCACTTTCGTTAGAGGCTTCATCAGGAGGAAAAGCAAAAGAGCACGGTAACTCAACGTGTAAACCACCCCAGAGGCGAAATTCTTTTGCTAGGGAAGGGATAGAAGAGCACGTGTTCTTCTGAAGAGTTTCGCCTCTGGCGTGGTTTACACGTTGAGTTGCCGTGCTCTTTTGCTTTTTCCTCCTGATGCAGCCCCTTACGAAAGTGGGCGAAACGTTGAGTTCTTCGACCTCAATAATGACATGGTCCAATCCCGGAAATCACCTGTTACTTAATGGTGTCCTTAATTTCAACGCTTGTTTTAAAACAATTTGAACTAAATCTTTAATTCTCACTTAGGTTCACAAATGCTAATGTAATTTTGAATGAGAGTTAACGTTTGATTCTTGAAGCATAAACATCCGTGTGTGTGCGGCTGGCATCGAACGATAAGAAAAGTGCGACCTTAGGGTCAAGAAGTAAATTCTTAAGCTACTCAACTAAATTTCTTCAATTAACTGCACAGTAAGTGTACACCTTTAATTATAAGGCCATTATGGCCTTTTATTACCCCTCTAATGCAACAATAAATACAAATCAACAGTTTTGCCCTATGCAAATAGACCAAAATTACCAACCTCAATATGCACCGCATGGTTATCAGCACATGCAGCAACAGCCTGTAAACAATTCATTTACCTCGTTTTCTATAAATGATATCGTGCAGCCATCAAATAATTTTCCACCTTCCAATTTATCTTGTCAAAGCAACGCTATTTATCAACAATCACAACCACCACAAGCAATCCGTGACCCGGAATGGAAAATAGTCGAAAATAAAAAACGCGCCCGTAAGGATGCCAATGATAAAACGCCACAACAGAATAAGCTCCCAAAACAAGCGGACTACTGGCTGAACCCTTCCAATCGATATGAAGTATTAAACGAAGAAAACACTGAAGCGGAGCAAAATAAAAATGACCCAAAAACGGATCCCAAACCCCCACCGATCTTCGTAGCTGGAGTAAAAATAATTCAACCCCTAATTACACTGCTCGAATCATTAGCGAAAAATGAATACGAACTAAAAGTCCTTCACAACGACGAAGTAAAAATTTTACTGAAAACCTCGGATAAATACTCAGTAATAACTAAAGCATTAGCAGCTAAAAATACGGAATTTCATACTTACCAAACAAAGCAGGAGCGGTCTTTCAGAGCAGTAATTAGAAATATCCACCCGACCACCAACGTAGATGAACTGAAGGAAGAGCTCAAGACACATGGCCATCAAGTCACTAACATATGGAATGCCAAACAAAGAATTACAAAAAAGGAATTACCACTCTTCTTCATTGAACTCAAACCTGCTGAAAACAATAAAAATGTATATGACATTACTAGACTCGCTCACTCGGTAGTTACCATTGAACCACCCCATCCAAAACGACAAGCCCCCCAGTGCGCTATTTGCCAGAGGTTTGGGCACACAAAAAATTTCTGTAGTAGAAGCCCTAGATGTGTCAAATGCGCTGGCAATCACCTAACTTCTGCCTGCCCACGTAAAGAACGAAGTAAAGACGTAAAATGTGTCAATTGCAATGGAGATCACCCGGCTAATTACAGAGGCTGTTCCGTTTACAAAGAATTGCAACAAAGAATGTTCCCCCCTCTCAGAAATAAACAGCCTGGACCAACCCAGTATGTAGCGCGACAAGTCCAACCAAATCTTACCCATGCTCAAGCTTTACGAGGTATTAACCCCACAAATTTACCAACATCATTGCAACAACACCCAACAAACAATCAGTCAGATGATATAAGCGAGCTGAAGAAAATGATGAAAAGTTTAATAGAGCAAATGGGAACTATGCTAAATCTACTGACAACTCTAGTCTCAAAATTTAATAATGGATCAACAGCTTAGATTAGCACAGTGGAACGCCAACGGGCTGTTACATCATAGAGATGAATTGATATCTTTTCTCACAAACCAACATATCGACATCATGCTAATATCGGAAGCTCATTTTACAACCAGAAGCTACATAAGAATACCAGGGTACATGGTATACGTAACACTACACCCGGATAACGGAGCTCATGCAGGTACAGCTCTAATCGTTAAAAATTCTATCAAGCATTATGGACTTGAGGAATATAAAAAAGATCACATTCAAGCTACAACCATAATGGTAGAAGACAGGAGAGGGCCCTTAGTAATCTCTGCAGCATACTGCCCGCCGCGTCACAATAATAAGCAGGAACATTATGAACATTACTTTCAAACTTTGGGCGTCAGATTTATATCAGCCGGTGACTTCAATGCCAAACATGTGCAATGGGGATCGAGGTTAACAACGACCAAAGGAAGGGAGCTGCTTAAAGCAATAAATAACAAAGGGTTGCAGCATATGTCTACTGGTGAGCCAACGTACTGGCCATCGGACTCCAATAAACTGCCAGACTTACTCGACTTCTGTGTAGTTAAAGGCATCAATATCAACTATCTAAAAGTCGAATCCTGCCTTGACTTATCAGCCGACCATTCGCCGATTCTAATCACGCTAGGATCACAAGTGTTAATTAGCGAGAAAGCACCTACCCTGAGCACTAAACGTACCAACTGGGATCTATTTACAGATATAATAGAAGATTCGCTATACCTAGACATTTCGTTAAAAACGGAGGAAGAGTTGACTTTAGCAGTAGAACAATTCAACAACATCGTTCAGCAAGCCGCCTGGCAAGCTACCCCAATCAGAACCCAGCACATAGCAAACAGTGCTTGCCCAGTAGTCGTGAAACAAAAAATCGCGGAAAAGCGTAGACTCCGTAGACAATGGCAAACGACAAGGCACCCAGCTGATAAACGCAGGTTAAACCAAGCAGCAGCAGCCCTCAAACAATTACTTACTAACATTAAAAACAATTCAGTGGAAAACTACTTGAAACATCTGTCACCCACGGAAGCAACGGAATATTCGCTCTGGAGGGCAACTAGAAGGCTAAAGCAACCACAACAGCATAAATCACCAATTCGTTCGGACAATGGAAATTGGGCTCGTAGCGACCAAGACAAGGCGATAGTCTTCGCAAACCACTTAATCAAAGTCTTTACTCCTTTTGAGTCTGTAATTTCCAATGAAGAAGAAGAAGAAATCCAACGGTACTTAGAATCACCTTTCCAGATGTGCCTTCCAGTAAAGCAGTTCACTATAGCTGAGACCAAATTAGAGATTACCACCAACTTGAATCCACATAAAGCACCAGGGTACGATTTAATCACTGGTAAGGTTTTACAGGCTCTCCCGGACAAGGGCTTTAGATTTCTAACCTATCTGTTTAATGCAATGCTAAAACTGCGATACTTCCCACCACAATGGAAAGTTGGTACAATCATTCTAATCCCTAAACCGGGCAAACCCAAAGACGTCGCATCATCCTACCGACCAATTAGTCTGCTGCCGATACTTTCTAAGGTCTTCGAAAAAATGCTACTGAAAAGGATAACACCGATACTTCTCACAAACAACTTAATACCTGATCACCAATTCGGCTTCAGAAAACAACATGCCACAATTGAACAAATCCACAGAATCGTAGACAAAATCACAAAAGATTTCGAAGATAAAAGGTATTGTTCAGCAGTATTTATTGACGTCTCTCAAGCCTTTGACAAGGTATGGCATGATGGTCTACTCTACAAAATCAAACAAAATCTACCTCCAGATATCTTCCAACTTATCAAGTCATACCTCACTGACAGACACTTTTTAGTCAAACATGGTGACTTCCAGACAAAATTATTTCCCATTAAGTCGGGTGTCCCCCAAGGTAGTGTACTGGGCCCACTACTATACCTACTATTTACTGCCGACCTACCAACTATGAGAGAGACAATGACTGCCACATTCGCCGACGATACTGCAGTGCTGGCCTCTCATTCAGATCCGCAAATAGCAACCCACAATCTTCAAAGACACCTACACTTAATAGAACTGTGGATCAAAAAATGGCGCATTAAAATTAATGAGAACAAATCGACCCATGTAACTTTTGCTACAAGAAGAGAAACCTGTCCACCCGTATCAATTAATAACCAACAGATTCCTACTGCTGAAAGTGTCAAATATTTAGGGATCCACCTGGATAGAAGGCTTACCTGGAAAAAGCACATATGGACAAAACGTAAACAGTTAGGTGAAATACTTCGAAAAACGTACTGGCTCATAGGACGTAAATCTCAATTACTGTTAGATAATAAACTACTGATATACAAGGCCATCCTCAAACCCGTTTGGTCCTACGGCATACAATTGTGGGGGACCGCAAGTAACTCCAATATAGACATTCTGAGAAGATTTCAAGCCAAAACATTAAGACTGATTGTTAATGCACCGTGGTACGTACCGAATGAGGTTATACGCCGCGACCTCAAAATTGCCACAATTAACGAAGAAATCCAAAGATACAGCATCCGCTATCACGATCGTATCACCGCTCACCCAAATACATTAGTAGAGTGCCTACTTGAAAGTGATGATGAGGAACCAAGACTCAAGAGATACAAGCCGTCAGATTTACCCCATCGTTTTGAATGATTCCGCGTGTGTAGTGTTATAGCTATAAACAGACAAATCAGTAAAGTGATAAGAAAATTGTTAATGAACTATTTTCAACAAGTTATGTTCCATATTATTAATTAAGTAATACTGTCAAAACATTTACTTATTGTCCACTACGGACAGATTGTAAAGCAATTAATAAAAAAAAAAAAAAAAAAAATTTTGAATGAAAAGATTTTCTTTTATTGAAATGAATTTAAGCGATAAATTATTTTAAAAGAGCATGTCGTTCTCAGCTATTGAGTTTTTTTAGGTTATAACGGTTTGATTTGGATTTTGGCGGTTTGTGCATAACAACTGACCGTATCACAACATAAAAACATTATTAAGTTGAAGTACTGATTACGCAACTGAAATAACTAGATTTGGTAACTTTAGCTAGTCATTTTGAAGGTTCCTTACTGTGTATCAGAAAATTATTATTCTTAGAAAACCAAAACTAAAGTTTTAAAACCTCAGATGAGATATGAAACGTATATCAAACAGTAGAATGTAACGTTAGAAAAATTTTAATTTTGGAAGTTTACCGCTATTCTGTCGCAAAAACTTTAGAACAGGATAATTTTGGCTACCATCTGGCATTTCTTTGTTCATATTACCATTGCCAGTTACTTACTGTACGTAGCTAAATCAAATCTGATAATTTATATATCTGGAAACCTGGATGATAGTATGTAGCTTATTATTGTACAAATAATAGTATTAGTGGCACTGAAATATTAAAAAGTCGATTTCACAGCTTTGCGTTTTGTATTTTTCGTCTGAAGAAAGGAAGAAACTCAGCCTTTCAATTTTTACTAATACACTATATTTGTATTAATTAATTTACTATTAAAGTTAAAAACATGTAGTTGTGCAGAAAACAAAATAAAAATATCCCACCGCCTAAAACAGTTAGTCTTAGCTATGAAATAGCTAGAAGTTAGGTTTCTATTTTCAAATAAGTTAAGGTTAGAGAAAAGCTAATCGATGTATCAAGGGGGTGGATATGATCCAGATAATTCCTTTTCTGAGTTAAACAAGGTTGAAATTATAAGGGTGCTAGGAGCAAGGTTGATCGCACTAAAAGCTCTGCACTAATTTGTTACATTGTTGTGCACACAAAATCAAAGTAACAACTTAGCAGTCGAAGGCTTTCACAACTGCGATATTAATTAGAAGTTAAATACTTGAACAGCAAAAAAATACAGTCGATTACTTTAAGTACGAATGCTTTAATACCGATGGGGCCACAATTATATATAACAGCAATGAGATAACATGAACAAGAAAATAACTCGTATTGATTGAGTAAGAAAGAGATAAACATAGTAGCAAATAATGTGTGAAAAACTGAGTTATTTTAAGTTTAACGATTATAAATGCAACAAGCAAAGCTATATGAACAATTAATTATCATATGCACAATTTCTTTTAATTGGTAGTTAATTCCATAATTCCTGAGGAAATTGAGCACAAAGTTCTAATTCAAATTATGGTTGCACCATAGTGTTATAATGCAATGTAGCATGTTCCAAATAAAGCGTGTTCCCGAATTTGCGTTTGCTTGGCTAAGTTGCGCTTCGCCTCGCAAATGCAAACATACGAGTAATTATTGCTTGTCAAACAAAGTGCCACTTTTAATCCTAATGAAACAATATGGTATTCCAACCATATGGCAAAATAAAAGAATATACGTCGCGTCGTTTCAAAACAAAATTGTCACAAAAAATAATTGTGCTATGAAAAAAATCACTGCCAGGAATTAAAAGTTATTGTTATGAAATCTTAATTTTCAACATCTGATGTTGCTGAGTTTGAACACCACGAGATACAATATTGCAGTTATCGTAGAAATAATAAAATAAAATCAAATTGATTTTGATTGTACTTTTTAGAAAATGATAATGCTTTAAATTATATAAGGCACAGAATAGATGAGTCCACGTCGCCTGTCCTGAAATCGTAGTATAGATTAAAACGTTAATGGAATTGAAATTTGAAGAATCTATGGTAGTTCATATCTTATTCATCACATTTCAGATTTTTGACGTAATTTAGTGGTTTCACTTTGCACTCGACCAATGTGATTAATGAAAACTGTCTGTATGAACTTCGTATCATGAAATTAAATATTACAGTTATATTTAGTTTTTATTGTAAATGAAATTCATTCTAAGGTGGCGGAGAAAAAATAAAAATTATTGGCTTACACAAAAGAACTGACAACTACTTTTACTTAAAAATGTTATACGTGGTTTGTTCTAGATTTAAACAAATTAATAGATGTAAAAAGTATTTTAAAAATTATAATGTTGCCAGAAAGTCAACATTGCATTAATTTGAATTCAAGATGAGAGAAGAAATGCTTGTCAACAGTAAAAAATTATGGTTCAGATATATTGATTTTCCCAGTTTAATTAAAGAAAATTGACCGAGCAGCTGGCGTCTTACACTTTATGGCCTCTAGCTAAAAAGCCAGTTTACTCTTCGTATAATGGCTTTTCTTCTGTGTAATCTAGTCAGCGAACTACCTCTATTATGCGACTAATGTTTCCATCAAATCTCAAACTTACTATGTTTTGTATGAAAGCCGAGCTCTTTGCCTTTGCAAGTTGCTGATAATGCATTTCCTATGGTAACACAAAA
Organism: Agriotes lineatus; assembly: GCA_940337035.1. Taxonomy (NCBI): domain Eukaryota; kingdom Metazoa; phylum Arthropoda; class Insecta; order Coleoptera; family Elateridae; genus Agriotes; species Agriotes lineatus. The sequence continues at coordinate 9,585,637 of OW679198.1, read as the reverse complement.
AATATTTATTTCAGAAAAAAGATGTATACTGTTTGCTTACAAATCTTTTTTAAATATTGATCACTGTAATTGAAATATCTACCAAATCAATAGCTACAACAAGTAACTGTATCATTAATATATATTTTCAAATCTTTATTTGATGTGTTTTTTTCTAGCACTAGCGTTACTCAGTTAAAAGTTCTAAAGGCGTCAGAAGTAATTATTCGAAACTTAATTTCAATTTGGAAAAACACGACAGCCTCGCTCTCACTTTTGCTTAGGATAATTTGGACGTCTGTAAATTATCATGCTATTTTACAAGCAACCAATCATTCATATTTACCGCGGTAAAAAATATTACTGCAGCCTTTTCGAGCATCAATGAAAATCGGACATCTGTCTCCGTATTACTCGGAAAACGTTGTGTTGATCATTTCTGGAATTTGTCAAATCAAAAATTATTCGACCTTAAATTTATCCCTTTAGTAGAATTTGATTGTTTAACACTTAAACATTGCTACCTTAAAACCAAACTAAATCGTACAACTCGCATAAAAACCATTGCCCTAACGGGCTTTGTTTTTTGATTAATGGCAGTTTCTTCTCGTCTATTTTGCTAGGCAACAACATTTCGTAAACAATAAAATTTTACAAAAAAAAGTCTTATGATTTTACTGTTGATTAAAGCAAAGCATTTTGTCGCTCAGGTATATGTTTTTTTAAGAAATGGGATAAGTGGTATCAGTTTTATGATTACGATTAAGCTATTGCCGCTTAATCAAATTCGTAGTCAATTGAATGTGAAGTTAGGCTTATTTCAACTAGCATTGTATGCTTCGCTTAATCGGCACCTAGCCCCTTAATTAATAAAATTTATTGTGCTTAATAATTATTTTTCATGTGCTATTTATTCATTGAATATTTTATATTTGTTCTATTATAATTTGAGCTCTGCACCAATGTAATCAATGACATTATACTTTTGTGTGGAATTGTTTTAATACTGAGCATTGAAATAAAAATTCTACTGTCATTACAGATGAGTTGGAATGTTATTTATGCGTTCTGCTTCCTCTTTCTTATCCATTTCCATTTCCAGGTACACTTTTTTGGAAATGTTCTTTAGGTTTGTTGCTACTTCTCGCCTGCATTTTTTTACTTATTCTTGTTTGAGTCTCCTTGACTAGCTACCGCTGATAGGTCTGCCGATTTTGCTAATTTTCTAGTTACCCACCAGAGTGGCAACTAAGTGACTGATATTGTTTATCGATTACGTAATGGTGCTGTAATCTATTTGTAATTTATATAACCAACAATCAAAATCTAGCATAAGGTATTAGCTACATTCGGGAAATAACATCTGTTCCTTAATAGCCAAAAATCTAGAAATATCAAGACTAGAAATTAGGCATTTACCTATTATTAACATTAAAAGTTAAATCAAAAATCGAAATAGATAATTCTCTTTTTGAAATGTGTTAGTTGGTGGCTTTGATAGCTTTATAGCGACGTTTTTCATTCAAACATATTTTAGATTCGTACCAAGTTGTCATTATCAGCCGAAATATGTGTTTGGAATGGGAAGCAATATTGGAGGAACGACTGTGAAACGTAGTTTCCTGATTTGTTGATTTCTAAGTCTATCGACAAAGTAATCCATTTGCCGACCACTCAATTGGCCGACATCCAAATTTGCCAACATACTACTTAACTAATGAAACCCTTGAGTTACATAGTAGGTTCGTCGAGCTTGTTAGGTTATTTGTAGTATTTCTTGTTGCTGTAACGGATTGCTGTTCTCAAAGAAAGTTACGAAATGCAGAGATAACTGGCAGTCGCTATATTAGAAATGTCATCATTTTGAGGTGTCGGCATAGCCTTTGAAATATTAATAGTTTTTCTTATACTTCAAGGTTTTGAATTTTCCAGCTGAAGTAATACCACAAATAAATTGTTCGTTTAAATAATATATAGGCAAACGGCTTGCAACTGGAGTGTTTAAAAATTTTTTGTAAAGAAAATTTGCTACATATAAATTTGATATATTTTCAAAAAACCTTGCAGATACATATCTGAATTAGTCTTATTATTATTACTTTTAGTGGTATTAAATAGTAATTCTATTTGTGTAATTGGTACATATTAAAATTTAGAATTTATTTCGTTAACATAATTAAGTATGTCTACATTTGGTTTGGTTCCCGCAAGTAATTCCATAAAGCACGCAATTAGTTTTCCGGAAAAGCGGAATCCATGCATCGAGCTGGCTCGTGGCGTATCAGATGATGTAATGGGAGTAACCAAGGTTAATTCGGGCATAAAAACAAAAATTCATCATGAGCGCTGGCCCAAATGTATATTAACGTTTATAAATGTAGCATTATAATCGTATAAAGGCAGATAAATCGTCCATTTTGTTGGGCTATTATTGTATTATCAACAAGTTAAATCACAACATTAGTAGGACATCAGCGTGATTGGTCCGTGGATGCGATTATTAAATCATTAGCAATAAAAATTGATGTAATGTGTGCGGCTATTATGTGATTACTTTGCCGATGGAATTTAGATAAGGGCTGCACAAAGCCGCCGGTAAATATTTGAAGTGACATTAGGCCGCAATTTGGGGACGCGCGTTCTAACAGCTTTTTGCTGCCCGACTCAGTTTTGCAGCCGGTTCCGGAACATTAGTCTGAAAGCGATTTCGAATTATTAAAAATGATCACGGTCGTTTGTTATTCAAACATTCATATACAAATTGTAATTAGCGTTTATCTGAATTTAATTCAACTTTTGTCCTTTTTCCACAACATTCAGGAAAAAATATATTTCATTCTCAATACATGCTTCATATAAATAATTTAACTTAATGTACGTACATGAAATAACTGATATACAGAAAAGCCACGACACTTTTTCGTCAGATTATTTCTATTCATGCAATTTCTTTTCTGTAATTTGCAGTGATATTTCATCTTCTCTTTTAGTGGTCTTCCTATTATTTTTATCATCTGGTCACCATTATCGCTGAAGCACGCGAGTCACTCTTCCTTTAATAATTCGTATTATGTTGACCCTTCTTGTTTGTTTTCGCATTCATTAACCCTAACAGTCATCACCATTTATTTCCGATCTACAGTGTCTCCCAGGATTGGGTGAGATGTACTAAAAATTTTTGATTAAGGATCTGGAATTCGGTCCTGCTTGGTTTGAAAAGAATTTTAAGAATATTTTCAGTTTTTGAAAAACAAGTAGGCCTTGACAGGGAAGCGAAAACTATTTTATTTTCAGGTAAACTACCCTTTCTGTTCATGATACGGCAAAATTTTATTAAGAAAAATTGTTTACAATGATAAGCCATGGCCCTATACAAAGTTTCAGAAAGATCTGTCGACTTACAAAAAACCGTTATTTTTTTAGATAATTGTATGTTATTTTCAGGTAAACTACCCTTTTTGTTTATGATACGGTAAATTTTTATTAATAAAAGATGTTTAAAACGATAAATTATGACCATATACAAAATTTCAGAAGGATCTGTCGACTTAGAAGAGACAAATTTTCTCTAGAATTTTAGGCTGAATTCAAAAATGCAATAATATACCGGGTGTTCTATTTTAGAAGTATTCAACTGGAAAATCACCTATCTCACATCAATACACATTAAAAATGTAATAAAAATGAGAAGTTTGAAAAAAATCGTTAGAGTCGTTTTTGAAAAAATCGAAAAAAACTGAAAAATTACAATAGTAAACACCTACTTCCAGTTATGCGATTTTCTTCAAAAGCTTGCCGTCACATCTACATAGTACACAAAACTTATATATGAAGTTTCAACCCCATACAATTTTTCGTTGTTGAGATATTCTGTTCACAGACACACACACACAGACAGACCAATGAAAAAAATATATGTTTTTTGGGTTCAGGGGATTCTGAAACGTGAAGATCTGTTGAAAACTCAATTTCGAATTTTTGGGGCGAATCCAATACTTTATAGTACAGTAAAGATAGCTCAAAAATTGTCAAAACCCACACATCCAAAAAGAAAAGTTCTGCCCTGCGGCAAACTGTTCTGTACTCTTTTCTTAGTATGTGGTAAAAAGTTGCACGACCTTGCGGGTCGGGTTTCGGCGGGCGGCGGGGCGAAAAGGTAGTAAAATGGTAGGTTTCAACAGTTTTTCGCAAATACCTCGTTAACTATGAGGTTTAGCGCAAACTTTGTCTTATACAAAATTAATCTGCATTTAATTTACAATAAAAATGGTCTTATGCATTTTTGCGCTCCAGTAAAGGATTACGGAGATATGGAGGGGGTAAGAATTTTACTTTTTCTGTTTGGCCAAAAAAAGCATAAACGCCTATGGACTCGTAATATTCGCTCCAAGTGTATTATATAAAGGGTTCAGGGAAGTGGGAAGGCCAAATGGTTATGGTGAAGAAGTACAAAAGACGAACAACATTTGCGCATATCATCCACTACTACACATGTTGAAGTGAAAGTGGAAGATGCAATTAATGTCACTCTTGGACAAGCAGAATTGCTAACTAATAGTAAGAACAAGATGTACCTGGTTGCTGTCATCACAGTACACTTACAGCAAGCTGGCTTCAAAGTGATTCAGGCAGAGGGTGATGCTGACACCAAGATCGTTTTTACTGCAATTGACAAATCAAAAAAGAAAAAGAGGCTATCGTGATTGGCAATGACACCGATTTATTAGTATTGTTGGTTGTTCATGCTCCAGCTAACAAACAGTTGTATATGGCTGTACCGAATAAAGGTAAACAAGAAGAAAAAGTTTACTGCATTGGAGACATTGAGCGGTATCGGGGAAATTACATCTATAAATTGAAAAAGGAGAACATCCTTCATCTTGGTGTCAGCACCACCTTCCGCCTGAGTCACTTTGAAGCCAGCTTACTGTAAGTGTACCATGATGACAGCAACCAGGTACATCTTGTTCTTACTATTAGTTAGAAATTCTGCCTGTCCAAGAGTGACATTAATTGCATCTTCCACTTTCACTTCAACATGTGTAGTAGTGGATGATATGCGCAAATGTTGTTCGTCTTTTGTACTGGGTTCTTCACCATAACCATTTGGCCTCCCCACTTCCCTGAACCCTTTATATAATACACTTGGAGCGAATATTACGAGTCCATATACGTTCATGCTTTTTTTGACCAAACAGAAAAAGTAAAAGTCTTACCCCCTCCACATCTCCGTCATCCTATACTGGAGCGCAAAAATGCATAAGACCATTTTTTATTGTAAATTAAATTTAGATTAATTTTGTATAAGTTAAAGTTTGCGCTAAACCTCATAGTTAACGAGATATTTGCGAAAAACTGTTGAAACCTTACCATTTTACCACCTTTCCACCCCCTTCCGCCGAAACCCGAAGCGCAAGGTCGTGCAACTTTTTACCACATACTAAGAGGAGAGTACTGAACAGTTTGCCGCAGGGTAGAACTTTTCTTTTTGGATGTTTGGGTTAAACCCTAGTTTTACTGTACTATTATTGTAAAAGGAAGTAAAAATGACTGTTAAATCTAAGTTGACAGATCTTTCTGAAATTTTGTATAGGGTAATAATTTACTGAACAGTTTGCCGCAGGGTAGAACTTTTCTTTTTGGATGTTTGGGTGAAACCCTAGTTTTACTGTACTATTATTGTAAAAGGAAGTAAAAATGACTGTTAAATCTAAGTTGACAGATCTTTCTGAAATTTTGTATAGGGTAATAATTTATCATTATAAATAACTTTCCTTAATAGAATTTTGCCGTATCATGAATAAAAAGGGTAGTTTACCAAAATAAAATCGTTTTCCCTTCCCTGTCAATGCCTACTTGTTTTTCAAAAACTGAAAATATTCTTAAAATTCTTTTCAAACCAAGCAGGACCGAATCCCAGAACCTTAAAATTTTTAATGCATCTCACCTCTTGTAACATCAATCCTGGGACACACTGTATATACATTTTTCTTATCGTTGATCACTGATTACTGTTCCTTTTCTTTAGTTAAATTCCAAGTTGCAGTTCCGCATGTAGTAACTATTCTATTAATGGTTCTGCATATTTTCATTTTAGCAGCTTTGTTAAGAATTGTAGAACTTAAGAATCTTTTATTAGCATGAGAGACTGTATTACTACTTTTATTTGTATTTATCTCAATTTAAATTATCGTAAGTCTCTATATACGCATTATCCCTTTTTTACAATGTACACCGTTCATATAGTTTCCGAATTTCTACAGAATATAATATTTCTTTTGGCCAGCCAGCTTTGCACCATATCGATGATTTACACGTTCGAGCCAAATCGCTTTGCCCAAAAACAGCCTGCGTGACCCCAAGAGATTAAAGATCTGGATTTGCACTATAGGAAAAGTGTGAAAGTACTTTCTCAACCTAATGCCCTAGTGTATCTTTTGTTACCTAGGCTGTACGAGGGCTGGTATTATCATGAACTTAATGATTAATCTCTTAGCCAGTTTCTGTACATGAATTCGTTTATTATTCTGTATACGCTCGTCAACTTTTTGAACGTTCCTTGCATTTACAGCAGAAGCTGTACTAGTATGATGCAACAACTTTGACACGAGCGTACGTTCATGCCGATATGCAAATTGACCTAATATGTTTTATTTTGTTTCAGGTAGGTCACGTAAAATTATGAAGAAAATGGAGCCATGGTCCTTGAGACCTGTTACCTACTTAAGGCATTTGAAGTTGTAAGTAGTTTTGTTTTAATTAGTGTTGCAAATTATAAGACAAAAACTATTAATATTGTTAACAGTAATAATGTATTAAGGGCAAATGCTTTTGCCGGTAAAAATGTTTTACGAAAGTATTTTGTTTTGGCAATGTCACAAGACAAACTAACTTGATCAAATTTGTCAAAGTTAGTTTGTCGAGGGACATTGTCAAAAAAACAACAAATCGTGAGTAAAACATTTGCCGAGCAAAATAATGAGCCCAAAATACATTTTGTGAACTATTTCGCAAATATCGGTTCATTTTTGACATTTATACTGATGCGCAATGACAGTTTAAATGACGTTTCTTAAATACCACCTTGATTAAAGCAACATATTTGGTGGTTGCCGTGGATGCAAGTAGCAAAAGAAACTGACAAAATCCCAAGGGAAAATTTCGATTTTTTGCCACTACAAAAACACACGATTGGTTGAATTTTGAAATAGCATGGCTTTTCATTGGATAATAAGAGATGTGGGAAATAGTCTGCTAAAACTGCCAATAAATAAAATAATTCTAACCGTCTAGTTCAGTGTCGACATTTTAAAAAAATCTAAATATTTTGCTTTCGAAACAAATAAAATTCTTAGTTCACACTGGTCAAGGTTTAGAAAGCTATTTATAATAGTAAAACCTCTTACAAAGTAAATATAAAGTTACTACTGGTTTTCTTGTAGCAAGCAATGTTAGTATCTTCATAAAAAATCTTTTATACGCACTGCATGTGATAAGGATAACTTAAAAATATAAAACGTGAACATAAATTATTCTACAGTGCTTTCGTAAAGTAGTGGATAAATTCGATAAATAATAAATATTATTTGTATATTTTTCCAAATAAAATCTATACATACAGGGTGGCCCGCGTAGGAGGTATTACGTCATCGATGTTTTTCTTTAAATGGCAACCCCCTTTCCTATTACGGAATTGGAAAGAACGCGATTTTTTACTTATGCTAGCCCATTTTTGAGTATAGGTCACATGACCAAAAATTAAGAAAAAAGAAATTAAAATTGCAAAGTAGATACTATTCATTGCAATGACTATTTAATTCACCTGTCATCTGTCAAAAAGTGACCAATGAAAATCCAGAATTCTGACGTTTCTTGACCAATCAAAAAATATCAGTGGATATATCTTCCTAGAAGGTATTCAAGTGACTATTTTAAACAAATGTGATTTTTATTAGAAAAAGTCAATATTAGTGTTCTGTTACTATAGAAATTGCATAGTTTGTTGCTAGATTTACTTAAAACTAATTTGAAAAAGTAGTTTGGTTCATTGAATAGTGCCTCGAATACCATTCTTAGTCAAAGTTAAGTAGATTATTTTTGCGGTGGTATCACTACTCATGTCCATTGCGTTTGGGATTAGGACTCGTGCTATCGCACTGGTCCTAATCGTACAAAAGCGCAATGGACATTCGTGACACCACCACAAAAATAGTCGGCATAACTTTGACTACTCATGGTATTATAAGTGATAACTTCAAAAACAACTAAATTAAATGTTCAAATTGTGCAGCGTTGTCTGCCTGGCAGTATGCAAGACGACCGACATGTTTTTTGTTGATTGCTGTCATTGATAAAAACATAATAGTACCTATATTATGATACTAGTGTATAAGTACGCCTTCAAAGCACGTGCGACGAGTTTAAAAGCACGACGCGCGAGAGGAGTGCTTTTAACGTAGTTAGTGCTTTAATGGCTCTTATACACGTGGATCATACGCTATTTTTTCTACGATCGTAACATAAATATAAAAACTTCGGCGACACTTTTTCCGTCACATTGTGTTAGATATTCTAGGTTATGTTGACATTTAAACTTACGGCAAAGCGTGTTTTAATCAATTATTAAAACACGCCTCCAATGGCAACGTGCGAATAAGACGTATTTCGGGCGCTAATATTAAGAGTGCTACAAATGTCGCTCTTGACACTAGAAACAGTGCAAAAAGTTGTCATTCTGACACGATCGTAGAAAAAATTATATTTTCTAAAATTAAATTTAGTATTTTGCAATTTAAAATTGTTTTTCTTAATTTTTGGGCATGTGCCCTATATTCAAAAATCAACTTAGCGTCAGTAAAAAAATGCGTTCTTTCATATTCCGTAATAAAAAATGTGGTGTGATACACGCACACAACTTCCTTTTACAGTTATCTTATAATTAGCAAAAATTTGATTTTAAAGTTTTAAGCATTTGTAAAAAACTTTCAAAAATTACAAATTCTGCAAAAACGGTACAAAATAGAACGTTAGTTGAAGAGACAAATTTTCTCTAGAATTTTAAGCTGAATTCAAAAATGTAATAATATACCGGGTGTTGTATGTAAAATAGGAGTTAATAAAAAAAATAGAAAAAAACAAAAGAAACCCATTTTAGAAGTATTCAACTGGAAAATTACCTACCTCATATGAATACACATTTAAAATGTAGTAAAAATATGAAGTTTGAAAAAAATCGTTAGAGCCGTTTTTGAAAAAATCGAAAAAAACTGAAAAATCACAAGAGTAAACACCTACTTTCGGTTATGCGATTTTCTTCAAAAGCTTGTTGTCTCATCTACATAGTACACAAAACTTATATATGAAGTTTCAACGCCAGACCTCTTTTCGTTTTTGAGATATTTTGTTCACAGACAGACAGACAGACACACACACAGACAGACCAATGAACAAAAACATGTTTTTTGGGATCAGGGGACTCTAAAACGTGAAGATCTGTTGAAAACTCAATTTCGAATTTTTGGGGTAAATCCCAAAAAAGGGGGTTGTCATTAAAAAAAACATCAATGACGTCATAACCCCTACGCGGGCGACCCTGTATGTATAGATTTTATTTGAAAAAAATGCTCAAATAAAAATAAAAATCGATGGGTTCCACCGTTTTTCCCAAAATTTATTCCTTGAGTTTTTAACGAATTTATCTGCTACTTTACGAAAGCAGTGTATATTTGATAAACTGTAATCAGTCTTCGGAAGAAGAATTTTAACTGTACAATTCATGACTAGAAGTCAGTTGTATCACTGACTACTATACTGCTCAACAAATGAACTGGACCACCAATGAAAATCGTATTTGTTACATTACATCATAAAAATATATACCGGGTGGTTGGTCATACCTCTGAACATGAGCAATTTACATGGCGGGTATAAGGGATTCAGATTATGTATGTATGGAATAATTTACTAATGGTTATGTTAAATTTGGAATGGGTTAGGTTAGATTAGTTTAAGTAGAGCATCTGATTAGGGGTGAATTAAACTACATTGCGATATATTTTGTTCGCATAAATTTCCTTTGCTAGTAATATATCTGTAGGGCACTGATTTTATGTGCACAGAAAGTATGAACATACGAATATGTATATAAGACAATGACGAACGGTTGGTTCTCAAACTAAGATGAATAATTAGAATGCGTTTCTCTGGACAGCAATTTAAAGAAAACTCTATGTTTTAAGCCAATATTTCCGAAATTGTTATTCCTTTATCAAAGTAAAAAAAGTGGGGTTACTAAGTAATTTTTGACAAAAATGAGCAATAAGGAAATTGCGTCATCTAGGTAAATTGCTCGAATGCAATTGTCGGAAACGAATTGCTCGAAATCACTTGCTCGAAAGTCAATTGCTCGAATGTGAGTTTGATCGAATTGCAAGTTCCTCGAACAGCAGTTTCTCGATTGTCTATTGCTGGAAAAAATAAAGTTGTGAAATAGCCTTAACTCGAATCAATTAATATCAAATATAAAAAAACGCAAATTACAAATTATAACTTTTATTAATAAAAAATAGGTATAGATATGTATTACATTCCGATGATAATCTTTTTCCTGTTACAAGAACATAATACTGCCTTTGACCACTTACTACAAAAGATTTTGGAGATTTTAGTATTGACGTATTATTTAAGACCTATAAATTCCAGCAAAAGATTTTCGAGAAATTGCGATTCGATGAACTTGTATTTCGAGAAAAGTTACATGCGAGCAATTTGATTTTCGAGCAATTGATTTCGAGCAATTGCATTCGAGGAATTTGCCGGAGACGATATTTCACCTATTACAAAGGGTTCATAAGTTTTTTAAAATTTTCATGCTGCTGCGTATCCTATTAATCGTTTTTGTATGAACATATACGCATAAATATGCACACTAGAAGCATAATACACGCAATTATTTAAAAAAAATACGCAGAATATATTTTAAATCGAGAAAAAAGTGTGTAATCACAAATAAACAACTCCAATAGGTAAGGTTAGGTTACTTAAGGTTATATTGAGATAGGTTAGCTATCTTCTCATTACAGGTCAATAAAAAGTAAGAAAATATGTACATAAATATGCAATGCAAAACAATAATATATGCAATAACTGTTAATGCACTTTATCTGATTATATGTAGCATATCTTTTAAATACAAAAATAATGCATGCGATCAGAAATTTATGAGATATGAAATAAAAACGTTTATGCTAATAAACAGTATTTTCGAATACTTTAAAAAACTCAGCGAATCCTATGTGGATGTCTATTCCGTATTTCCTGTATTTTTCATTTCATCGCCTTATACTCCTGGATGTTGTTCACTGTCCAATAGTATATTTTAAATTAATTTTAGCAATCCAACAATATTCCCTCACTATACACCGTTAGTAGCTGGTTTATCGTGGCTGATAAGATTTAATATCGTTATTTCTCTATAATAATTGATACATTCGTATTTACGCGAAGGGTGTTTGAACTACTTTCAACACGGAAATACAGAATACCTGTAAACAACTGCAACATTTAATACTAGTATAGAATTAGATTAAAAAATATAAAAATTTAGAATTATATCAACTGAATGTGAAAGTATATTTAGATAGATCCTTTAATACCAATTTGTGCTATCATAGAGAACTATAGTTTTTCATCTATAACTCTGCTATTTCTAAAATTAAACCCATTATACCGTATCTACATCACTGAAGATAAGAAAAAAATCCTATAGGTGAAATCGAAATAGCGGCCAAAACCTGAGCACCGCCTTAATGTTTCTACTTTTATACGCATTGCCTCATTGCCTCATCATTCCACCGATTTCGTGTTCTTCCTTTGTTTCATTCACCATCTGGGATTTGTTCTTGTATTCGTTTTGGTACATGATACCTATTCATTCTACACATGTTCCGTTTACCTTAACTTTTCTTTGTTTATATATGCCACTATGTCGTCCTCCATATAATCTTGGGGGATTTCATGATTCCTTCGTTTTCTTCTTTATCAGGTCTCATAATCAGTCTTAGTGACCCTTTTCAAAGGTTTCCAATTTCTCATTATTCTTCTGGGCTACTGTCCATGTTTGACTGCCGTAAATGATAATTGGTCGGACTAAGGTTTTATACAACATAATTTTAACTTTCTTGTCAGTATCTTTGTCTTTAAATATTCTACTGAATCAATACCTTGCTTGGTTTGCTTGCGATATTCTAGTCTTAATTTCAGTTGTTTCTTCGCAGTCGCTGGTCACTATCACTCCCAGATATTTCAAATTATTTACTGCTTCAAGATTCTATTGTACCATTTCTACGTTTTGTCTGATCCTGGGCGTTCCTTGGTTATTGCCATTATCTTTGCCATATCTTGGTTTATTTCTAATCCTATTTTTCTTCCTTCGTCATCCAGATCTAGAAGTCTCCTTTACATTAACAGACAATCTTTACATTATATTAATATTATCGGAGTATGTAAACATTTGCTTGTATTTATTATATATTGTGCCGTTTGGGTGCATGTCGATATTTCGAATAACTTTTTCTAATGCTATATTAAATAATACCGGTGTTTTACATCTTCACCTGTATGTAGATTTCTAACGTGTTTTTTATCAAGCCTACTACTTTTTTATTCTATTTTTGGGGATTTTATACAGGGTGTAAACGGAAAGGTCGTACATAGGGAAAAGGCAATGTTAAAAATGACTGTCTCTTGCATTTCTTGTTTGTTTATACTTTTCTTCTCTTCTTTTAGTTGAGGTTTTAAGAAATGCTAGTCGTGCATCCATTTGTGTCTCTTTAGCTTTTTACAGCTTTCATCGGATCAGATTTTCTTTTCTTTTTTTTTTCTTTTCCCTTATTAATACCTCTCTGACTGTTTCTAGTGTGGTATCTTTTAATATATTTTATCGTTCTTCTACCTCTATTATTATTATGTGCTTTGAGTTACGTTTTTGACTTTCTAGACTTTGGGTAATGGTTTTCCTCTATTTTTCACTTATATCCTTTTCTTGTAGTGTATTAATGGTCCATCTATCAATTTTATCTTGGTTTGATATTTTTGTGTAGGATAGTTTAGACCTAATTTTGGTTGTAACTAGATAATGGTTTGAGTTATATTCGGATCCCTGATAGCTTCTGGCGTCTAGCACAACAGTGAAAAATCTTGCATTAATAAGCAGATGATGTATTTGGTTGGATATTCTTCCATCTGGGAACACCCACTTCTCTCGATGTATTGCTTTATGTGGGAAACGTGCTTGCTCCTATTATTTTAATCTATATTTTACTATTGTCCTTGTTTCATGGACTTTTATTAATAATTTTTATCAATAGAAAAAGAGTAGTGAAATATATGGCCATGAAAACATGCAAACCCCCTTTAAACGTTTGTGTTCGGTGCACCACAGCTGAGTTACCCACCCTTAGTTCACGTACGTTTTTACCCTGCTACAATACACTTCATAGTCTAAGATCGGATGTGAAGGACTTCTTTTTAAAATGTTTAGGAAGAGGTTTATGAACAGCAATATTAAATTCTCATTGCAAGAACAAATATCCCTGTTAATTTTTCAATAATATCGTTTAGTTTCAGACACTGTTGTATGTAAAGACTTGTGATGTACAAGTATAAATTTCACTGAAATAAGGCAATGGAATTGGCTTCTGCTCACGAGATGGTGTTTTCCAATGATCTTGCCGATCATTACAGTACTACACCTAACATCTTTCAAATGCAGCTCTTCTGCAAAAAAATCGTCTTTATTAGTGATTATAGTAAGCATTAGAAAGAAGACGGTTGATATGGACCTAGATTTAAAGTAGCCCTGTAAAATCACTAAACTCTTAATTTCACACTTCTGATAGTATGAGCAGTATAGTTTATTGTAGCTAGTTGGGAAAAGTGTGGTAAGCATTTTATAATGTCTATATTAGTCGCATTATTCGTGGTACATGGCCAATTAGGAACATACAAAAAAAACATTATCTAAAAACTTCGTTAAAAGATGAAGTAGCTGATGCTGACATATAAAATCAGCTGAAATTCCACAAAATACTGTAACTCTTAATTGTGCACGTTGGTTCTTTAATATACTGATGTTTAATTAACCATATATAATTTTTTCTCCGGACACTAAAGTTAACCACGCCATATAGGACGATAAATTTTGTTGCTTTCGATAATATGGTATATTATTTTAATTATTTACTCTTCATGTTGTTAGTCGCTGAACGCTCCAATACTCAATAACACTAAAATATACCAACGACAATAATCTTACATTTCAATATAAGCAGAATACGGAGCAGTGAATACCCGAAACATTGGGCGCCACCAACTTAATTATTCAACAGTTCGCAAATCTAAGTTAGACGACTCCCTGGTGATATGGTACACGCAACTTATATTGAAGGAAAATATACCAAAATTACCTTTATCAAACGCAAACTCTTTCATAATCTATAACCTATTACAGTAGTAAACAACAAAAGTGCGACACAATTAAAGTGGCGTTTATTTATAATACAGGTTTATAGGTATATTTACAAAGGAAATTTCTCATACCTGTTGAAAGTATTAAATTTCCGAGATTGATACTTATATGATCGGAGCGTATTGTAAAATGAAATCGGCGGATGTTCACAGCGTAAGGTCAATTTCAAATACTTGTATAATACACCGGTACATAGGAAATTTACCTAAAATGATCAGTATCTTCAACACAAACAAGACGAGCAACTACCAAGAAGGCAGAAAAGATCTCCGATATTCTTTTTAAATTCGCATAGCAAATAATTAGCTCAAGCTAAGGTAAGACAGAGCATTAGAGTGATCGTTAGTTAATAGCGCAAAATGATAAACAAAAATGTTCTTATGCTAAAAAACAGAATATTACGTGACAATAAGTTGATCTGAATTGCACTGTAACGTTTCTCAACTCCAATTGCTTAGGATTATATATGGAATCATCAGATCACATTTAGATCAGCATAGGATTACAATCAACATATTGCTATGTTACTATGAATAAAATAACAAGCAAAACTTTTCTAGTCAATCATATTGGTATTCATCATCAAACATTGGTCTTTACTGAACTTGTAACACATTTTAGTACCTGTGCAGTCCCTTGGAGAGCATCGTGCGGGCGCCTATGATACTATTTATTATTCTTTTCAGAAAAGTTTTTAGATTTTTAATTAATCTACTAAAGTTGTTTACTAGTTTTGTAGGTTCGTGCTTCTCTCTTTCCACAATCATTGGCAAAATCTACAGGACTTTAAAATAAAATACGGCCGCTAAACGCAGCGGGGCCCTTTTCGAGTGCCCCATGCGGAAGTTTCCATCACTCGCAGCGAAAGCCGACTGAGTCTAAGTGTTCCTCATCACGAACTTTTTATGCGAGCTTACGAGAAAAATTAAAAATAGCCCAGGACTGGAGCTCGACAACGCTGAGCTTTGTACAGCCCTTCTGGAATAATTTAGTAGCAAAATGAGCGTTTGTCGTGCTGCCTCTCCAGATAAAATCGCGCCTAAACAGATCACATCTACTCCTAACCTAATAACAAACAAATGACCACGGTATTGCGACACATATAATAAGTTTTCTATTAGGACCATTAGCTCGATGGAACTGCACCGGAGCGAAAGCGGCCGCAAAACTGCTCTTGCAATTAGAGTAACAGTAAGGCTAATTTAGCGCTGCCCTGAAATAATCTTCCTAGGAGATTTAAATTAATTTTGATTATATTTTAATTGCCAAGGCTAGCGTTTTCGACGACGTTCCTTTGTACTTTTCTAATTACACATTTAAATTTCTCGTTAAAATAATTGCTTACGTTCTGCACGTGAGAAAAATTAAATTGTCTCCTGTAATTCGCCTTTTATGTTCCTAATAACCATTTCGTTTCTGTCATTTGAATAATTGTCCGAAGAAATTAGTTACTTCTCAGATTAAGGGCCGAATCGCGGGCCCGTTTCCAAAATAGCGAGCAATTACGCCGCGCGGAGCATAAAATTAAAGTAATTGTATGCATTTTGACGGTCTTGCTCAGCGGCTCCACTTAATTTAATTTTTATCAGTGACTTTGTCTAGTTTTTAGATTATAGAGATTGGGCGCTTTTACGCAGTAACTTTAAACAACTTTTGGCATTGACGCACTCAATTGTTTCGCCAAGTGAAAATTTCTGTTCGCAAAATATTGCCGCATTTTCATTGTTAAGTTCTTAAGAATAGCAATATAATTTAACTGCATTTAGTATCGCCAAGAATATTATCCTAACAAATTCGTATGCTTTTAATGTTTTCTTTTTTTTTCAGTGATGCTAATATTAAAATCAAATTTCGGCTTCGACAGCGTTAACTTTGCAGATACACATTTATTTTCGGTTTTGTGCACTTTACACATTTAGTTCATGTTCTTAAACAAAACACTTTATAAACAAGGAATAAAATTTGACCTTTTTGCTCTTTGTGAAGCCATACCAACTGACGTTTCGCAAGACATTGCACCTTGCCTAATTACTCAAAGTTATTTTTCGCACTTTAGATTCTGATTGCAACTTCTTTATTTATGGAAATTATTTTAACAAACCTATCCTTTATCTAATAGACGTGTCTGTCCGGGACGCTGTTTTGTCTGTCCGGGACGCTGTTTCAGCAGCCAAACCGTAAGAGATAGAGAAAAAAGTTATTAAAATTATATGTTTGGAATGGTCATGTCAGGTAAGGAACCGAATTTCAGTCACGTGACACTTCCTGTTTTCGAGAAATCACGTGATTTCTCGAAAACCGGAAGTGTCAGTACACTGTTTCAGCAGCCAAACGGAGCTGCGACCCTCTGCGCCTTAAAACCTCGATCGGTTAGGCAACCACTTTGACAGCTTCCAGAATGTTCCGATGCGGCGTACCACTTTGACACCTTCCAGGTCTGGGTACAGTTTTTATTTAATACGCGTTCTATTGGAAAAATGGTCTTTTTTGTTTTTTTAAATCAGACATTTGTCTCACTGGGTTGCTAGTCTTACTATAACAGAAAACAAAAACCCGTTAATACAGTAGTAGTACAGCAAAACTATATAACAACTGTCATTTAAACATGTCTATTCAGTTTAAAATATAAAATGGAACTGTCTATTCAAGTAATATAACTGTAACAATAGTACGTAATTTTAGTATCACGGTTACATGCATGTGGTGTCAGGGCCCGTTCGACACCATAGAACCACAGTGACACGGACAGCTACGATTTCCATCCCTATATAGAAATGTGCGTTGTGTCTGCGTTTCTGCATCATCTTTTTATCGACATCGATTGGGCGCACTTCGTCCGCAATCGACCATAGTTTCGTATGCCACCTCCGCGTCATTTATAACGCAACGACGAGCCAGTACATTTATCTGACAGCCATGGTCTATCTCATAAGCCGTCTGCAATCTGCCTACAAATTAGATTTCCTCCAGGAGCGCGGGTTCGAATTCCACCCGCTGCATTATTTTTTTTCTAAATTGATGTAATTCGGATTAGTAAGTGTTTTTTTACTGGTTCAGTATTACCGGCTATTAACACTAAGGTATTGTTATTAAAGTCGCTTTGTTCTACTTTTTTGTGTACAATTCCATTTTAATACTGCAAAGATAATTTTAGTTAGAGTAAGACTATCTTAAGTGGTGGGCGACAAAGCTGGTTTTAGACAATCAACTCGGTGTCACAAGTCGAAAGCAACAAGGTGAATAAAATAATTAATAAAGCGGTGTTATTAAACACAGAAAGATCTAAACCATTTCGTTATTTAATTCGCTTCTAAAGTTAGTGTAATTTGTATTTTGAATATGTAGATGTCTTTTCCATAAGCCATTATCGTATTTATCAGCACATAAGTGTTTGAAAAGTAAAAATTTGTAAAAAATGGTTACACTTTTTCTTAAATTATCGTGTGAAGTGTTTTACAATAGTTTAATTAGAGATCTTCGCAAAGTTAGTTAATAATTTTTATCTTCATTGGTGTTGTTATAGACTCTTAACCAAATTAATTTCAGTATCGTTAAGAGCTTCATTACCGCACTTAGTGCGGTAATGGATAGATATTACCGCACTCAGTGCGGTAATGAATATTAACGCATTCTTTTTATATAAAAAAATACATTCAACCAGAGTTTATTGATAAAGATAAAATATTGAACAATACACGTTTGCTTATGGCACTTAACGGGACTCGTTTCGTTAAGATGCTCATAATCAAACTTGTATCGTTAATATCTATAAATTTGAAGTATTATCTGACAGCACATTACCGATTATCCGGCCTAAATAGAAGAGAAAACAGCGGACAAGAAAATTTCGAATATAATACAGTGTTTTTCGATTGCTTTTCACCATGTATCAGTTGTGTTTCACTTTATCTCAAATGCTTTTCCCTCTTGTCAAGACTTGTCAATATTGACAAATGGGAATTACATTTGACAAATAGTGAAACACAATTGATACATGGTGAAAAGCAATCGGAAAACCCTGTAATATTTTATTGATTAACCACACCTTGAGATAAATTAGAAATGGAACCATAAATAGTATAAACTAGACATTAAAGATCGGCATATGTTAAAAAGCAGAATTTCAGCACTATCGAATTGCAATGCAAAAGGCAATTTAGTATTAAAATTGAGACTCGTTTTAATTTCATGTAAATATTGTGCAACTTAATCGATTAGAAGCTTAGGTTTTTAAAATTCGTCTTATTTAGTATATTGCTGGTTCCACTGCCATATTGGATAATCCGGAATGTTGGAAAATTGAAAATCTGATGATTCGAGATCGGATAAGGGAAGAAGGGATTATCAGAGGTTAATTTAGTATTAGAATTACTAATAAGCTACTGTATTAAATTCTTTGGTACATCAGTAGTAAAGCCCAACCTTCATATGTTACAAATATGATCTACTTAAAGAACAAATTAATTAAGTTAAAGTTCCAAATAAGGTTTTTCTTTATTGATTTATTTTCTTCACTTTTCTTAAATTTATGCCTACGTTTAGAAATGAAATATCTGGCGATCAAATATATTTCAACCCTAGTTATCTATGAAAATTTTAGTCATGCTTTTGATTGATCCAAAAAAACAAATGAATGTATTGTATTGGTGAACTGTCAGTACTACCAGTTAATAGATGTATTCGTAACTTTCAACACCTGTTCTAAGGTGAAATTTATTTGATAACCGAATATAATTTTACGAGATATTAAAGTTTCTAAAACCAAAGATAAAAACGAATTTATTATTTATAATCATTAGCCTCTATCAGCCTTCGGTGTCGAGGACTATTAATACGGAAAGTGCAACGGAGGTAAT
Organism: Agriotes lineatus; assembly: GCA_940337035.1. Lineage (NCBI taxonomy): Eukaryota > Metazoa > Arthropoda > Insecta > Coleoptera > Elateridae > Agriotes > Agriotes lineatus. The sequence continues at coordinate 9,566,275 of OW679198.1, read as the reverse complement.
CGGTCGCATGTGGCTTACATTACGATCCCCCACATTCAAATACCACACATTCAACAAACCTTAAACTAACTTAAATAATGAGTTTAATACTATTGCTGCTACATAATACTACAGGATGCCATTTATTGTTCTTTGGATGAGATGACGATGTTCTTTTAGCAACTTAATTAATCCAACGTAACTAACATTTTACTGATTATAACGAGAATTTTGACTCTAATTATGCACGCTGCAATGTCATGCGAAACGTTAGTTTGTATACGTCCACAAACAGTAACAAGGCCAAGTCAACACAAATCAATTTATGAGTAGCTTGTAAGGGTTCACGAGCTACCAACGAATATAATTGTTACAAAAATCCTTCGTTTGGTTCAGAAGGCCGGAAATCCCTTGTTGTTTATCTGTATCAATATAGTTAAAACGATGACGTGGCCTAAGCCAACAGATTAATTGTCCATCAATAAGGGGATAAGCGTCTTAGTCACTGATTTTATATTCGTTATCAGTTTTCCGAAAAGATGTCATACTCTAAAAATACATATTCTGGAAGTGGTATGAAAATAATATTGCATTATTTACGAACCACTAATTCTGGAAATAATCGTTGACAAATTACAGCACGTCTTTTCAATAACAATTAAAACCATGATCAGTACCAATATTGAGCAGAACCGCCCATAAATATCCCGAAAATTTCAAAATGTCTTTTGTTTTGTGCTATATGGTATCATTTTCTTGCTGCCATCTTCCTTCGCTACTCCTCTTGTTATTTCTTGCACGCCAGAGAATTATTTTGATGGAAATCGATTTGGATCTTATCGTACACATAGCCGACCTAAAACGATTTTAGGTTAGCAACTTTTTCAGCTATGTCTTTCACTCTAGTTCGTATACGTATCTCTTTATTTTGAACTCTGTTCCTGAGAAAAATTCCATGGCTCTTAGCGGTACCTTCGGTCGATTAACAGATATTTTTGTAAAATGCAAAGCTTCTAGACCATTCTCTACTATTATGGTTGTGAGTCGTAATAGATAAATAATTCTGATAACTAGTAAGCAAACAGAATGGGAGTCAGTTGCCGTTTTGGGAGAACGACAAATTCAGCAGGCTGCACTAATACATCTTACCGTTGAGGGTTTTTTTCTCACACAACCCTAATCTAAACCAACGAGAAGGTATCGGGGATCACATAAGGGAAAACATCAGAAGTAAAATTTAAGTACAAAGGCTTTAATAATGGTAAATAGCCATTATATGGTTACGATAAGAAGATTTAAATATCAAAGGTTAAGCACAAAGTAAAAATTAAAAACAGTTAAATGGAACAATGACTAAAAGGTTACATCAATCGTAACATTACACAATATTATATTATTATACTAGTTTAATACGAGGACGTATTGTGGCAGAAGTGGGTTTGGGGCACAACGAGCTTAGCGACGAATGCTCCAATGGAACGAGTGCTGCAAAACCTCTTATTCAATAAGTAGGTATAATATACCATTTTATTTACTTTGCGCCTTACATCTATCGTTAAAAAATACATTGGATTAAGTATTTACTCTAAATGCTAGGCAACCAAACTTACACGATTGGCAGTACTCCCTAAATACAGTAACACAAAATTATCAGTGGCGTAGACACGAGACAGAGTAAATAACGGTTGAAATTTGCCGAAAATTGCTAAAGCCGACGCGAATGTAATTTTAGCGATGGCCGTGGACGGTCCTCGCGCAGCGGGTTCCCGAGTGGAGGCTCGTTGGCCGCCAACCTCGCTCGGTCGAGGCCGTTGAAAACTGCCGAAAATTGCTTCTAAACAGCAAAACGAAACGTATGAAGTTTAGAAGTTAGATATGACGAACGTCTATGTCGCGTTGACAATTTGTTTAGGGATATTACCAGTACCACCAACATATTTATAGCGGCACATTTAAATTTAGTCACGTGGGTAATGGAACACCTTTTTTATTAAACTGTCTGGTCCATGGTCAAACATAAGTTTGAACAATAATGTGATAATTTGTTAGTTATCTGAAACAAAATAAGCTGTTTTAGAGTTTTTTGTATGAAGGTAACAATGCAAAAACAGTGCTCCATTGTAGCACTGTTTTCGGTGTTACAATAACCATATTGTGACATCAAAGTAGATAAACATTAGGTTTGCTATATTATACGCAGAAGTAATACTACCACTTAATATATAAAAACTACATTGGGTTCGCTAGCTTTCAAATGAACCCCCAATTTATTTCGCTAAAATGTAGAACTTGCACGGGGTCCACTAAATTCCAAGAGAACCCATAAATTGATTTAATACATACTTATAAGCTAGGTTCAGTTTTGAATTCAAATTGAATTTCAGAACTTAAATAATTATATTATTAAAATAGAGTTTTTGCAACAAACGTGAAATAAATAGTCTGCGGGAATTATGCAATCAAAAAGGAATTGGTTAAAAAGTACTGGAACAGCAGAGTTATCTTAACTGCGTTGCAACTTCATTAAGCGCTTACAAAAAAAAACCTTTAGTGTACACCTCGTTACGCAACGCTTATCACAGAGACCTCCCCAGAACTAAGCACATATATAATTAAATAACTTTATCGTTTCATAAAAACAAGTTTCTGTTGGACACCATGGTGCGCTTTTGAAATAAATAGAATCGCCTACTATCGCAACAAATAAAAAACAGCATTATAAAATCGTGAAACATGCAAGATAATTAAGTCGATAAGTAAGAATGGTACTTGGTTAGACACCAAATGTGATAATCGGTTTCAAGATTACTGGCGAGTTAATGGTCAATACGTAACAGACAGTGACAGTCGTAACCAGCCAAAAACGTGGCTACATTTGATTAGCTTTTCACCAAGGCGCGTATAACATTGCGCCGCCCTTATCCAAACTCTTAAGGTTTTCGGTTTCAAATTTCCACAAGAAGATTGGCATATAAAGTTAAACGCACTGGGGACTCAACATGAACGAAGTGCCACATTAAAATCTTCAAAATATACTAGAAATTATCCAAAAATAAAAATAGGTAAGATGCTTCACAACGGGTATTGTACCCGTTGTCACTATATTTTGAAGATAGTAGCTTGGGAACCTACCAAAGATGGCAATGTGCGAAGGCCTTAGAAAAGAATATCCGGAACCGGAAAAAATCCATTTTAGACCGTTACAATTTCAAACCCGTTTTGTAAGTTTCCCAAATAGCTTTTAATAATTATTAATCTCATAATAGAACGATGTTATCAGTAAACTTGAAATGACTCAGGTGAAGCTATGATTTTCTTTACTTATCTCTTCGCAAGTTAGTTTTTTGGAAAAGTTCTCCAACGGCAAAGGAAATAATTACATTCTCGTAACCAACAAACAAGTTAGTAGTAACGTATTTGTTCTAAACCAGTTAAATACAGGTGATCAAAGACTTGTAAAGGCAAAAATTATGTTACAAAATAAATAAAAGACAAACAGGTTGATTACACCTTCTCTGATATTTTTATGTATTTGTTAACTTGTTATTATTAACTGAGAAGCAAGAAAATGGAAATATATTTTAGGAGGACGAGATATATATCAGTTGACTCAGCTTGCAGAGTAGATTCCAAAAATATATAGAAACCGGAAATCGGATTTCTTTTCCGAGGTCGACTTCCGGTCAATTTTTGTTTAACTTTTAACTTTTTCCTTTATAGCTCCTGCAGTTTTTGAGATATTTAGCTCAAATTTGGAATACAGGTTCTGCAGGGATTACATCATTGAGCATATCAAATGGTTGTGAGAATCTACAGGGAGATATTTTTTCAGGGGTCATGCTTCCTTTTCTCCCCCTGAACTTTTTTGCGGTGCGCCGCTGTTAGATTATAAAATACAAATTGAGTTTTTTGTTTTGTTTAGAATCTTTTTGTTCTCTTGCAGTTTTTTCGTATCTGCAACCGTTATCGAGAAAAAAAAGTATAAAAACGATTTTCTGTAATTTGCTAGACGAAATTTAAATTTTTAAAATGGTTTTAAACGTTATGTGCTAATAAGTACACGGTAACAATTTATAGATTAGTTCAGGCACATCAGTTTTGAGTCATTATAATTTTTACCGCTACAATAACTTTACAACACATACGAGGGCTGTTCAACATGTTATCTACTTGAAATAAAAATGAATTTAATGAAATTAAATATTTTTTGCCACTTGTAACAATCTACTGTAATGGTTTTTAGTGTAAGGTTTTGATATCAGATTTAAAAAAGGTTAAAAGAATACAGTATTAAATTACAAAGATGAATTTAAGTATTAGAAGGATATCGAAATTATTAATATGAATTTGATAAAAAAATGAAATAGAATTAAAATTCAATTGAATGATGCTATATAAGAAACATAAAGATTCTAACATAATTTAATTATTAGCTGAAATAAAGTGGAGGATTAATTACAAATATCTATTCGAGAAATATCATTCAACATAGTGGGTGTTAAATAAATATGATACAGAGTGTTGGTCTTTAAAATATATGCAAAACAATATCACTAAGGAGATAATAATATTTATCAGTATGTAAAATAATGTGGTACAAAAAACATGTAATACCTTTGTAGGCGGCTAAATTTCTAAAATAAACCCTTTATAAAAAGTTCAAATCTGTTTGAAATGTAAAGGGTTGTGAATTAAACTTAGTTTCCGAGAAGAGAATTAAAATTGAAAATAAACTAAAGTATAGTAAAAGTCAGACGTAATAGCTAAAGAATAATAAATATTGTTATAACATAAAACCATTTACATACATAAAGACCATTATAACATAGTCAATTAAAACAATACATTGTAAATATTTTACGTTGTAATTATAGATGCAGTTGTTTTCCTAAATATCTTACGTCTTTTTCTATAAGAATTCTCTTGATTTTAACTTTTTAGAGAACACTTGTGAAGTCAAATCTGTGTTACAGTCAATACAATTTTATTTTTTCTATAGCACATGTTAAAGTGTGCTTTTATCAACTCAAAACAAAAGGTCAAGTTTTACTTTAACAGCAAGGGTAGATAAAGTAGCACTTTAACATCAAGGATAGATAAATTAATTTAACTTTCTAACTTTTGTTTAAATTAAATATGACAGCTGCGCATTATCGTAGCAACCCAATCTAGCTACTGACATTTTGAAATGTGGTTGACTGTCCTTATTTTCTTTTGAAATTGTTAAAGTTCTTGCTATAGAAAAAATATTGTATTATACACGACGATAAAGTTATTTCTATCCACTCTTGAATCATTAACGTCTCGACTTCGTCTCGACGTTAAACAATTCACTCGTGGATAAAATTTAACTTTATCGTCTTGTATAATAAATTACTATTAGCTTAAATTAATTAAGTTACTGTACTGCATTGGGGCATTTTTTCCCACCCTATAGAGCAGAGAAGAATAATTTGGTATTAGGATCCATATAACAGTTTTGAAAAAATTGTGAAATTTTAGCCAAAGTTAGTTTTTTCTTCGGGCTTCAAAAAAGATTTTTGTTTAAATATAATTTACCAGTCCTACTCTGTCTATTTCTAAACATATAAAGACAACAGAAAAACAACGAATTAGAACATTTTAAAAAATCGTTATTATGCACTTTAGTTTTATTATTGAATCCTTTCAGTAGTTCTGAAATCATATTTGCAACATCCAGAATATTTCTGTCTTTGTAACTGTTCTTGTTGCGACAAAGAATAAAATGCTGCCGAATCCTAATACAGTACTCGATAATTAATCTTCGATTATTCCACTATCGCTTATGCTATCCTGGATTATCAGGTTGTCGATTATTCGACATTTCGCCTTATCTAATGTGGCAGTGGAACAAATAATATATAAAGAAGGAACTTTTAAGAAGCTAATTTTGTAATCTATTACATTGCACAATATTGACAAGAAATTAAATCTTATGTCCTCTTCGAAGAATGAAGAATGGATGTTCTGAAAATGGAAATCTTACAGATTAGTTTGAATCTTAATTGCTTTTTGTATTGCAACTTAATTACTCACTGTATCCATTTTACTTTCACTTAGGATGGATAATCGAGACTCGACCGTGCTATAGTACTTAAATTTTAATTTCTTAAGTCAACTCTCTAAGCATTTAATTAAACTGCAGTAAAACATCTTAAACACTAATTTAAGATTGTTGCTATACATATACGTCATTTACGTTGTTGTAATACCAAGGCGATGTGACGCAATGACACTAGAATCCCTGATCGAAACTGAGAGTCGCTATGATTCGGCTGTGAAATACCTAACCTTCAAACGTCAAAGTTAGCAGATAAGTAAGCAGTTTTATTGAATTCTTTAAACGACCTCCTTCTTTCAGAAAATTATCACTACCAAGGGACAGCACGCTTAACTCGTTGAGTAAACGCAGTTACGATGATCGTATGGGAATTCAGGTCGATACCCTTTTTACTTTCGTATTATAGTAATTAAGTCGGTTTAGCCAGGTGAGATAGAATATGCCCCAGTTACAGGCTAATGTCAAGATATGCGCAAAAAATCTGCAAATAGCCAAATAGGTACTCAACTATTTCATTGTGAATGTTTTTTATTGCATTTATCATCTTCTTTGATATAAAGTAATCGTAATCTCTTATATGCAATATCAAACAACGAAGGAAGCATACAGGAAATCATACACTCCCTAAAGTATTTCGATCGGTGATATACCCCATATCTTTCCGTTTCTTCAGATCTTGACCGATTCCGGGATATAGTCCTTCCTCTTGATCTTCCAAGTTCTTTTGCTATTTGGAAGTATTTATTGCCTAGCCTTAAATCTTGCATTTTATCCAAATAATTAAAAATAGAGCGTTCTGAAAATGAAAATCTTAAAGATTGGTCTTAATTTCAATTCCTTTTTATATTGCAATTCAATCACTCAGTGCAATAAAAGTATTAAAAGTATTAAGTAAAACCTCTAAGAATCTCTACGTAAACTACTACAAAACAACTCAAACACCAATGCAAGATTGCTTTTTTAAGTACCTAGTTTACTTGTTTATATACGTAATAGAAAAATGACAACAATGCAGTTCACATTTCCTGTCTATTTTCACTTTTCAGATGTTTAGGTGCTGGTGAAGACGCTAATGGTTCATCGAAAAGATATTGAGAGAATAAAATAATTGCTTTTTTTGTCAAGTCATGCAAAAGGAAATCAAAAAGCTAATTATTCAATAAAGGAACTTTAAAAAATTAAATTTAGCATTCTTTATTTTTTATTAATTAAACAAGATGAGGAAATTTAGGTCTTTACAGAAACCTTTTCGTGAAAAACTACTGTTGTGTTAAAGCAAGTTCATAGAACTGCACTTTTCGATTTGACTATTTCTTAACTGCTAACGTTTTTAGGATCTTTATATGCTCAACGAAAAATAATTCAGTGTATTTTAGCCACCAGGAGCAACTGCTTTTATAAAAAAAGGTTGCTTTTATGAATCCAATCATCTGGATCATATTTATCGACAACTGCAAACCTTTTCTAAGAATTGCTCGAGAAAACCGCACGTACCACGCTTTGCCAGTGTAAAATACAATAAATATTTAAACATCATCCATTCGACAACATTTGAAAGTTTTTGTGTTAAAAGGTTCGACAAGAAAAAGCAGTGGCGTTCCACACGTATGCCTTATACTCCCGGAGCTCCAGAAACAGGTAGTTGCACGACACTAGCCGTTAATAACATTAGCATGACTTCGGGTTTTTTCTGTTCATTATAAGATTACACAAAAGACCGTGAAAAAATAAATTCTGGGAGAAACGGCGAAGAATGGCCCGATTCGACGCGGTCCTCGCCTTTGTTTACAAGGAATTTAATTTCGTCAAAGAACGAGTCCCAGTTTGCTCCGCGCCAAAAGCCCTATAGAGCTTCTATTTATTAATAAACTTAATAAGGCCTCTAATGGGAGATTTGATAGGAAGTTGGGTGATTAAAGAGGTGCAGCTATAAGTCGCGTATTATTAGATTTTTTGTGTCGGAATGCAAATTAAATTGTTTTTCTGGGCCTTTGTGATGATTAATGGCCCCGAACGAAATTTAGAATGCGATCCTTAACTAGACGTGTTTGGCAGTGCATTAGCTGGGACTGAATTATGACTAAATGTTGTTGTGTTTATATTTAGTTAATGGAATTTAGTGATTTGGTTGTGGCGTTTACCTGTTACCGGCGTTGGCAAAAACAAATCGATCCTAATATTTAGATGTTCTACTAACTACTTAACAACAGTATTGGTTTTTGTCGCAGCTGTTTCGTCAGGTATATTTTTAGTCCGACAAGTTTAATGTGCAGCTCGGAATAAATTGGATTACTACTTTAACAACTACGTACGTAGGCTCTCATGAATGCAATAAATGATAACACAGACTCTTCACTATTGTGCAGTACAGTTGCAGTTCAGAACTTATTCTAATGGTTTTTCCCCAGTATGAATTTTATAATTTAGTACAGACTCTGTGTCTCAGGAATAAATAATTTCGGAATTTTAACAGTTATTTTTTGTAGCTAGTTACACGCGTTCTTTTTTTTTAATATCGTGTTTCCATGGCAAATGGTGTTATCATATATGACTGTAGAGGGCAAATTCAATGTCAAGAGATGGCCAGGCCTTTAATATTATTACATCGAAGCAATGGTTCACCGTAATTGGTATAACAACGCAGAGTAAGATTTTTATGGTCTTGAATTATTGTTCATATTTAGATTTTGTTCTGCTAAATTTTGACAGCGATATCTGTAAAACATGAATACTGGGTATTGTAGCTCTACGTTATTTTTAAATACTAGAAACAGCTGATGCCCTACATTAGATCCTTGTGGAACTTCAGAAAGTGCTATAAAATGTTTCCTATTACTTTACTATTATTAAAATGGAAATATTTCGTTATAATACTGCAAGGGTCATCTTACGGCAATTAAAAGAACGAAATTGAATTTTTAATTTAAAAAAAACTGAACATTTAAAGGTGCAGGCGATTATTATGTGATTTCATAGTGTTATTTAAAGTGTAGAGTACATAAAATTCAAAAGCTATAGGAAGCCTGATTAGCGGCCCCGATCGGACCTAATTAAGCTTATTTATGGTCTCCGACTACATGCATATTAACCAGGTGATTAGCGATTTTGTTCCACGCAGTAGTGACATTTCCAGCAAAGGCTAGCCCTACCAAATAAGGTATAACAGCAGCATCCAGCCAATATCTCACAGCTAAACCAACAGTAGGTTACTTGATGTTCACCGGTTGACTCGCTTGCCTCAATTTCGAAATATTCGCTTTCCCAATAGGTCAGGAGCGCCTCTGGCAACAGTACACAGGTAAAAATTGCGAATGGTCCTTCGACACCTGTGCCCTCATATTGATGCCTCGAGCGTCTAACATTCGTTAATCTCCTCTAATTAAGCAATTTGCGGCCGGGGCCCGCAACTGCCAGTCCTCAAACGGTGGTTGACATTGGGTAATTCCGGTCCTGGTAGGCTGCGATTAGGGCCCATTATCCCGCGAATTATTATTGTAATGCGTTTTTTGTAAAGGGGCTATTTAAATTTCATTTTGTGCCTAATGAGGTTTTGAAACAAATAACCACCAACTCATTAACCTATGTAAACACATAATAATAAGCTATTAAGGTGGAGTGGGTCACACGGTAGCGCGCTTGTTCCCATCTGCCCCCCGCCGGGACGGCTAATCGCATTCTCCACAATGCATACTAAGCGGGCCCGAGCAGATAAGAACACCCTGTAGGATCGTTTCTTTCAATTAGCGGAAGTAGCAGACAACGGGCCCGAGATGTTTGCTTAGCAATAGATGGGTTCCAAGAAAGACAGCTAATCGATTTCTATTTTTCAGAGTCGAACTTTTAATATAGTCACGTAGTTTTTTCTTTGTTTTCGCATTAGTTGTGCAGTTTTATGAAAAAGTCTTCAATTGTTAACATTATTTCTTTCTGCTTTGTGGTTTTGCGTTCATCAGACTTAAATATTGTTCATTCTCCAGGGAACATATGTTCGTTCCTAAGAAGATGTCGAGATCCATTTACTGAGATGGATTAGTTATCTAATTCTATTTCTTTTTAAGTTTGTTTGCTTTACCGTCGCTCTCTACATGTTCTTCTTTTTATAAATCATCATCTACCTCATCTTGCCATTAGTTCTTCGGTCTTTGTCTTGGTCTTCCTTGGTGGGTTTCCATATTGTAATCACTTTCAGTCTCCGTTTTCTTTCTTCCTGTTATATATTAAAACCACATTATGCGTTGAGTTTTGATTTATCAATCTTATACATATACTTTTCACGACAATTATGTTTGTTATTTAATGATTTATTCTGCTCTCATATTACTCAACTGATTCACTTTTTAGGAATAATATCGTTCATACCAAGGTGACTAAAATAATTTAAATAATTACAAACCTATTACTCTTTCATCACACGTGCATAAACTGCTAATTAGGACCATTGCAACAGATTGCCTCTGCTCTAGCCTTTACGGCCTATGTTTATAGTAAACCATCCCCATTTACTTATCGTCATGCTGAAGAACGCGAAGACATAAATGGGCTAAAATTATTGATAGAATAACAAACAGTAATAAAAATGATATTAAAATTGACATCCAGGGAATAGAACCATATCTCACATTTGTCTAGAGGAGGCCGATAGAAAACGTATGTTTCATGTATTGATATCAAATCTTTCCCAAAAATAAACATAGGCACATTTGAGGACTGACCAGCAACAGTAAAAACGGCAAGGGATTGTTCAAAGTGTTAAATTCATTATATATTGCAAATGTGTTCAGATAGGAACGAGAACTCATATAAACTAAAAGCTTAGCAAAAATCAGAATAATCTGAAATGCACTGCAAATAAAAGCCAGGACATAAATCGCAGTAACTAAAACACACATGCCAATAATATAGTATATAATAGTCAACAGTTATATGTAAAGCTGATAATTATATGCACTCAAATGTACGAAAATATGCGCATATATATGCATAAATTTGGTTGACTATATGCACCCAAAGTTACAATATATGCACAAAATATGCTCTCATTTTTTTTTTTGAAAATACGTAAAAGTATTCTAAATAATGTAAAAAATTTAATTATTTTGTATGAGTATATTTATTTCTCTAATTTTTATTCAAAGACCTCGTTCATTTTAACCTTTGACTATATAAACATGGATTGTCAACGCCAAATTAACGTTGCAAGCCAACATAAAAATGAGATTTCCCCTAACCCCACCAGAGTATTATTCACCCACCATCGGAAGTTTGACTCTTGAAATGGATTCTATGTTGGCTGATTCCTTATAAATTGCTTCTATGGGAAAAGTGTGAGTTGCTGGCAGTTCATGTTTATATAGTCAAAAGATTTTAACAGGGACTTCCTCTCTTCGCTGCTTATTTTGATACGCGCACTACACTCCAGCGGCAGAAAGTGAAAGTAGATATCTCAATCGCACAGAAAAATTTATTAATAAATTTAATAAAATTGTAAATTTTTCAAAAAATCTCAAAAAGTTACAAATACATTACAAATTATTGCGAAATATAACCAAATATGCAAAATCCAGAAAGTATGCCCAAAAACGTATAAATATGCAAAATATGCAAAATATGCAAAATGAAACTTGGCTTAAACGATTTGTTTTCACATAATTAGTATACATATGCAAAAAGTTTCGCCAGCATATCAGTTATAGAAAATATGCATTTGCCATATAATATCAGCTTTAGTTATATGCTCATTTATCAGTCAACCAAAACTAGAATAAGTTTGACTGAAATACATTATTTAAAAACGTTAATAGAAACTAGAATAACTGCCTTATGCGTGAACATTAAATCGCATTAAATCCAGGTTTGCCCGCGGCATTTCTCCGAGTCTTGCAGATACTCCAGCGATGAGATGACGCTTGACATCACAAGTCACCACGATAACTGTCGGCGAAGCCCAAACACGTCTTCTGATTGCAATTTTTCTGCTAATTGTACAGACTTCTATGCACTGTTTCCTGCTGCGGCAGGTTTTTCACGTCGCTTGACAACGTAAAACCCCCTCTGGAATTCTTGCAGCTCCTGACTAGATATGCTGTCGTTTTATATTCACAACTGCTCGTTATTCAGAATCCACAATATTACGCACGGATCTGAGTTTAAACAACTTTTCACTCTTTATGCGTTTTATATCGCATGTGTTTTCTTTTCATTTTTAAACGTGTGCTAGTTGTACTTCTTAATATTGCAAAGATCTGAACCCTGAATCTTGGTATCACGATCATAATCATATACCCAAAATTCATCCTACGCTACAACACTTTTGAAAAAGTTAAGATATAAAGCCACACGGTCACGTAATTCCAAGGAAATGGACAAATGCATTGGTTTGGATCGAGCGACAAAATGTACGGAACAATTTTTGCACGTTTAGCCGTTGAATGCTTCAAAACGCAATAGAAATATAATAAATTAACGATAATTCACTTTACTTCACACTTCAATGTAAATCGAATAGCAATATGTGAATACTAAAACAGTCCCGTAACCAATAGCGTTCAACGGACCGGTTAAGCTACTTCGGAGGACGAAGCAAGTTGACACTAGATGATCAAAACCAAATACGGATGCTAACAATTTGGGTTTTTCAACAGCTCGCGAATCTAAGTTGGAAGATTTCTGGGAACTTATGACTTAAACTTATAAATGAAATGAGACGATTCCAATATTAAAATGGTAACGTGATCATGTAATGTTCACAGCGTAATATTAATATCAAATACTTACTTAACACATATGAATAGAGCTCAAAGTACATAGAAAATAGATTTGAATTAATAGTACACCACTACATCACTATATCAGTATAAATAAGAAAATGCCAATATCGGTAGCTTTCAAATTATTGAAATGACATCAAGGTTTCAACTGGAAACTTCTATCTAATAGCCTTATTCTGTAATTCAAATTTAGAAGGCCTAAAATGCTATAATCTCTTGAAGCGTAGATATCAAAATCTTTCATACGGAAAACACTAAATGCAAAAACACTAATTCTGTCACTGTAACAGTAAAACGCCATTAGCTTCCAGGGGAGAAGTGCCTAAAAACTACTGCAGACTTCTCGAAAACTATCTAGAATGGAATTAAACTATTTAAATCCAAATTGCCAACACATGCCTCCACGTCCCGACTAACCAAGAACTGCTGTTTGTCTTCATATAAATCCACCTACATGGCGCCTATCCCAAAGCCTATTTACTTAATGCGACGAGGTTAACGTCAAAATGGCCGTAACAGTACTCACTCGTTGAGGTTTAAATTTTTAATTAACATTTGCTGCATTGAACCTAGTGATATGTGGATATCATTAGCTATTTCTCCGAGTGATCTCCTGTTTAACCGAACCATTTCCCTTACTCCTTCAATGTTTTGGTTTGTGCATGGAGTGAAGGGTGTCCATATCGTTCTGCGTCGTCAGTCGATTCGAAAACCTTTCGATATGGATCAAACCACTAGTACAGAGTAAAATGATCTTTTATGCGTTTATTGAGGACTTTTTCCAAAGTTGAAACACAATTTAACGTTCACATACTGTACATGCAAAGTGCAGATCAATTTCTTAGTGCGATTTGCACTCTGATGATGCAAGCTGCAAGGTCTTGCGAAACGTTAGTGAATATGGATGCACAAACAGCAAAACGGCCAAATATGCCTAAGTATCCTCGTTCTCAAGATACTCAAACAACACGAGCCACCAAAGAGCAGGCTGTAGGCCAACTGGGCAAACGGTCAACTCTATAATCCCGCTACTTAATTTTTACCTGGAAGTATAGGGGTCCACTGGGCAAGGGACTAGCGAGGAGGCAGATTATCCGGCTTCTAAGAATTTTATATTTGCAGCGTATGAGAAAAAACATCTACAGAAGTCGGCTTAAATTGCTTCCACCCTTACCAGCGTGCATTGGTGATGTACATGACGCAATCAATGCAATCGACATTAAAACAAACCGAAACGAAAATTTTTTATTATTCAATAACAGCGAATATAATATAGTAATCGCTTTTTCGTGTTTATCTAATTTAAAATTATTATGCGACTCCAACACGATATTCGTGGATGGGACCTTTTCGTATTGCAGTAAATTTTTCTGTCAATTATTTACAATTCACATCCTAAAGCAAGGTTTTTATATACCGTTTATATTTTGCCTTCTTCCTAATAAAACTAGCTTGTCGTATTCACGTGCATTCAGATTAATTTAAGACTACTGCAGCAATGTTGGTCTAACTTTCGACCCTTCCACAATGATGTCGGATTTTGAAGTTGCAATTCACACAGCCGCTAAAGACGTATGGCCCACTATTATATTACAAGGCTGTTGATTTCATTTAGGGCAGTCGTGGTTTAGGAAAATGCAAACCATTGGTTTGAGGAAAGAGTACTGTTCAAGTTCAGAAATTGGAAAATGGCTACAAAATTTGATACGAACCGATAAACAGATCAGATCAACAAAGAAAATGTACGTCGCCACATAAAGCGACGACAGTACAAAGGGCCCTAAAAACATCTGTTTACCAAGCCGTCGCGATCTTGCACAAACAAAGAGAAAATATATCTATTTTTAAAAACCCTCGTAGAAACATAAAACAATAAAACTAACGGCAACCCCAGCGAAATTTTAAAGTGCACCAAAGTGGCGCTCATAAACTTTATTGGAACCGGCCGGCCAAGAAAGGCGACAGCAAGCGAAATACGCCTCACGTATGAGCAAGAGCGCTTATACTTAAAAGGGCACATTAAAAAAATACACCGCGGCCCCGGAATACCCCGTGTTTGGTATCAAACCAAAGGGAAAACCACCGCTAATTATTAAAACAATCCGCGAATCGACAGCAGCAACACACGCCGAGCGCGCCACATTTTCCTGGAAGCAGAAGCACCAATTTTAGCCCGAGTACAAGCCCGAATTCTTAAAATCGCCGGGGTAGGCATGCAGATCACCCACCGTCCGGCAAGGGAAATTAATACCAACGAATGCATCAGCATTGCAGATTGAATTTACTTAAATTAAGAAATGTTCACAAAAGCAATAAACTAAGACAGAGTTGTCTAGTATCAAAATGCGCGGAAAAATTAGACGAATTTTTTTGAAGCAAGTATGAAATTTGAGCCTCAAACGGTCAACGAGCTCGCACGCAAAAATAACGTGCGCGATATATGCACGGGCATTGGGAAAATTAATTCATTCGGCGAGTTTAGCGACAAACACCCTCATATCAGGTATCAAAAGGACCGCCGTTTCGCGAGCTATGCCATGCGACACAAATCAGGTCGATAATTGATCGCGCCGCGCAATTAAACGCGATAATTCGAAATGCATCAAAAACGGGCCAAAACATCCCTTCTACCTCGACCAATGGGCTGCGAGATCGCGTCTGACAAAGGACTGGCCCCTTTAAATAGTCGGACGCTGGCAGTAGGAACACACTCAACCCAGGAGAGTCAGCCAACAGCAACCAGCCTTCCAGGACCAGCTAGCAGCTCAAGCCTTCCAAGGATCTACCAGCCCCAGCCCTCTTCAGAGCCTATCACCATCGCTGGACTTAGCTGTCTACCGCATCTACTGGACATAGAGCCTGCCGCATCCACTGGACTTAGCTGTCTACCGCATCTACTGGACATAGAGCCTGCCGCATCCACTGGACTTAGCTGTCTACCGCATCTACTGGACATAGAGCCTGCGCATCCACTGGACTTAGTTGTCTACCGCATCTACTGGACATAGAGCCTGCCGCATCCACTGGACTTAGCTGTCTACCGCATCTACTGGACATAGAGCCTGCCGCAGCCACTGGACTTAGCTGTCTGCCGCATCTACTGGACTCAGAGCCAACCGCATTCGTTGGACTTAGAGCCAATCGCCTTCGTTGGACTTAGAACCAATCGCCTCCGCTGGACTTAGAGCCAACCGCCTTCGTTGGACTTAGAGCCAATCGCCTTCGCTGGACAGAGAGCCTGCCGTCTTCGTGGGATTTGGACACGGAGCCACTTTAGCCGCCGGCACCGCCTCCGAAGGACCACACCAGCTTCCAACTGCGGATGCAAATCCGCCATTTTCTTTTTCTGTACATATATGTTACCTAGTTATAAGCTTATCTGTATGTTAGTTAGTAGTGTAAATATAATAAACTTTGTTCCAATCAAATCCAGTGTCTAGCTGAGGGTAACGCCCACCCTCCTTTTCCGAAACCGACGCCATTGAAGTAACCCTACCGCTGAGCTATAAACCGAGGCGTGTTAAACTTATTAGGACTGTCCCTGCTCCCAGCAAGTGAAGTGGCGGATTGTTTTGTTGAAGATTTTATGACTGTGAAACCTGAAAGTGCACTCTTAGACAAATTTTGTGATTACTTAGTGGATAATTACATATCAAGTGAGAGCAAATTTCCGCCAGAATTATGGGCATCGACATCCCCAAATACTAGAACAACAAATGCTTGTGAAAGCTTTCACTCGAAATTCAATTCTAGTTTTTACAGCCATCATCCACATATATTTCAGTTTGTTAACATTTTGAAGTATTTCCAGATTGATACATACACCAAAATGACAAGTATTTCAAAATGTGTACAAAATAGCAGACAAAATGTTAATAGTAAACTTTTATTGTTAATTTCAGATTTCAACAATAAATTAATCACCCGATTTCATTTTGTTAAATGTGTATCGCATTTCTATAAGAAAAAATAATATGATGATTTATGTTTTATATTCTGTAAACTTTCACATAGTTAGGCCGAGAGTCCTCTTAAGCGGATTACAAGGTTTTTGCTCAGTTAGCCCCCGTAAATATGGGCACCCTTTTTGCTTGTTGCCCAGTTGACCCCTAGGATTTACGGACAAACTGACCATTTTGCCCAGTTGGCCTCCTCCGAAAGAGCATGACCATCGCGCGGGTTTTTGCTCTAGTTCACAAGGTACAAGGCACATTAAGTCAGAGAATGCTGGGTGTTCATCTATAAATACTACGCGGTCTAAGCCGAAATTTTATGTTAAGAAGAATAATTCGAGTAACCGCGAAAGCCTCAAACAGTATATAATTTAACACTTGTCAGTTTAATGAAAAGGTTGTTAGATTATGTTTGTTAAAGCAAACACAATATTGTTTCGATATCTCAATAACTGTGGCTTCATTTACCGTATGAGTTCTTAACTCTATTATTTTTATAAATGTAATTATCTTCATTAACGAACCTAAAGCACAAACTGTTCAAAGTATAGACAACCTAATCCAAACATCCTATCCGAATTATCGCCTAGGCGTTAGCAATAAAATTTGCATCCGCCATAGCGACCACTACGAAAGCTATTATTTAGCAGCAATTTCTCTTGTAGAGCAGAAAATTGCATATTGCTTAATACGGCCCAAACCACCAATAATAGATTACAGTTATTTTCTCTAAATGGGGCGAAAGAACTATTTGCTGTCGCTGCGGGCCGGCCATGCGAATTATTTATACTCGATTAAACTATTGACGAATGCCTTTCATGAGGCTGATAGACCTATCGTGCGAACGGGCATTTATCGTGCCCGCCAAATTCGATTATAAATTCAGACTTTGCTGCCGATTCAGAACTCTGAAATCGATTTGTTTGTCGTACAGTTTACCTAACTGCGATTGATGGCTGGCAGTTAGTTCTGCTCGGCTGTAATCTGTTGAAGTGCCAATAATTCATACGTGACTAGGTTGTAGCTGCCCAAATCTGAACTTGAACACTGAACAGTGCTTACTATCGTTAGAGTTGCTTTAGCATTCTATGCTGCCGCAACGTCCACTCTTCAAGGCTGATTACTGATATTTCAGATAGTTTTAATGCAGAAATAGCACGAAGACCGATGCACGTTTGCTTTGCTATCGGCTTCGTGCTACCTGCATTAGCAGAAAGGGTTTCAATATCTGTTTGCTTTATCGCGGGTGGCGCCAGGCCAACAGATGCAGTCGTTTGTTTCCATAGCATTCTGATTAAACTATTCGGTTTACACTAACTAGTCTGCTGAATTTACTAATTGCTAAGATTGGATTTTAAATTGATCGGGACTCCTAATTGCCTGCTAATTAGAATGCTAGTTTTAATTTATTTAAAACCATTTTAAGAGTTTTTGGAATTGAGTGGGGTTTTTCAAATTAACATCTCTAAGAAATTGATCGTGTTATAATAGGGGTTTAGGAGAAAATGTGATTGATGAGTCATGCATCATATCTATTGATACAGAGGTATGTGCTAAAAGGTAGTGTACATAATTACAGGATATCATTTTGCATAGACTTTTTAGCTGCATTGGGCTCGACAATCTATAAAATTTAATAAAGTACTGTATTAGTAATTACTTGTAGATAATAATAGGAATAAAAACAATAGGTATCAGAGTTTAAAATTTTAATGTGATCATAAGGATATTTAATGATCTAATAATCATTTAACAGGTTGTCTACATATATTTTTTATTATCATAGCAGTATTCCAAAGTAGGTAGGTATATAATAATGACTACCTCGAAATTTTGTCTTGAAAAAAAGTGCTGAGGTAATCACAAGGTAGCGACAAGGTTTCTCGATATAAAAATTAATTTGATATTCTTTTTTTCAGGTAAGAGGCACGAAGGTTGAGAAAAACTGGAAACTTTTCCATCCCAAATACTTTGTAAAGCCTTTGATATGTAAGTGACTGTTTTTTGTGAAATCTAAATAAGATGTAAGTAGTATATTTTATGGGTATGTACTGCATAACGTTAGAGTTACGCACATCTTAAGATCACCCACTGGTTAAAAAAATCTCAAGATTTTTAATTTTTACTATTACAATAAAAGAAATTTTTATTATTTCCCCTTTGCAAGGAATGATAGTTCGTGATGTGTAGATATGGGTAATTGAAAAAAAGTGTAGTAAAAGTTGTCTATTTACAGCTTTTTAAGTTGGAAGTACCATTGTTTAATGGAAATTTTTTGTTGTAACAAAATTTATTTTGGGCATTTTGACTTTTCCCTT
>OW679198.1:9328720-9547076 GCA_940337035.1 Agriotes lineatus | reverse complement strand
TGAGACCTGTTAAGGGATCTAAACGTTTTCATGTAGGTATAACCAGTGACTCAACCATAACAAATTAGCCATTCAAGATTTTTTTATTCTGAAAGAAAAAAAATGTACTTCTTTTCCATCATTGTTCCCACTTTAAAGCTTAAACAAAGCAATAGTAATTTTTATTTCATGAATATGAACTGTAGGATCAGCACTGCATGCTGTCATGGACCGATTGGTGCTAGATCGAAGCGGTTTTTCAGCTTTTCGACAGTTTAGAGACTGTAGCGGGGGCCAGCGGCAAGAAATAAGTCAAAGGATAAGAATAATTTTAAAATTCAGTGGAAGCCACCATCGCTGAAACCCTCGAGAAAAACTATTTTCAACACGTTACCCTTCAAAAGCCATCTTAGTTCCACGCGATAAAAATATATTTTGCTATAACGAATCCAGACCTTCCCAGATGTTTCTAAAAGTACGAGTTTGTAACGCTTTTCCTTTGATGGAATTTATCGCTTTAATGACATATTCTAAAACACAATCCATTTTAAATGGTAATAATTTTGATGTAAATCATAGGTTATCCATATATGTTCAACTTAGTAAAACTTTGCGTTGTTGCAGTCTGTTAAACACTATAGAAAATCAAGACTCTATCTTCATTAATCATTTAAGATCTTCGCATTTAGCTTTTTCTCAATTATCAAATGTCTTTACAAGTTTAAATTTGGCATACATTCTGGTTACTCTTATTCAGAAGACTATTATCACCATAGCGTCCGTGTCTAATGGTACCTTGTACTATTCGATCTGTTTTAGAGCAAACTATATACTCGTACTAGTTCAAGAATCTTATTGAATAAATATTGGATGTGATACTTTGCACATGGTCACTGATTAGGGATTAGGTAAATAATTTTGTTTTGATGATAGAATCATTTCAAGGACCTGTGAGTAAGATATTGACGTTACATAGCATATACTGTTCACACACATTAGTGAAAGTATCTGAAGGGTAGTCTATTATCTAGAAAACGACAGTACCTTACAATTACAAATAAATAATATGCCTACTTCTATAGTATTATTAAGCCACAAATAGGTCAATAGTTGAAGAAAAGTTATTATGCCTAGACCTTCGGGTTGATTGAAATTTAATTACATAATTTGTTCATTACCCTGAAATAATTACCGCAGAATACTTGGACTCGAGTTACAAGAACTGAAGATTGCAACTTTGCAACTTCATATACCCAAATGCAAAATATTTAATTTAACGCAATATTGTGTGCTAAATGCCGTGCAAATTAAAACTCAAATCACGGTCATTAATTACACTCGCCTAAAACAAGTGAGATTACTGCGGACCGATAAGTGGAGAAATAATTTT
This sequence comes from Agriotes lineatus, assembly GCA_940337035.1. Taxonomy (NCBI): domain Eukaryota; kingdom Metazoa; phylum Arthropoda; class Insecta; order Coleoptera; family Elateridae; genus Agriotes; species Agriotes lineatus. The sequence goes on along the minus strand of OW679198.1, from coordinate 9,545,707 downwards.
TCAAGAGGTTAGTTAATATTGCGTACTGAAAATTTACAACTTCGGGCTATAAATTACAGGAAATGTATATGCGGCGGGCCATTCATCACCGGTTTGAACCCTAATTAATTCATTCTGCATTCATTACTCTTGCTACTAATCGGCCCACTCTGTGTATTTGGAGTTTTGATTAGCTTTTCTTGAATTGCAGGCTTTTTACCGTTACGGTGATTTATGGTGTTGGTTTGTAAGAAAATATCTTGCAAATTTGTAACTGTTATGGCATTGTTTTCGCGAAATAGATAAATCTACAGGGTGTCATTTGAGAAATTGGAGTTGCATGTACATTCATCGAGAGAGACAGTGGTAACAATTGCTAATGTTACTAAGAGAAAGTTCTGCGCACCCATATTTCATCGTCTGTGAAAACGTTGTCCATAAAACCTACGGCGCATACTAGTTCGCTCCCGCGGTCAGTTTTTGAAAAAGGTCATAGGTAAGTTCGCTCCCGAAGCATAGGTAAGTTCGCTCCCGAGGATTAAAACGTAAATAAGTAGATTACGAGAGATTAAAATTTTACCAATATTTTATTTTACCAATATTTATATTATTACATACAATATTATACATACAAGACATTTAATATAATTTTAATGTGAGCAAAACTCTTGGTAAAAACGATAACTACTCATTTAATGACAATAACAAAACAGGAATAAACTTATATTCAAAATATATCAAATTTAAATTAATTAATTTTTCTTTACATATCTTGACAATTTTTCAAGAAATTGAATTTTTGTAATAGCTCCAGTTTTGAAGCTGGCCAAATGATCTTCAATTAATTTAATTTTTTGCATTTCTACCCTTCTGTATACTTTTTTAATTTTATGAGCACTGTTTATTTTTACATATGTCTCGACTTGAAATTCTTTCAACACTTCAATAAATTGAAAAATATTTGGATGGGCAGCGTAAAACGACCCATTGAATCTGCTGTGGAAAGCTTCACAAGCATTTGTTGATCTCGTCCTTGCTGAAGAATGTTCGGCCCACATTTCTGGCGGGAATAGAGAATCTTCTGATATATATGTTTCCACCAAATAGTTATTAAAAATCTCCAATTTTTTGTCTTGTGGCAAAATTTCCGCAAGATCAAAGCAGAAACAATCTCCCACATCGGCTGGTTGTAAGTAGGGAAGGCCAAATACGAAATTTAAATATTTTCCAATATCTGATTGGGATTTGTAATCTTGAGTAAGTCCTAAGTGCTGAATTTTCCGCCACCTGCAGCAATGGAACAAAATAATTAATTTTTTGATAAAATATAAAAAGTAAGATCTTACCATGACTGGGTTAGATGAAATAAGCAACCCTTAATCACAACGTGTGGAAGTTTTCTTTGGAATGCTAAATGTATTGCCATTTCAAAATCTATGTAAACACATTTTGATGTTAGTGCAATTTCCATTTCTTGTAGCTTGTTGAGAAGAATGTTTAAGCAATTTTCATAAGTTTTTGTTGTTTTATCCGGTAATAGGAAAAATACTAAAGGCATGTAATGACCATTACATATTCCATGTATGGTAAATAATTGGTAGAAAAACTTTGGGCAACATTTAAATGTTCCATCCACATATAAACTTTCTAAAGTGCTTAAAAAGTTCAAGTTTGTCACGCTTGTAAACATCACAATTTTAGAGTTTATATCATTTGTTAGCATGAAATCTTCATTTCTATTGGTTTTTATTTCTAAATTGCTTAAGACTTCTTGAGTGTTTTCTAAGCTAGTTGGTAAGGCTGGTAGAAAGCTTCGTCTATGGTTATAGATATTCTTTCTAATATATTGCATATCAGTTATTGTGATTGTTTCGACGTCATTATTTAGTAGCACACGGTTAATTATTTTCGACGGCTTTTCACTTACGTTTTCCGCTGCTTTTCTTTTCAAACTGTTGCTCAAAATTTGTCTGTTTAAGACGGCGTTTTCCATCGCCTCATGAGCATGATTCAAATTTGAATCAACCAACATATTTTCGTCACCCACACTTTTTAAAAATGATTTACAGCTCCTTACTATACACTGCCACCGTTTCACATTTCCCGCCAATAATTTATGGAAATTAAATTTATAGGAATTCACCACCAACATAGGTTTTCCTTTTTCACTAATAATTTGGCTTACGTCCATTTTAAATCTTTCTCAACCAAGTGTAAAGAAGAAATGATTTTGTTTATTCCGTACATTTTCTTATATTTATACAGAAAAATAGGCTCATTACTAACAAGTTTGTTATTGTCATTAAGCGATAACATGGCATGCCATTAACAGGGGATTATTTTTGAAAAATATTTGGCGATAATATTAAGCAATAATGTGGATTAACATTAACAGGGGATTATTTCTGCAAAATATTTGGGAGCGAACTTACCTACACTCTTTTCACGTAGGGGGATTAAAAACTGACCGCGGGAGCGAAATAGGTTGCGGCCAAAACCTAACGGGTAAGTCCATAGCTTTCCGGCCTGGTTTAAACACAAGAAGACCGAATTGGCCAGTGAGAGCCTCTTGTCTCGAGCCCCTAGGTGAAGTAAATTCAAGTAATATAAAATCATTGGCCAATTCGGCCTTCTTGTGGTGACGTCAGGCCGTAGAGCTAAAGCATTATTGGTTAAACCCACACAGCTTCAAAAATTTCTGCTGTGCTTTTTGAATGAAGTAGTAGGGTTTCCCAGTGACCATTTGTATTTATTTTTATCGTTCGAAGATAATCAAACATACCTTGTAGTTACTTTACTTAGCCTATTTAGATTATTTACATTGTTTATTTATTTTATTTAAGCATTTTAACCAGTAAAAACTGATTTCTTTACAGTGTCATTTGTTGTGGTTTAGGAGCATAGTGATGCATTCATCTCCTGCTATGATTTTATTTATAACACAAGAAGGTTTAACGTTATCTAGCTCCAACCACTACTGCTGTTGTTTCCTGTACCCTTATAGGATAGTTAGGTGCTTCAGTACCATATCTACTTATTTTTTATCATTCTAAGAGGCTCACACACAACTTGTTTCTTTTAATTTTATTCGACTCTGTTGTAAACGTATGATTATATGCTGATCTGTCAGTTCCACCGTCTTCTAATCTGATAGCGTGTAGTTGCTAACGAAGATGCGTTTTGGATAAAAATAAAAATTTTGTAGCGGACTGCGTCAGAAGCCTCAATCTCGAGCGCATATCTAAAAATGCCAATTAGCAAGGAAATAAATCTCGGCAAGGCATAAAAATTGAATACATTTAAACTTACTCACGCAATAATGGCATTGATAATGTGCAAGGCAGCCCCATCTCGCCGCATCGCTTGTTTACCCCTTATTTGGGCAAAGCATGTACTCGATTATAATTTAAGCCGGATATTCATAAATGCTTATCCGGGACATTCTTGGTAATCCTTCTTTATTCTCGATCTTAGGCGGTTCTTTGACGGCACGTTTGCGTTTAATTAAAAATTATAATTAATTTAATTGTGAGATTACCGTGTATTCGAGAAATTGTTTGATGTTTCTGCCAATTCTCGTTCACAAATTGTTGCAAGGTCTACATCTCAAGTCTGCGGACATCTATGCGAATTTAGTACAGCTCTAACCCGGATTTCATACATTCTGAATATTGAGGATCAAAATTGTTTACGTGCTGTTTGTTATGTGCAGCTCTCGTGATTACACAGTCGGTTTCCGACGGACACGGTGTTGTTTATATATACATACTTCTTGTACCGGCCATTTCCACACGAATTACTAGCAGCGTCTTTTACTTGTTGTGTTTTTCGAAGCGTTTTTGAGGATGTATAAGGGATCACACATGGTGAACAAATGACACTGATTCAGATAAGCAGTTTTGCATTCATGTTTGTCAAAGTGCAGCGGTTTTGATTGTAAATGAAGTATACTCTTCTATTTCGCCGTATGATTTGAAACGTAGCTTATGGCTATCTAGGGAATTTTTATGTGTGTTTGCACTAATCTTCGCAGTAGGCTGTTTTTGAGTACTAGCTCTTGTTTGGTAGTTATAAAATAATTGTAAGAACTTGCTTCCCTCGGCAGTTTAGTTTGTGATTAACCGATTTCATCGAGCTTTAGACGACAAACAAAGGCACGTTTTGAAACTTCAAATTCGTTTGTATTGATTTGAAACTTCGATGCTATCTTTCGGATCGACCGGGTACAAGAATCTTAGAATTACTTCAGGTCGCAAGTTACTTCTAGACCTATATTGTTCCCCTTAAATTCATCCATATCAATATTGTGACTTGGTTTTTGTTTGCTGCGTTGGTCATTAATTTGACTTGGTCGTTGATGTTGCCGTCATTAAGAGTCTAAGATGTAGTACTAGTGGGCTGTATTTTCGAGTTGGAGCTTTGTGAACTTGTCTCAAACAGAGCATAGTTATTGGTAATGAAACATTTGAATATTGTAAAGTTAAACACTTGTTTAATTGGTAATTTGATTTGATGTATTTATTTAACTTTTCTTAATTATGATGAGATAAAATTTAACTTCTGAACCATTCTATATCTTGTAGTTAATTTGTATCAACTTAAATTTTATATTTTCACATTTGTGGGATATATTGTGTGTCTGATATTTGGAACTTATTTGTAATTGCTGTTGGGGAACTATTAATTACGATGCTAATATCTTACATATATAGTAAAGTATTTGTACTTAAATCTTCTTTGTATGCCAAGTATTTACCTTTTATTAATATCGTAGTGGGGAAAGCCTTCGACCGTTAAGTTATTGTCATGATTTTGTGTGCACCGGTATTCTAAAAAATAAAAAAAATCGATTTGACCATATGTTATGAGATCAGTCCAATAAATATTTATACTTGACTTAAGAAGCTATTCCAGCCTCTATAAGTGCAGAGGCTGTTTGCGTTTTATTAAAATTTGCATCATTTACCGTTCTTAGGCGAGCAACTACCGCATGCTAATTTGATTAATAACTATCGAACATAGATCGAGCATCGATTTTAATCACTGAAAGATATTAAATCTTGTAATCGGCGTGATGGTGGCTTGATGGATCGTTGAAACAGCATTAAAATAGTTTTCCGGTTTCCACGGGTACAAATTGCGTAATTTAGATTTTTGCAGAAATCTATGGAGTAATGGTATTAATAGTACCTACAGCAGTTTCTCATTAGAACGGAAACTTTACCTCTCTGTTTGTTTAAATTCTATTAATTAACTGCTTGCGCGATACAACTATATATAAAACTATTATTAACAAAAAATTAAACGCCAAAAGCTATTTTGAGCTTGTCATCTGTATGATAGAAGTAAATTTATTAAAACTTCCTGAGAATACTATGATTGACAATCCAAACGTACTGATTGTGAGAATAAACGTATCTGACAACAATCATGCTGTAATTAGACATCTCCGACAGCTAATGCAATCATTCATCGGGTCACAATTGGCATTTTTCTGGGAAATACTGGTATGTGATGAAGTAATGGTTTAGTCGCAGCTGAAAATGACTAAACCAGTTCCCGCCTTCTATCTATTATGAGTAATGTTTGGGAAATGTAGCTATTAATACTACAAGAATCAAAGCTAAAGGTATCTAATTGTTTAGCGTTAGGTATACATTGTCACCACTTTCCCATTGCATCAGCTTCACTATACAGATTCTTTCATGTGTCCGTTTGTCATAGCAGCTGTTTAAATTTCCACAGGGGTAAACGTTTCTCAGTACTTATCATTAATTATTATTAATGTAATTAGCCGAAATTCATTTGTCTGGTGTAGCGGTTAGAAAAGCTCTTATACTGAGCTATATTTACATTTTTTATATGTAGCCCACCTATTCGATATCGATATGGATATTAAAAGTTGCATTTAACATCGACAAGATTATTGTAAGGTATTGTTACCCCTTTGGATTTCACATTTATTCCAGTATGTCAGGCCTCTAGCATTTTCAAAACTTGCTTAAGATGAGATGGTAATTAAGTCTAAATTCTTTATTACCTATACATAGATTACCACTTTCACAAATGTGCCTTTATAAAAAAATAATAATCTTCCAAAGATAAAATAAATCAGCTCCGAGAACCCACAACACGTGAAAAATCTAAATTAGATCCCGAATTAATTGATTGAAGATAGATTTAGATAGCTCATCGTCGTCACACTTATTACTGCGAGCTGTAAGATGCCAATATAAATTGCTTACATTCTCAAAACGTCACATTTTCTCTGATAGCGTTGGTTTCGTATAGAAGTCTTTTCTGAATGATCAAGAACTTATTTTTAGTATTTCACTTTTCAAGTATGCAATGTGTTTTTATGAAAATAATATACCTATTCATAAACTTATTAATACTAATTTACTATATTTGTCTAAGTACTCTCTATAATAGGTATAGTCTTCAATCTTTTTAAATCTTGATACTGCTGTTTCAGATTGAGATATTTTTAAAATGCAAATGCTTTAATTTTGGAACACTGAATAGTACATGTAAAACAGTAAAACGAATATGAGCTGTATAAAATTGAAAGAATAAAGAACATACCTATATAATAGTTGAGCTCTTTGTCATAAACGTTACTGCAAGAATATTTTAAACCTCTTTGTTTTCGGATATGAAACTATGATCTTTTGTTCTTTAGGAAAAACGATTTTAATTTTACTGTTTTTCTAAAATGTAGGCGTTTTTGTTCCACATGGGTTTTAACGAAATATGTCAGGTTCCAGCAATTTTAGTCAATATATCATTTCAATTGCGCCAGCGCCAGCGTGGCCAAGCGGTTACGGAGCTCGGTTGCGGTCCTACGGTACGAGTTTCAATCTCTACATCTGGCAACTGGCGGACCCAGTCCCTTTAAAAATCGGGTACTGAAACCGCGGTTGTAGAAGTAGGGAAAGTAAGGCAATCGTAGAAGGCGTGATGCTAACCACATCTCCCAGTACGCCGTTAAGGTGTGCCAGACGTCTGGAATTCGGAAGGAGGTATTTCGGCGGCCCTGATGCGCCGCCTCTCAGGCCATATTTCTTTCTACATGTGGAATGAATAGCCCTGAACCTGCCCCGTCCTTGCTTTTTTTATTTAATATAGTTATGAAAAAGTTCTTGCAGGTTTTGGATTTTCTCCCTATGGTAAGTAGTAATTTCATTCGATTTGCTGCAGTACTTTTTTCGGAATTAATATTGTTAGTATTCCTTAGCTTTTGACTTTTTTAGTTGTAATACATTTCATGCAAATCCACAGTTTTATTGCAATTTGTAAGTATTGTAAATCGACACTTGCATCTGACTAACAAGTTGAACAGACGAGATTATGATAAGCAGCTACTTAGCGCTCGTTTCTTAAATATGTTTACGTCGAGTACGCCGGCAATTCTAAGCTATCCATTTGCTATGAAAACAATATAACACGGCTATGAACTTGTGTCGATTTACGTAAGATTCACTATGCATTATATTTGTTACGGCTGAAAGGTTACGCTTTATGTGCCGTCGTTTCATGCATTTTGGTCGCCCTTCTCCGAAAGGCTCAACTTTGTACAGTCATTGTGGTCGTCGAACTCGTTTTGCACAGCCTTCAGTCGTGCGGGATGGATTATTGATCCGTTATCATGCATACCTAACTAGGCCCAGTATCATTCAATTGTCTCCCCGCACTTGTGGCGATATTTTTTTCTCGTTCTCTTCTACAAGCGTCTCCAACTTGATCACACGTGTTTAGTTTGTATTAACCTTTGCCTTTGCCTTAGTTTATCTAGTTTATACTTACTTATGCGGGGAAGAATAGTGTCTGTCTCCACTGTAGCTAGTCGGTCTTCTTATATCTCTATGTAGCCTATGTACCAAACGTTTGTTTGGTACGATTTGAAGCTGATTAGAGAGTTGGGGCTTGAGTCTAAAATTGTTTGCCGTTAGTAGTCATTCTAATTATATAGCCTAGGTACATTGAAGTTGATGGCAAATTGTTCAAATTTCTTTTTGTTAATCTCGATATCTGGTTGGAATTTCTTGTTACGCAGGGACTGCGATTGCTGGATAATGTTCAGATATGGAAGCAACTACGAGAGGGATATGTCTAGTTGTTTAAAACAATGAGAATGAGCGAATGAGAAAGAAGTAGAATAATTATATTTGAAGTCTATAATCGCATAGCTCTCGAAATGGCTGAGTGCCTATGATATATTTGAATATTTTATTTAGAGGGCTTGCAGATGTTAATGTGCTTATAGCACAGAAACAGTTCATATGTTTATTTGACAACTCTGAGATGTAACGTGTATCCATTTTTAATAACCGACAAAAGCATTACATGTTAGCCGTGTACAAACGATAACAATTTATTCTAATTGCGCAAGTACCTAATTTACCTTATCATAACGCAACATTGTGTGGCGCTGCAGAAGAATTTTTAAAGTGGCCCACGGCAATAACTAACACTTAACAAGACAGTAATCCTACACACCATTTAGCGCGTTTGGGCTAATCATGAGTAATGGATCCATTAAAATAGCAAAATGGGCCGCGAATTCCCGGAATCGGCCCAACATGAGCGACACAGGCTACTGTAATTTGCCTATCAGCGATTAATAAGAGCCGAAAAATCGGATGTAAAGTCCCAGGAACATCTGAGAATGCCACGATCCATTAGAGCCAGCGACGTGTCTACAAACAACATAAAAGGTACGCGCTTAATCGCCCCGGACAAAGATGGTATTAGGGAGTCAGGTCGAAGAATGCTCTGGCCGGCCACCTCTGATAAAGACTCCATTAGTCAGAGCCTGCTGAGATAGGCTAAGTGCACATATCAAACGGGCGAGCTTGACAATATAACATCGCGACATTGCGGCGCACTCCGCTCGCTTTTAGGTTTTACTACTATTCTCTACCCGATTGTCGATGTAAACCGCATTTTTGGCATTTTATTGCCACTGGCAGCCGGCACGCCGTTTTGCCCAAACACGACTTATGCAAATTTGAAACTGTGTACTGCCACTTAGAAAACAATTGAAGTGTGCCTGATTTGCATGGGTGTCAATACTGTTACAGTTCTATTATACCTAGCTATTATAATTGTAACACGAAAACTAACTGTTCCATCATTCATATCGATCTTCATTCGACATCATTATCATCGCCATATCCTGAACATAACAATAGCTAATAGCCAATAGCACACTATATTTTCTGAAACAACACGAACTGAAAATTGTGCCTCAACAATCATGGACATGTTACAGAGAACGGATGCGTCCGTACACGGTTTTAACAAGACTGAGCAACTGCACATACTCCACATACTCCACAACAATTTATTTTATCTTATTGTGAGCTATGGTGGTGATTTAATTTTACTGTGATTGGATTTTTATTACTGCTAATAGCAAAGCACTATTGAAGATTTGAAGATTTAGTATTGTTCTTGAAATGCTACCAAGTTTACTGCAAACATTTCACTAACACGGTCTACTAATAATAGCTATTTAAGTAACAGGGAATGTAAGGACCTATGAACATTTGAGGTAGGCAAACACAAGCCAAGGCAACGCCGCGGCTTGTTGCCTGCCGAAAATGTTAATAGAGATACATTCCGAGTTATCTTATTATATTTTTCCCGCTGGTTATCGAAATTTTCCTAGATTTTTGAAAAAATCGTTTGGTTTGTCACCTGTCACCAGGATTAATTTTCGTCAGTCGTGTTACCTGTGAGTATCACATGCCACATAAACACTTGCAATTTCAAATAATACGTCTAAATCTGCATCTTGCTTTGCTAATTTTATTATCCCAGGGACTTAACTAACTAATATTAATTTCCGTTGTCAGCGGAAAGCAGCAAACAAATATAATCACCGACTTACATGTTTTGTTACTAAGGCTCTATCGCTGACTTACATGTTCAGCAGCGGGAAAAATAATTTTAGACTAAGGATCTATATCTTCTTTGAACTTTAATGAAGCTGAAATAGTGACTTGATGATTTCGTAAGTAGCTCACTGGACACTGGAATTATAATTTTAGTTTAGATGACAGTTATTGTTTAAAAAATGTGTCTCAATGAAATTAAGTCTTCCATTTTACAATTTGACAGATCTCCAGGATTAGGAAGCTACGGTCAATTCAAAGTGCACTCAGGTCGGTCTGCTTCCCTGGAAGTATGTCAAAAACGAATGTCCAAATTCAGCAAATCCAACTTTAATCTATTTTTTAAAGTAAACAGGCTATAAATTTATAATATATTTTTGCGACAAATATAAACTGTTGATGATCTAAGCTTTAATTTCTTTCTTAGACTTAATCTTATGTGCAAACGAAGATACTAAAGTCAAAATAGTACCCGGTAGTAGGTAGTAGGTAGTGTCGTCTCGCTATAACAACATGCCATGCAAGATTTGTTTGTTGTGAAAGAAACATTCTTTGTACTTATTTTCATCATTGTGTCCATTTTCGTTTATAGACCGGGGGGGGGCAAGAAGTAGGTCAAAATTTAAGGATATATTAACATTCAATGAGAGAGAACCCAGGTGGCGAAGACAGTCAAGCAGTCTGCACTCGCCGGCTGCCAATAGTGTGTCTCAAGTATCTGATTTCGCCGCTTAAGTATTTTTTGGTACGTACGGGTCTGATGAAAAAACGCCGAGATATGCCTGAATATTTAAGAGATTTTTGAAAAATAGTTTAAACGACTATGCTATTTATGATTTACGTTAATATACTCATAATTTACTGGCAAATCATCTTCTATTATAGCCTGTAAAGTTTGGTAATTTTTGCCAATCCATATGCGAAATATTTAAATCTCCAAATATTGGAATCTGTCTTTGTCTGTAAGGAGGCGGAAAATGCATATTACATTCGGTGGTTGACTCTACCATCAAAATTCTCAACTAGCTGCCATTGGTAGTAGGATTCGCCTTTCTGAACAATTTTAATTAATTGAGGAAATATGTGATACATAATATTTCTGTAATTGTTCATTCAACTTAGTTTGACGTTGAAGATTGACAGCTGGCGTTTAATCTCGCTAGGCGGTATTTATCGTCCCGTAAGAGTGACACTGACTGACAGTTCATCCCAGCAACTTATGGTAGGACGTATCCAGTCGATTTTTTTTCGTGATATCTCGTATTGTCTTAGCCGATACGACGAGTTGTGTTGGGTTTGACGTATTGGTTGCTCTATTTTGTGAAGTTATGCTTTTGGTTGCCGTGAGATTTAACACGGTAATTTAATAACTTTTGTTAGCCGTCAGGTATTCTAGTGTCATTTCGCCACAGTGTGGTGGAAATATTACTTATTAGTCTATTTTGTTTTAATTTTCAAGTCAACAACTTACCGGCTTTAGCTAGATAAAACTGCACGAGTGTTGGAGCTCATTGTCAACTTGGGTAGCTGGAATTATCAGTTTATGTAATTGGTGACGATTAGAGCTCAACTTTAAACTTCGCTCTCGTAGTCTAGATGATTTGTCTACGTTGGTACCGTTCTATATAGCAGCTAGGCGAAGCTGAAGCAACAATAGTTTTCTTGATCGCGCTAGATTCAACGGATAAACTACCACAAATCAAAAATATATCGGCGTTATTAAGTATATAAATTTACGATAATGATATTTTTCTGCTTATGCCGGTTTTACCATCTATGTATTAAGATAGTAGTGACTTATTTTAGTATTTTCTAAGTAACTTTTGCTTTATCTATTTGTGCGTTAAACTTTCATTTTAAATTATAAATTACAAAAACTACGTTGTAAACGCAGCGTGTACATGCCGCGGTCTTGATATGGGGTTTGACTCAATTACGTACTTACCTTGTTTTTAAATACCCTAGATACCATATTTTATTTTGGTACGAGGAACTACCTTCTTATATTATATGTTTGCATGTAAGTATTGAAAATAGATACCACTTTAATCGCCCCGTATTTATGCCTTTTTCGTTTTCATAACCAGTTATAGCTTATCAAAAAGCCTGCGTCTACTAAGTGTATTTTTGAAATAACCTCTTCATTGTAAGTTGCGAATACCATATCACCGGGGAATCTTCCAAGTTATATTCCCTATCTCTTTACAAAATCAAATTGATGGCGCCCGTATTTCATTTTAATTATTTTATAATTAACTCAATCCCTCCGCCGGAGTAGTTTAGCCGGCCCGTTAAACGCTATTGGTTACGGGACTATTTTAGGTATTCATAGCTTACTATTCGGCTTACATTGAAGTGCTGCACGATTGCTGCCAGTTTATTTTTTCGCTCTGCGTTTATTGGAGCTATGTTTTGATCGTGTTGATTCTGCGCCCGCATTTTTGGCTTTCTCATTTCACGCGAGCAATTAGCTCCACTACCGCTTTCTCACTTGCTGCAATTAGCGTTACTTTATTAGCACAGTGCAGATAGATTTCATTTTCACCTCCATCCCATCGATATTCTACTTATCCAGTTCTTGAAATCTGCTACCATGATACGTTTTCTATATAATTAAAAAGATCGGAGAATAGTTTGCCTTCTCTTACACTATTATGTACGGTGACCGTTGAGGAGTGATAGCCATTAATCTTCACCCTTACCGAAGTTTGACTAAATGCCCTTGTAGGTATAGTCCAGTCAAATTGTCGAAAAATTTTTTTGACTAAAGTACATACCTACTACCTGAAAAGTGAAAATGTATTTTTATAGAAAGAAATCCGTAGAATTCAATGAACTACAAAGTACCAGCTGAATCAGTGGAGAAGTGATTCACAATGGCGGTCAAAGTAAAAAACGGTTTTTTGCATACAAAAATGCACAAAAGCAATTTAAAAAATTTAAAAATATATACGCTTATGTAGCTTAAAAAAACAAATATAGGTATAACGTTGAAGTTTTCAGAAAACATAGTACTCGGTGAGTAAAGAACGTAAGTTTTTAAAATTAGCAAAAATGTTGATTATTTTTTGCATAGGTAAATAAATTTTATCAAAAAAAATATGTTTTCGCAGAAATTGATTTACTCAGGTTGCAGAAGTCCTACAGCAATCTGCGTAGACTTATTTTGTTCCTTAAGAGTTATACTACCACAATATAAGCGCGAAGTTTTTGCACTTGCAAATATGTGCAATTTCAATTTTAAAAGTGACCTTTTTTTAACACACAAAATGTGCAATATTTTTGTCACTTTTGCTTGTACTGAAATTACGTAAGCACCATTCGATAGCTGCCAATTTTCTCAATTACTTTTTCTTCAAATAATCGCTGCACATTCATTTATTAATATTAACGGCTGAAATTGGCACACACTTTAGCTGAAGATTTCTAGTGTAATATAAAAATTATGTCGCAATTATTGACCATGTATTTTTTATTGTGAACCGGTTTACATTAGGCGTCGCAAAATGCATGTTCCGTTCAGAGCGCAGCGGTGCTGGTGCCATAATCTCTGAAACTTCTGGTGCCATGCCGTGACGAGTAGCGTTCGTTGTGGGGAGAAACTCGTACTAGTAGGCTGCTCCACTCGGCGTTTACTCGGCCTGCACAATGTACTCAGAATATCCTTCCTTTTTTTAAATTTTTATAGTGATTCTAATAATTATTATAAAAATCATAATATTAATCCGAAGAATAATAATAGAAACTAATTAAATATTTAATTTCTAAACTATCATGAAACGTTAACAATAGGATTATAAGAAATATTTAAACAAATTATTTACAAGAAATTGTTACGCAATATAAGCATCTATAAAAGTACAAACCCTTGAGTATGAGATCACTATTACTGCAGTTTATTGCCTATCCAGACATAGGCTGACAAAAGACCAATAAAATATTATTTGACACACTGGTACTGTGATATATAATTACACTAACAGCCAGTCTTATAAAGACCACTAATCTGAAGTTGACTGTATTTTGTTGTTAAAATAAACAAAAGCGCATTTAAATTAGTAGAAAGTTGACAGCTATCGAATGGTGCTTATGTAATTTCGGTACAATTAAAATTGACAAAAATATTCAACATTTTGTGGGCTTAAAAAAAGGTCACTCTTCAAATTGAATTTGCACATATTTGCAATTGCAAAAAAATCGCGCTCATATTGTGTGTGGTAGTATAACTCTTAAGGAAAAAATAAGCCTACGCTGATTGTTGTAGGACTTCTGCAACCTGAATAAATCAATTTCTGCGAAAACATATTTTTTTCGAAAAAATTGATTTATGCAAAAAATAATCAACATTTTGCAAATTTCAAGAATGTGCGTTTGGTGGTTACCAAGTACTACGTTTTCTGAATATTTCAACGTTATATAAGTTTCGTCTTTAAAGTTACGAATAATTGAAGAATCGGCCATTTTTAGCGGTTTTTTGGCGATAACTTTCTTCTAATTAATCGATTTTGACCATCGAAAGTTTGTTTTATTTGTTTTTAAGCTACATAAGCGTATATAGTTTTAACATTTTTAAATTGTGTTTGTTCATTTTAGAAAAATACATATTCATCTTTCAAGTAGTATTTTTGTCAAGTAAATATCTAATTTGACTGGACTAGTACCTACCCTTATCTTCATTACGATGCTTCACAGTTTTGCTAGCGTACACAGTCGAACTTGTGGTTCTCACTTTTTCAGTTGTCTCTCTGGTTCCTTCACTTTTAACAAATCCCACTTATTCTTTTAGTATTTGTGGATCTATATAAGGTGCGCTACGCTGCTTGAGAATGTGTAAGAAAAATTTACTACTAACCTGAGAGAGAGAGAGAGAGATGATACAGTAACTGTCAGATTTAATAGTAGTAGTTTTCGTCAATGAGCACGATCTCCAATGTTGACCAATTTGTTATTCATTCTCCTTTAGTCCATCTTTTATTACATATGCCTCACGGAAATATTGTCACTTTCCATTAATTTGTTAAGTTTGATAGACTTATTTTTTTTTAAAGTGCATTTATTCAAAAAAATTGACCTCTCTTTCTTTCTATCGACAATCACTTCTTGTTCATCTCTGGACGTAGGTCTCCCCAATTTCTCATCATTCTACTCTATCTTGTGCTTTTCTTATCTAGTTTGTTCCTGGAAGTTTCTTATTGTCGTGCCTCCAGCGCATCATTGGTCTTCTAAAACTTCGTTCAGTTCAGCATTCTTTTTCTCCATTTTGTTGCATCCATCCTAGGCATATGACCAGCCCATCTCCACTTATTTCAATATGATCCCCACGATAATTCTCTCCATTCGTTTTTGGATAACTTCAAGTTGTTTAATGGTGCATTTCGTAAGCGCCCAGGTTTTTAATCTATATGTAATTAGTGGTATTATGCACATTCACGTTGTGGTATGTTGGTAATTTTTTGATCTTAAATATGTAGTGCAGTTTATTAAATGCTGTCCGCTTTAATTTATTTTCTCTGTTTTCTTTCGCAGTCTAGTTTTCATTACCGTTTTTAATGGCAATTATGTTTACCTAGCTTAAGTAATTGTTTTTGTATTTTTGATTGCATTTTAAGTACTATAGAAAAGTATAGGTGACCTTTATCGACTACCTACATAAATCTAATTGTTTTTAAAAAGTTGTGGCATTTCATTGTTTTAGAGTTTTAACAACACTGTATATAAGCTATCTAGCATGAAGCTAGTTAATAGACCTGGCTAACCCGAAGTCATGTTGGATGCAAATGCGATTTCCGCCCTAAGATCGCCTTAATAGGGCTGTCCGATTTTAGCGTCACGTCGAAATTTTTGAACGAAACCCATTTCAATTTAATTCAATTCTGTTCTCATGTACGCGTTTAACCTCGTTACAGTTGGTTTATTATAGCTGCGAGCTGGATGTTGAATTACATATCATACACAGGTACTCATTTACATTATTGCCCGTCAAATTAATTTACCTGCAGCATTAGAGATGCAAATTAACTTAAGTTTAATTTAAACGCAAGATAACATGTCTTTAATTAATTACGGAATTAACTGCCTTTGTGCGAGGGCATTCGCAGCAATTGCTATGAAAGACGACAATTTATGACAGCCTTTTAATATCCTATGCAAATAAAGTGACAACTATTACAAAATGCGAAGTGATGGCGGCCAGGTGACGGGACGTTGCCAAGTAAGTGCTAGCGATAGTGTACTTTTAGCTTCTATTTATTAGGAAAGCCTAGTGCTATAAAACGTTGTTTGGCACTAAATAACACTCATTTGCTTTTGCAGTCTTTACGAACGTGGCTGCCTTTGTAACTAAGTCGCTAGTCAACGTAGCGCTGAGCCGCGGTCGCTTGGAGCTAATTTCGGAGAATATGAGTTTAAAACCTATTTAAATATCCAATATGAGAATGCAAAGTACAAAACGACTAGATCATTCTATATTTTTCTTTGAAATGGTGGTAAAGCTTATACTATTTCAGGTAATGCCATTTTGACTTTGTGGCAAATGTGTATTGTTTATAGCCGAGAGAGATTACGCGCGAGGCCAATAAAAAGGCCAGCCAACATGTCAATATAATGACAAAAAATATTAATCATTAATTTCATTCAACAGTAGCCCAGCGCTACGCCATTACCCCATCCACAGGATACTCAAAGAAATCTGTTCGTAGAGGTCGATTAAGTTACTAAGTATTAAGGCCTGAGCGATCTTGGTTCTATTTTGAGCGAAGACAATAATTCTCAAAAGTTCAGCTACACCAACGAGCGATCGCCCCCGGCGATTTCCTGTCTCGCGCCGACCCTGAGCATGACAGTGGGTAAGAATTGCAGTTTTTCTGCGCGGCAAATTGCTGTTTAAGGTGAAAGCACCTGCTTATGCAATTATAAATACCGGCGGTTTTTCAGAGCTTTGCGTATTTCAGCTTTACCGTAACTAATTCCCGCTGGCGCGTTATGTTTAATTCATTTGTGCTCGCATTGTGAGCAGTTTTTGCCCGCTCCAAGGTAATTCTAATTCGGGGCTTTGTGCTCCAAATTTGTTGATGTGGTATTCTAAAGTGCTAATGCGGGTCCGAGAATGACAAATTGGTGTACATATTTGGGCAACCATTTGAATAACTTTTTTATGAAATTAATAAAATGGATCTTAATTTTCATGTTTGTACACCGCCAAATACAACTATACGATAATAGTTCAGATATGAATTGAAATTTACATTTAAATCCTAAAGTAATTGTAGTGGATCAATATACAAGTTTCAAGTGGTTTAGGGATCGATTTGAAAGGTGAGAATTAAGTTTTTTGAGTCATTAGTAACGTTCAATGAATCTTGGGTACACCATTTTATTCCCGACAGAAAATGACAACGTATGCAATAGGGGAACAATCAAGCTCCAACACCTATTTGCTAGAAAAATGATTGTGAGGGGTGTTATAAGTATTGATTTTCTTGCACAACAAATAGCACTAATACTGTCATTTTGGCAACCGAAATGGACCTTGATTTTTAGTTTCATTGACTGTTTACTAATTATGCCGAACATTAGACGTGTTGGCTATGACGTTTGTTGAGCGTGTGTTAATGACGCCGATACGTAACTGATTTTAAGTGATTTTTAGATCAGAAGTTAATATAAAACGTTGAAATGACGATCACAAAAAATTTCTTTTGTAAGATAAAATAACGTTACGAAAACGATTAACGTTGATATGACATTGATATAAGGACGAGTTATTTACGTTTCGATGCTACCTTTATTATATTGTTAAGTATGGATATTTTCTAGAGCAGTTGTTCATATGAAACGTTTAAATAACGTAAAATAGTGTCAACAGAAAATGCCTTTAAAATCAGTAGTCGACTTTTAACGTCGATATGACGTTGATGCAAAAACGTTATAATTATGGTTCTGAATTGCGTTTTTATATCGTTGATTTTGAGTGCTTTTTAAACCAGCTGTTAATGTAAAGCGTAGACGTGGCGTCTATAAAACCACAAACATTAAATATTTTCATATTACGATAAAATGGCTTTAACATAAAACACTAGATCAGTAGTCTACTGTCAACGTTGATACGACTTAGATACACTAACATAATGTACATTTTTGCATTACGTTGTAATGTCGTTGAGTTTAAGTGCACTTTAGACCAGCAGCTAATGTCAAACGTTGACATGATTTTCACAAAAACACGTTATTTTTTATCTTTCTTCAGTAAGGTTGGCAGCGAACTCAAATGCTCAGGGTCTATCACATGACAGTGCTACCAATTAAAACGTGTTATGTTACCACACCATAGCGGAGTGGTACAGCATGCTGTAAAGCCGTTCTTTCCCTTTGTCTAGTGTTTTGGACTGTTTAGGTCGCGACTTGTGTCTCTGATAAAATCGAAAATCTGTGAGGCAGCAAGTTTAGTTTATTATTTGAGTTTGACTTAAGACTAGCAGAAGATGTCGCATTAAAAGAATATATAATATAGTAGGTAGTATGTGCCACGTTCCACTAAGCTTAGTTTTTCATATTTACGATAAAACTATACTCGAATTTGGGTGGAATTACATAGTGGTGAAGCAGTTATCAGATCAGTTTTCAGATTTTGTTGATCAAATGAAGTAGTCGGTTTATTCAATTGGGCTAGGCACAATAAATATTTAGAAAAAAATTAACGTCGTTCTGCCGTGAATAAGTAAATAAAATGTGCAAGTTGAAGTTGTGAAAACGTAACGTGCTTATAAAGTGAGCACTTAATGGCATTAACAAAACTTCGTTCTAACGTATAAAACACGTAAATGTTCTGTTGTAAAAACAACGATATTACAAGGTTAAGATATGGGTGAAAAATATGCAATAGCATGACGTCCAAAAGACGTCGACTTTGCAACCAAACGCGAAAAACAGATTAAATAGTCAATGTTGGAAACTGACGTGTTTTGGATTGTGATTATAACGTCTACAGATGGTCATGACTCATGAGTTAAACGTTAAAATTCCGTCATAGTCTGACGTAAAATCAACAACAATGTTGAAAAACCGATTTTTGTGACACTGCGAAGTTACTGTAGCACGTGGTTTAAGGTTATGTTTCAACGTTAGTTGAAAGTGTCTGTGCACACTGGGCATGCAATAACCACCTTTTAGGGCCACTGCGTGGAGTATGAGCAAGGGTGAGAGTTAAAGAGAACGATCAAGTTAAGAATATTCTACAAAACTGGGGAAAACCACGGTTAAAATACTTCCACTTTAAAAAATTGTATGAAGTTGCCAAACAGATGGCGAAAATTAAGGTGACAAAACGATAATAAAAGGATTAAAATCAATACCAAAAAAAGGAAAAAAAATCCAAATTTTTATTAAATTAACCGAAACAATGACAGCACATTATCCAATATAAAATCTAAAGAATAATTTATTTGAAAAAAAATTTTAACTCTGTTTTCACATAATGTTCATAACAAAGGGCGCACCTATGTCTTTTATTGTTTAAGTTTTACATAGATGAGATTGTTTAGCATTTTTACAACAGGCAGTAATAAGTAGATAATAATTGCGACGTCGAGGTGTCGAAAATCATATCTCTTTGATCAGGTAATCAAACAACTAAATGCTTTTCCCCATTTTTTGTACATGCTGCTTATAATATTCTTAAATAATCTTTTTGAGTATTTACATACAAAATGGTTGCCTCACTAGACTAATAGATAAGTATTGTGGCAACTTTTTTTTAGGTTTTAATTAAATTACGACAGAAAACTAAACAACAAAACAAAGAAAAATGAAAAAAAACTTTAATATTTGGACGAATTGAGTTTATTTGAATCGATTTGGAGAGGATGTGTGTTTTTGATTAAAAATGTATAGTTATATTATTAATTTGGAAGTACATATACTTGTTAGGTTGGATTCTGTATGAAGGATGAAGAAAAACATTATCGGTGATCAAATATTTTTTAAATAGTGGTAAATTTTTTGAAATATAAATTTTAGATTCAGCTAGAAATTTTTTAAATTTAGTTATCGAACGGATTTGTTTTGGAAGTGACTTAAAAATTTTTGGTCCTAAATAAGTTATGGATTTTTGACTAATCAATTTATTTGTTTTTGGAATGCTAAGTTTATCATGACTAATACTTCTGGTGCTGTATACATGATTTATATAATTTATATCTGACTTTTTATACATATAATTTATAGTTTGCGATATATATCGAGTTCTAATATCTTGTAATCCGGCTTCCTGATATGGTTTCCACTTTGGATAAAGTTTTTGTTTTTTATAAATTATTTTAAGTACCTAGTATATAGTTTTCGGTTCTCTAAATTTTGTAAATGAGTTTTAGTTAAACTACCCCAAGCTGTAATGTCATACTTAATTACTGATTCTACAAGAGCAGCATAAACCATTTTTAAAGTTTTTAATTTAAAGAAGTTTAGTTTAGATTTTTTACGTTCTGCAGATTCTTCCAGCAAACTTATGTAACCTGTATTGACGGCAATCCTTGGAGGATTGCGATTCTGCGAATGTGGAAATCTATTTGAACAATTAAGGTCTAATTTTCGTCTGTAAGAGAAAACTCGAGAACTGAAGGGCAATAATGCTTTTTTAGGTTTTCTTGAATACTTTTTATATGAATTAATCTTATATTAATCAAATTTCAACATTCATATTTAAAACAAATATGTAAAAAAATTACTATTAAGTTATATAACAAACACGAGTTGCTCTCTCTTATTTAAATAACGCAAAATGTGAATTAATTTGCAGAGTTAAAAATATCTACGTACCAGGAACCGTAAAATACACTCAAACCAGATATTAGCAATCTAGCTTGTTAAAAAATCTGCAGACGTGCTGTGGGTGTAATTGACGCTAATCAATTATCTCAGTACGTGGGAGGAATGATAGATAATTAGTCACTTAAAAGAGATTATGTTCAATAAGCTTTTGGGTGAAAATTTCGCTAATGAATTTGACAAAAAAAGCTAGTTTGGCCTTAAGGGGCTCGAGCAGTTACAGTCGGCAGGAGATTTTAATGCTAGGTTAGAGCAGCGACATTCAAATTAATTATTTATGTGCGTCGGAAGTGATTTGAAGAGATTGTTAGATTTTCAGTTGCTTGTGTTACTGATCGAGTATACACTAACACAGGCCCGGTATTGCTCAGAGAATTTCAAGGTAACTTACTTGGTTGTTGTTTTTTCGGGTACTAGTTGTTTTATGTTTTAATGTGTTTTATTTCGTCACACTTAATGAACATTTTAGTTTTTTAACAAATTTTATTGTGACAATTATTTATGTAAGGCATATATAAAAGTTGCATAACTATATGAGAAGATGGTGTCATTTTGTATTTTAATAGAAGTTTTAAAAGATCACTAAGAGTAATCGTTACTTGAAGTTTTATATCTTGGTGATTAAAACATTTCTAGTACCGTTTTATAAAATCTTTAGTAACTGTTACCTTTGTCTGCATAACAAAGTTTTATAAGGGTTGCTATAACTACACTAAATCTATGACCACTCTACCCTTATATTATTAAGGAGCTAGAGGCTATTTTACCAACTGCTGCATAAGGTAACATTTGGGATTTAAATTTATTTTGTTACAACTGCCAGTTTTTACAGGTGATAAATGAGACAATTAATAGCTTTTACGGCATATATATTTTTGAAAAATTATGTATTAGTTCATCCTTAATCAGTGTTGCCGCGAGACGAGACGTGACGAAATTTTACTAATTTTGATTTCGATCTCGAAAACTCTGAAAGTTTGATTGTCGATGTCGAACTCGAAAATTCTCGAACGTCGATTCTCGACCTCGAACTGGAGAATTACTTCAGTGCTACTTTTACTGAACCTCAAATATAGTGGAGGTTTAGTGCGAGTTTTGAGATATTGTCAAATTCATTTTTATTTGCGGATACCTTAGGTTGTAAACATGGCGAGTTAGCACACAGAAATTAAAGCTTCTTTATAAATATAATGTCTAACTTCAAATATACTTATAAAAACCAAATAGATACCTGTATGGAAATTATAGATATACGATATAATTATACGTATATATCAACAAGAGTGATAATTTTTAATAAAGTTGTTCTTCTATTATAAAACCATTACTATTAGTAACGTTATAATAGTAATTTACGATGCAGGTGATGTTATAAGGCTTTTTACATTACGAGAGAATAGTTAAAATTATCGAGTAATGTCGAAAGCAGATAACGTTACGTATATCGTAACACGGTTTATTTTATCCTAAAACACTAATCTATTTCAAAAAATAGAAAAAATTATTATTAATGACACAACAGCCAGACATATATCTGCTATGGCTGTGGTGGTATCACTCAATACTGTATTGTTGGTAGCACTGTCAGATTATGTTAAATTCGAAATTAGCAGGTTAAGTTTTACGTCAGTCTGTGTCAAATATAGAGATGTAAAATTCTCGGTAATTTTCTTTCAGAAGAATATTCTCAAGAATGTTACCGAGAATATTCTTGAGCATATTTTTGAGTATATTCTCAAGAATTATTCTTTCGCATTTCTGCCTTCAGAATGTTTAAACCTGCCAAGTTTTATATTAATTAGGTATGGGTTATAAAAATAATCCTTTAACTGCTTTGTTAATAATTAAAAACAATTAACTTGTAATATGCAACTCAAAATTTTTCTAAACTATGTAATTTAACAATTTTAACTATGTACGTATTCTATTTATTTACTGATGAAGCTAACAAAATTAGCAAAACGTTTAACCAAATTTGTAATTATTAAAGAATATTTTGAGAGAATATGATTTTTATTATTCAAACACAAATCATGAATAACTACTAATAATTGATATCAGCAATTTAACATATAAATCTCCAAAATAATTCTAATTTAGGCATTATTGTTAATACACTAATGAGTAGATACACCAACTCACAGCACAAGGAATGCATAAAGAAAACAGACTGACTGGGATTTCCATACAATGTGATCGCACCAGCAGGATAACACCCAAACACCCTAAAGATAGAAACACTGGAATTCCCCTGATAGCCACAGTTGTGCTAAGCAATTTTCTGTGCCCATTCACTCACCTTGTCCTTGTAATATTCTCTAAAAATATGCTTTTGCTTCCAATACTTTATTACAAGAGAACTTTCTGCCTCCGAATATTCTCGAGAATATTCCTGTTTTCGAGAGACTCCCATCACTAGTCAAATAACAAACAAAACCTACCCTACTAACATCGAATTTGACATAGACTGACATTGTCACTAACAATACCCGTCAGTACTGCCAACATGTGATTAAATGCTAATAAAGTATCGGTATGTTATTTTTCTTAACAACACTAGTGCTGTTAAATGCATCTTAACGCAACTCGTTGCTAAGGAGTTATTATCATAGTAACATAATAGGATAAAATAATAGTAATTTACGATACAAGTAACGTTATCAAGGTTTTTACATTACAAGAGAATAGTTTGAATGAACGAGCGACGTTAGGAGCGAGTTCTTTAAAATTCTCGAGTAATGTAGAAAGCGAATAACGTTACGTATATCGTAACACGGTTTATTTTATCCTAAAATACTAATCTTGAAAAAATAGGAAAAATGGTTATTAATGACACAACAGCGAGTGGTGGTATCACTAGTAAAATAAAACCTCAATACTGTATTGGTGGTAGCACTGTCAGGTTATGTTAGATTTGAGATTTTCAGGTTAGTTTTTGCGTCAGTTTGTGTCAAATAACAAACAAAACCTAACCTACTAACATCGAATTTGACATAGACTGACAATACATTTTAGTGCTGTCAACATGTGATTAATGCTAATAAAGTATCGTTATGTTATTTTTCTTAACAGCACTAGTGTTGTTAAATGCATCTTAACGCAACTCGTTGCGAAGGAGTTATTGTCATAATAACATAATAGGATAAAATAAAACTTTTTACCTAACTTCAAATTTTGACAGTGCATTTCGTGACTTGAACGTGGGTTTGTTCACAGCAAGATATTCAAAATTGAATATGAGGCTTTTTTCAGCCGGTATTGCAAGAGAGCCAGGGCTAGATCTGCCATCCTTATACATCTATTGTTAGTACAGTGTGGGAATAAAATAATATACTATATTGACCTACAACCAAGAAAGTTCAGTTACTCAATAAATTAATCTATGATGTAAAGCCAGTCCAAAAAAACATGGTTGGGCAAACCAACCATTTAAATCAACCCTACTTTCAGTTTTAAAAATTACGTTTATCTATTTTGATGTCACAATTATTATAACAACGAAAACAGTGCTACAATAAAGTCCATTGTTATTTTTCTATGAAAAATGTTGTAACAGCCTACTTTCTTTTTAGATAACTGACAGATTGTCACATTTATAAATTGTCAAGATTCAAAGTTTTTGATTATTTTTATGCAAAGTAGATAAAATAGTATATTATACTCATTTAATAACTATAAATTTGCTTACGAATTATGTAGGGGTTATCGTAGTTACAAATAAATAATGGAATTTTATACCTGTCCATGTCGTGAACACCATTATTAAAACTAGAAACTAGTTATACAGGGTGTAGAAATGCCTTACTCACCATAAGGTTTTCAATGGTAATTTGTTCATACGACAATATTTGCTTCCCTAATTATTTTAGAACAAACTTGTAACTACGTTTTTTGTAGAGAAAACAATTCTGCATCCATTTATGCCATCATTTTTGTCATTATATAATATATATATACTATATAAAGGACAAGTCGTTGCAATTACAATATTAATGACTGAGCGTCAGGCTCTTAAAATACCCCGATAGAGCCCCTTGAGGTATTTATACTGGTCAGTTTAGAACAGCACAAAAAGCACCAATAAAAAGGATAAAAATAATTGTATCATCCTCGTTTATCGTGTAGTGACAACTTTGCTTATGATTGAGACTTCTTACAGCACCTTCTTCTCGAGTTGTGTGTTGTCTCTTGGTTTTGTTAGCATTTGAAAAAGGTTACGTGGAGTAATTGGCTCTGATAAGTATACCTACCTGCTTGATAAAAGAATTATTGGTTTTGACGTTTTGAAGGTTAAGTAAATGACGTTTGATTTGAACTGTGACTCCTATACTACAACTACAGTTGACAGTTGACAGTTCGCCCCACCGATGCCCGCTTTGGTGTATTTGGTCGGATATACACGTGGTCTCTCTCATCGAATTGATTTTCAAACGTTTTCTGTTCGATTCTGGTCTGTTTCCGACTCTATTTCGTGAAGGTAGACGCTTGGTTATCGTGAGATTTAGAGCATTCGCTTATACATTTCTTTATATAGCTAAGGATGCTAGAGTTATTGCGTCTCGCTGTAATGGTAAAATTGCTTTTCGGCCACCCACTCTCGAATGATTGGTAAAATTGTTAATAATCTATGTTATTACACAATTGAAGAGCATCAAAGCACAGCAAGCAAGCACATAATCTTAAACTTGACGTCTTCAAAAAAGTAGTTCTACCAGATGTATGCAGGCTAAATCACCGAAACCTTCAAATTATCGACATATCATCTCAGGTCTGGTGCTCACAGCGTATCCATAATAAGACTACACTTGCTGGAAAACAACATTACCGATGAATGTCAAATAAACGTCGAAAAACTTGATTAGAATTGATACAGCAAATCGATTAGTCAAACTGATAAATGAAATTGTATATCCAGCAGCTAAATAAGGTCGTAGAGAAATAGGTACTTGTTAAGTACGTTTTAACTTTAAGCCATGATTTTGACTTACTCCTCAGTTATTATTCGGGGTTATGTGGTATTGTAAATATTTCCATTTCAGGATGTGACATGCCTCGATAGAGAGAAACCCCCAAAACGCATGGTTACCAATTTGTTTACAAACTAAAAAATGCTAATTACTGAATTTTCAAAAATTTTCTATACACTTTTTGTTTACAAATGTTTATCAAAAACTGTCTAGTTTTTATTTTCCTACCAAGTAGCTAGGAAAACGAAATACTTCAAAAACTGTCGACAGCTACAAAATCCCCAACAACTTGTAAATGTTAACCAAAATAACCCTATTTCTTGATTAGTCTTGTCCTATAAAGGGGTTATGATTACTTGTCGTATAAAAAGGTTGCCTAACGATAAAGCTTAAAAACTTCCTTGGATAAAATGTATAACGTTAGAAATAATTTATGCAAAATGTTAAATACTCCTTATTTTTGGGGAGCACTCATTCTATCTAGAATATTTTAAATGAAAGTGATGGATTACATATATGCTGCACATACCCTGTTCAATTGTTAAGCATCGTTAAAGAACGTGTACACTGATAATATTCAGATGCAAGCGTCGATTTAAGTGAGATGGACTATACCTGCTTATAGTAATCCCATCTGTCAACTCAAGTTTTATATTCTTTAAAGCGTTCGAATTCAAAACAAGTGGTTCGACTTAGATCACTTTTTTTCCTGTTAATACTGAAGTCTTTTCAAATGTTAAACACAATTTCAGATAGATAGGCGGCGTTTGGAATAGGTTCATCTTTAAATGGCTTAAAAAATTCTTTCTGAAGAAACGATTGATCACAATTAAACGAAAGACTTGCTTTTTCTTACACTTACTAATTATTAATCATTTGTTTTTTGATAAAACGTCTAATCATATTTCTACAGGGTGTTGCAAAAATGGCGGTTTAACTCTATGTTACGTTATTAAGAGGCTCGTTGTGTTATTTTTTTGAAGATATAGTAATGTTCTATTAACCTCATAATTGATTGAACTGACAATATTGCTAAATTAATTACATATAAGTAAAACTGTATTGTTTCCATGCATATAACACTTAATTGAAATAGCTTGCAACTTATTAAAGGAATTGTTGTAAAATGAATTTTTGATATTGTGTACCTACATATTTTTGGAATCTTAAATTTTAAGAGTTTGTGAATTTCGTTTCATTACTTGACAAAATCATTAATACGTATTTATATTCGTATAATTAGCTTTAAGTGTGCAATGCTTTCCATCATAATACTGCTTATTAAGGAAATTAGGAAACTTCAGGTTCCTATATTTTAAAAAGATACAACACAAGGAATTTTTTATTATGTTATTATTACTCAGGAAGGTTTTCTCAATAACGTAACATGGATGTTTTGCAACACTGTATATTAACAGAACAGGCCTATATGAGTAGCTTAGAACAAAGTGGAAGAGTAGCAAACGTAACGTCCAATTGTTTGTCTAATTTAAATTCTAAAAATATAGAAAAACTTTTTTTTATGTGATTTGTATTTTGTAATTTTGAAGTGGAAAAAAATAAAAGAGTGATTAATAACTTGCCTGGTAGTTTTGTATAGACTTGGAGCTAACCTGGCGTTTCGCTCCCCATGTGTTACAGTCTCGAGGATAAAGTTGTTACAGGCAGTCTTGAAGTATATCGCATATAATATAATTAGTTTCTATTGTGCCTGCAACATAATGCTACAATGCAGCCAACACACGGGCTCTAAAAAGGCGCAGCTAAAAGCACTAATACGCAGTGCGCGGCGCAAAAAGCTAATGCAGGTGCTTGGACGTCTTAACACGAACGTTATTGCCGCACGTACACCTCCTGTACATAATAAAGCCACCAGCCTATTACGGAAAACTCGTTACAGGCATCTCTGGGAACAACGGATCGACCCGTGGCCGCTTAAAAATGGGCCGGCGGGCATGTTCTTATTTTATGGTCGGTTAATGGAGCAAGTATTATCAGGTGGCTATGACTTGGCTAATTGTTTTTTTGGATAAGCGGCCGACCGGCCGGCGACCAACCGGCCACAGGTGATAACAAGGAAGTGCTTCTGACGCATTCCTTTTCCTTTGCGTCACCATAGCTTCGGTGGAGCTTTACGTTTTCAGAGCGGGGCGTTTGGAAATCCTAAACCGCGGGTGCCCAATTGCGCGGAAGACGGGCCCGGCGGTTTTGTTCGATGAAGAATAAACCTGCTTGTAAGTTGATACTAACACTGTATCACTTCTTTGTGGATGAGTAACCTTGCGAGAAGGCGTAGTGACATAATAATGGCATTGTTTTGACAAGTTGCGCCAAGTTTTGGGATCTTGCCTCGGGTGTAGTGAGTTTTACCCTTGGATAAGAAAGTTACTATTAATAATATAAAAATTAGGCAGGGTTTGTTGTATTAAAAATTAACCCATACAGTTATCATGAAAAAGTATAAACATTCATCCGCGTTCAAAAAATTAAAAAACGGCAATTCAAATATTAAATTATTAAATTAACAAATATAATATGTTGCTACAACAAAATTACGACGTGAAATAGCGGGCAGATTATATAAGCAAATAAAACACTGAATTAACTGTTAGCATAAATCCGAAACGTAAAGATAACCATAATTAAAGGAGTCTCCCCAAGCACTCCAAAAATCCATGACCATACGCAATCCGCAGATGCGACCTTATCACAAAGGCCCTTGGGTAACACAGCACATTCATGACTATACAACTGTATTTGCACAAAGCGATGGGCACAGATTAAATGAGTATACTACATTAACAAAAAATTATACAAGTCACAGAAAATCTAAAATTAATTAAAGCCACAAATTAACAGCCTGAGTGAAATCCGAAATCAGTATATATAAAATCCAGAAAATACCATTTTTCTTGGACTTCCCGATCACCTAGACCGAAATTCGGAACTTGGGACCTAAGGTTGATGAGAAAAATCTAGAAAATTCAATATGGGGGCTATAAAAACAACCAACTTTTCACGTTTCGACCCATACAAAAAAACATAGAAACTTGCAATGTTTATAGAAGTTAGTCCGAACTATAGCAACAGCCCATACAGTCAAAATTGTCATACATTGAGACTGAACTATAGGAAATTAAATGAAATAGGGGTCGTTGTGCAAACATTTTTTCACTCAGTGGGGAAGTTTTCTTTTATTGGCGTAACCTATGATTTCTATTGGCTCAATGATCTTCGACGCTTTTCAATCTTGAGTTGTTGTAATATCGATGAGTTTGTGAACGATATTCGGACCATGTGTTTCTAAATTTGCATTTCAAGTTTATCGATTCTCTGTACGTCTGCCTTTTTAAGGTCCGTATCTTTGCAGAATCCGTAGAAAGGAGAATTTGGTTTCTTGTGCAATTATACTATCTTTTTAGATGTAGGTAAATTTTAAAATAGCAGATCTGGACACCATTACGTGCCGTCGAATGTCAGGTTAATTATCACTAGAGCTATTAACTAGTGAACTGAAATAGTTAAAATTAAGTACAACTTCGAAACCTAATAAGACTGTAGATAAGATGGGGTATTTGGTCGTTTCTTGTCGTTTTGTTATTAAAGTCTAAGCCATAACTTTTGCTTACTAGTACCTATTAATTTTTCGACCAGGGTTAGCAGCTCACCTTTCTCTGATGCAATTCTTACAGTGTCATCAACATACGTTTACCATTCCATCCCAGCAATCAGGTGAAAACTGCTCAGAAACCGTATTATCTACTTCTACTTTCACTGTCTTGGTTCAAGGTAAATATGAAGGTTTAAGGTATTGACGGCGGGTTGCTATAGAGCGATCTTTTATCTCTCCTCAGCTAGGCTTGGAAATTACAAAATGATACAATGGAGGGATCGAGGGGTGGAGAATGGAAGAAAGACCAGAAAAGTTGGAGAAGTACCGTGCAGGCATTCACCTAAGGGAAGATACTCTACTGACTCAGCAAAGCCTACTAAAAATTTAACTTTGAGCAGACGGCCGCATGAATTGAACCCACGATCACCCGAATGAAAAGTAAATCCGCAATAAAATATGTAAAATTAGGTGGGCTCCCATTTCTTCCAAAACACCCCATATATCTTTACAATGCACCGAATTGAAAGCCCTTTGAAACTCAGTGAAGCATAGATATACTTTGAAATTTTATTATATTAACAGCTGTCAATTTAAGATATGCTCACGTGTTGGTTTCCCTAGAATGAATCCAATTGGTTCCTCAAGCATTTGTTGTGGAAGGTACGTTTTCAGTTTGTCAAATATCATATTTAACAGGACTGCACTGTCATACGATATTAATGCAATGATTCTGTAGTTGCTATATTCAGTTGGCTTATATTTCATAAAGAAAGTGGCGAATGTGGACTCGCACCAATCATTGGGTCATTTTGATAAGTTTCAAATCACTACTACTATCATAAAGGTTTACTTTAAAATTTCCAATGATAACTGGACACTGTTTGAAGTTATTGCAATAGCTTTTTTTACTAAATCAAAAATAGAGTGTACGATAGATACATACTCGTATATACAGGGGTGCCGTGTTTAAGCATTCTATGCAAGGTGATCTCGTAAATGACGGGAGATGAAGACTTAGAAGAAATGTGCAGCATGTGAAGTGATATCTTGATCCACATTGAAATCTTAGAATTGTTTTTTCGTCTTCACTTTTTTTCTTTGCTACATTTCTTGAGTTGGTAGAGTCCGTTATTGATACCGATTTCAAATAGTTTCTACTATATTTGCCATCGATAAGTTGGTTGCGTTCTTAAACTGACTCTTTTTTCATCCGCTGTGCCCTGGATACATAATTACCTCGTACCATCTCGACGGATACACCTTTGGGTAGCTGATAGCGGGTGGTTTTCTAACTTGTTATGCTATTTTTTAAGATAAAGGCAGTTGTATGTGAGTAGTCCAATGTATTCTCAGCATCTACCTGTAAAATTTCATTTGAAATGTAAAAATTTTCCTACCACATACTACCAAATATTCCACCTATCATTGTATTGTTTTGCTTAAAGATTTGAAGCCCTTTCCACATTTATTTGCTAATTTCGCCATAACGATTTGTGTTTTCACTTCTTCACAATCGCGATACAAGCTCCAAGGTAGATAATAGTCATTGTTCTTGAGATATCTGGAATTAATGGAAATTGATGGGACGATAGATAGGTGCACAATAATTATAAATGGAGTAATTATGGTGCGTGATTACACGCTGGAAGTGATGCTGGTGGTTCTTGTTGGCAAAGGCTGGAAGAGGCGCTCGACCAAGGTGCGGGGCCCAGAAAGAAAAAAAGTAAAACCCGAGGGGCTGCTTCAGCCTCGGCGTGGCGGTAGCGGGGGTGAACAACGGTCGCCGCCTAAAGGTTTCGTAACGCCAGGTGTTGAGAGCTTTAACCTGGATAAAGCTGTGGAGCTGGTAAACTACGGGGTGGCTTTTTGGGAAAGAAAGTAGTTTCAGGGCAGCCAGCGGTGCTTGTCCGCTGAGGATCATTTCGTACTCTGAGCGAACTAGAAGTTCCATTGTAGAGATTGGTTGCTAAAGCTATTAAGAGAGCGAGTTAGTTCGATCTATAGAGATTTCCTGCCTTTTGCTGCTGATCTTCAGTATTTTTAACGAGGGATGTCGCCGTGAATATCAATTTGCTATGTTTTCCAAGAATCATCAAGAATTACTTGATCGGTACCATTGTTGTAGCGGACCTTAATCCTCACATTTTGATACCAAACTCGGCCTCCTTATTGCACTAGGTAAAGTTGATAGATTTAATTGCGAGAATTTATCTTTGAGTTTAATTAGATAGTCGTGTCGGGCGTAATCTCTGCTACATGGATTATGTGGCTACCTAAATGTCTATCCACCCTGTAACAGGTCCCATTTGCTGATTATTATTAATGTGTTTAGCAAATCTATCTATCGATGAAGCCTAAGGTCAATGAAGAATGGCAGGTCAGTAGGACCTGGGGGTATAAAAGTGGTTCTTGTGAAGTATGGAGGAAACATGATTGTAGAGCGACTTACTAAACTGATGAACCTATGCTTGGAACAGAAACGAACGCCTGAAGAATGGAAGATTTCTTATATCATTTCATTACATAAAAAGGGCGATAGACGGAAAATAGATAATTATAGAGGACTAAGTGTGAACAGCACGCTAAGCAGACTATTTAGCAAAATAATTAAGAAACAAGTACAGGAAACTGTTCGAAAGAAGATTAGTGAGGATCAGAGTGGCTTTACTCCAGGTCGGTCATTGTCGACAATTTATTTGTCTTGCAGCAAGTAACAGAAAAAAGAACGTCAATGGGGCAGGAAACTCATCTGGCATTCATTGATCTACAAAAGGCTTACGACGCGATTCCAAGAACAAAACTATGGCAAGCTCTATATAATGATGGTGTAGATCCAAAGTTAATATCTGTGATTCAAGAACTGTATCAAGAAAATAAAGCATTTTTGAAAGTTGGAAATAGACTGTCAGATCCGATTTATACATCCATGGGCTTGAGACAAGACTGTTGTTTATCGCCAATATTCTTTAACTTATATCTGGAAAGTGTACTAAGGGAATGGAAGCGTAGATGTAGAGGTATGGGTATTCCAATAGATGACGAGTACCTCTTTACTTTAAGCTTCGCTGACGACCAGGTCGTTATAGCTCAGGATGCATACGACCTGGAATTTACTATGTTGCGAAGGTTGTATCAAACGTATCAGGAATGGCGAATGGCGATAAATATAGACAAAACGGAGTACTTAGTTGTTAACTCAATGGCAAATTTTGATATTCTGATCACCGATAACATACATATTAAACAAGTAGATAAATTCAAGTACTTGGGGGCAACCATAACTAAAGACGGATTAGGCACTGCAGAAACAAAGACCAGAATTGAAAATGCTCGGAAAATAATTGGTTGTTTAAATAATATATGGTGGGACACCCATATCTCCCAAAAGGTGAAAAAACATATAGGGTTAACTATGGTGGAGTCCGTGTTGTGTTATGAATGCGAGGTGT
The DNA here is from genome assembly GCA_940337035.1 of Agriotes lineatus. Taxonomy (NCBI): domain Eukaryota; kingdom Metazoa; phylum Arthropoda; class Insecta; order Coleoptera; family Elateridae; genus Agriotes; species Agriotes lineatus. The sequence continues at coordinate 9,512,979 of OW679198.1, read as the reverse complement.
GGACCATCAATGCGGAAACGAAGAGAAAAGTGAAGGCAACCGAAATGGACTACCTTAGAAGAAGGCAGGAATATCAAAGTTGGAGTACATCACTAATATAGTAATTAGAGAAAAATTAATGCCCAGGAGGATATAGTCGAAGGGATAGAAAAGCGTGGTTTAAAGTGGTTTGAACACTTGATGCGTAGGCATGAGGTATTTAAATGGAAACCACGTGGTAGGAGGAAACCAGGTAGACCTGGAAGATCTTGGAATGAAGGCATAAGAGAAGCATTAAGAGACCGGAAATTAGAAGAAGATGAAGTTTTTGATAGGAACAGGTGGAGATTAGGAGTAGGGAGCCGCCGCCAAGCTGTATAAACCTGTGAATATATATAGCTATCGATGAGTTATAGACAGCGTTGCGTTATTCGACGGTTCATTTTGCATCGAGAAGCCGGAAATTTAACGGCTCGTTTCTAGCCGTTTAGTTGCCGTTTGCATGTAGACGAAGAGGTATGTGTTTCGAGGAGTGGATAGTTTAAAATTAGTATTAATTGGTAATCTAACCTATACTGCATCTAGCTTATTCAAACATATTCTAAATTCATATATTTTTAATATAAATTTATTTTACTATTTATTTAAATACTGTACAAAATGCAACATAGCCCTTTGAACATCGCCACTAGATTCCTCTCCCTTAATTTAAATTTTACTAGCAAACTTAAAAAGAAATAGTCATGTTCAGCACAAAAAATTCAATCATAACCTTAAAAATATACTAAGTGATAAGGTGCTCACTACGGTTCATTACACAAAGACCAAGTTCTATTTTCAGTTACTTCAGATACAGCCTTGTTGCGCCGAAATTGATAGCAATTTGCTGAGATAGTATTTTGACATTCTGAAATCCTAACTGATGGATATAAACAAAGCATAAGTCTCACACTCATTTTGTTGCATCAAATTTGTTTGTCAAACACGTTCCGTGATGACAGCGAACAATATTTAATTTACTTTATCAAACTGGGTGGTCACTTGCTGTAGGCAACTGTTCCTATCAGCTGTTATTAGAGAGGTTATAGTCCGCTTTGAAGGCACGAGTTAGTAATGTGTATTTTTGTTAAAAATGAAAGAACAAGTCTGTTTAAGTTTAATTTTAATTGTGTTATTTTAATATCACTGTCTGTATTGTTATGATTTCTAAGATAATTGTGATGACAATGGAAAAAAAGTGACAGAAAAATAAATATCAGACAAATATAAAAGTCTTTCAACCCAAAAGAGAAGTGTTTTACTGCAGAACAGTATACCAGTAAGTAAATAATATAAGAAAAAGCTAGTCTTTCGGCCGGGATTTCATCTATTTTTTCACTTTCAAAAAATTCCATGCGCAGAATTGAGTCAGACAGTTGCACGAAATTAGAGGTTCGCTTATTTTTAGAGACGTTTGACAAATATGATTTCTGACGTCACAAATAGGTACGTCACCATTAGTGTTTCATGTATGACAAACAAATATGATGCAATAACATTACCCTGTGATGTGTGTTTAAAAATCAAGGTCAGAAAACAATAGAATGGGCCACATAGAACCTAGGCAAGCATTTGCCTAATTTTTTGTAAAAAAATTGAGACTGAATATGAATAATTATGAACAATTAGTTTATTGTCATCCATTGCTAACTGTTTTACTTCTTTTATTTGTATATTCTGTATCAAAACGTATCGTTAATATCAACATTCATTATTTTGTAAAAAAAAAACTTCTAATGCAAAGTGTATGTAATTATCACAATATCCTAACGCCTTACAGGAATCGCCTGTTTATGAGCGCGTAGAAATATCACACTTGTAAAATAAAAACGTTGCCATTGTGCCGCACAAGTCATTCGAAGGTGGCAGTACGGAATGTCGAGAAAAGTGTAAAAACTAATAGCAGGAAGTTGTCGCGTTAAGTAGGGTAGGAAACGCACACACTTCCTGCCCGATAATTATTCCAGCAAGTGCTCCTTTTCGGTTGACAAAGTGGTGCCTCGGGCCGCAAACCGCACCGGAGGCCGAGAAAAGTGAACCATTTTTTAGGGATTATCAGCGCGGTGACAGCAACAACCTGAAATGTGTTTAATATCGAATCAAGTCGCCGCTGGTTTCCGGGAATTCCGATATTGGCGTGGACGCGGTGCTGCCCTGTCCGTTTCTGGGCGACTTCGTGTTGCGCAGCCGGGAAAAACGCGTTGGGCCGCTGTGGTTCAAGCAGCATCTTTTATATCGGTAAAACGCCATTAAAATTTTGGCTTTGAGTCGTTTTTGCGATATTGGTTCTTGTTACTACGAGATTTTCGGTGTCTTGCATGGCTTCTTGGAACTATTTTAATGGGACGATTTCTCATGTGGGGCTTTATTGGATGTCTTGGGTCTTGGACCCCAATTCCGCCAGAAACTATTTTGATTTTTGCAAACAGTGCTTTGTTTGCCATAGATTCCAATGGACAAGTAAACCAGAAGAGTTAGGGAGGGAAAGACGCTTTTACATTGTTTGTATCTACAAGTAGGCTTGGTTCAAGAATCCACAATTTTATTAGATTTTTTCCTCTTTTAGAAAGGGGATTACGTTGTGTATTATTTATAAAAACCTTAAGTAAAATATAATAACGTCTATTCAGCTGATTTATTATTATATCGGTACGATCACGATCTGCCGAATCACTAATTTGTAATTTTTCTACAACCACTCGGTCAATCGCGACCCAACCAAAATTATATGAAAGGTCTCATGAAACTGTGTAAATTTGGTGGAGACAGCAACCGCTTTAGCGTTAAAGAAAAGCTAGAAAATGTAGTTTAGTGAAGGTGTCTCGCCGGATAGATGTAAACATGCTAACTTCAGAACGACATAACCTCTGAAAATGCTTTCTGTACTAGTTTGAGTGAAATATTAATAAAAAAACTAAAGAGCTTTTGGACAAGATTGGTAATTCTTCTTTTGTATGTGTTTTGCAATTTGTATTCATGATACCAGTTGTTAAGCGGCCGCTTAACGAAGCATGGTGGTGTAATAGTACAGAGTTGAGCTCCTGAACTTAAGGTCACGAGTTCGAAACTAGGTACGGAATGTATTTCTTTTCTTAATTATTGAAAGTTTTGCATACACATTTCTATCAATTGTCACCTTTCCATGTGAAATGCCACATTGTAGGAATTTTGTGGCTCCACACATAAAGCACCGCTTTAACAGATTACCAAGACTAAATTAATGTGTGAAAAACCGTTCCTTCCAAAAACTATGCCGAAGTATCCATAATGCGGTTGCATCTTCTCATCTTATTTATATATCACTTTATAGTTTTAGGTTGTGCTCAGTAGTGTGTCTTCTCCCTTCTCCCCCTTGGGTCCTTGGTGGTGTAGCTTGAAAAAGCGTCCACGTTCGATCAGCAGAGTTAAGCAATGCTCTCTCTGGTCAGAACTTGGATGGGAGTTCCACGGCTGCATCTCTCGGCGCCTCATGGTACGGCTATCACGGAAAAAAGTTGGTCCCGGCGGTCATACAACATCAGGACAGTCGTTAGTGGGATTGGAAGTCCTCATATCTGCACAGCGACGCCTATAATTGGCGTAGCGGCTGCTGGCTGAGTGCGAATTAAATAAATAAATAAATAAATAAATAAATAAATAGCTGGCTATGATTACTACATCCCCTTTTTCAAGATCTTTTTCTCTTAATACAAGTGAACCTAAACTGTTAGTACTAAACTTAAGTAAATATGTTAAAACTTTTTCCTGCATTCTTCTTGTTCTGAAGATCTGCCTTCTGTGGCCTTCTTCTTTTGCTGTCTTTCGGTTTTCTTCTGGAATGGCCAGTTTCGCTTTTTTATGCTGACTTCATATGGCTCTTTTATCTTCATTTCTTCTTCCTTGTTGTTCTCGTCTTCAACTTAACGAGGTATTCTTAGAGCACTTCTATTGCTTCAAATATCTTGACCATCTCCTGTTGTTGCAATGAGAGATCTTGAGTGAATACCTAGTTCCCACTATTTTCTCTATTCACACTAATCTTATCTGCTTCATCTAAATCTGGTAGTCTCGCACTTCGGTTATAATATATTTTGGCACTTGTGCTACTTGTCTAATTCCTTTTTAACATTCCAAGTTTTAATGTTAAGTGATGTTTAGTCGTAGGTAATTTATCTCGCAATTTCCTGCAATCTCGCTTACATTTTCCAATTCCAGTTATTGGCAAATTATATTACGCCACAAAAAGTTTTAGAGAATTTTGATAATTTAATAAAGCCTCGTTCACAGCGTTCTCTGCCATACTTTTTACTTGCGCACATGTGTGATAAATTCATAATCGTACCGTTCGAAAAAGACTTAAATTCCTTTGTTTTCAAATCGCATGTTATCGGTTATAATTTTCTCAGGTTTTCTTTTTCAATATTGGCCTGTTATTTTTCTTCGTAACTCTTCTACTTTTATTCATTTAGAACAGTAATCCTTTAAACGATATACTGGCTACATCTCCACGCATATGTCCATTTCAATCTTTTCCCAGGGACCATTTCCTTAATACAGCTAAAATATACAATATGGAGGTATGAATCACAAAAAAAAAATCAATGGTCATAGCCAAAGAACCAATTCGATGCAAACTAGTTAGTAGAAGAGAAAATCATAGAACAAGCAGCGGGTTTTCAATACCTAGGGATGGAGATATCCAGCGACGGAAATCTCTACAAGGAGATGAGACAAGAGGCATTAAAAGGGGCCAGAATATCTGGCTGCCTTAGGGACGTAACATGAAAGAATAAATCTCGCCTCAAGCAAAATAAAGTAAAAATCTATAAGGCAGTAGTGAGACCACCACTGGTATACGGAGTCGAAACACGAGCAGAGAAAAAAAAACAACTATACTAAGAACTGTTACATTAAGAATGATAATCGGTAAAACGTGCCTAGATAGGGCAAGGAACACAAATCGTAAGAGATGACTGTAAAGTGTCCAACGTAATAACATTTATAAACTAAAGAAGAGCTGAATGGAACAACCAAACCGTAAGCAGGACCAACAGCAAACAACACATAAAAATAGCACGAGACAAAAAACCGATAGAGAAACGGAACCCGGGAAAGCCAATGAAGAGGTGGGCTGAAAGCTGGCAGTCCACATCAGTGGACATACCATAGGAAAAGTGTGAAGAAAATAGGCTATAAGCCTACACTAGGAGAAGAAGATTAAACATTGTATGAGTTCGTAGTGATTCTCTCTGATTTTTATTTGCGAATTTTATGCATTTACTACAGGTGTCCATTATTTTTTCTATTTGTTTGGATATTGCAGTCCAATACATAATTGATCTTGCCAGCAACTTTGTTTTTTCTGTGCCCTGATGCCCTTCGTACAGCAGTTCAAGCAACTCAAGTACTATGGTACAATTACCTCGTTATTTTTAAACAGTAAATCCTCACATTCCAATATGGTCTTCTCATGAAATCTTCCTCTCTTCTCTTTTTCGGTCATCCGTTTTGATGATACTTTAAAACTGATTGCTAAGCAGGATCTTGTTTGGTATTCTGCACAATGTGGTGATTTTTGGCTAATGGCTAAATATTTATTTATTATATACGCTCTTCACTAATTCTTCTTGTTCTTTATCTTCTTCTAGCTTATCTGTCAGAAAAGCTCTTGAAAGGCAACCTATAGCAAATATTTTCTTCCTAGACACATTAAGTATTAATCTTTGTGATCTGCTAGCTATTTTATCTAGGTACTTCTTTTTTATTTACAATTGTTTGTAAGAGTTTATTATCAGATTAATCTATTCCGCTGCAAATACAATACTCAGTAGCTTTTTTCTATTTGTGCATAGTTACATTCTGATGTTAATGCTGTAGATGCACCTAAACCAACCTTCGAAGCTTCGCATTGTATTACTACTTCGATATATTAAAAAATAAAATAGATGTTTTACACAAAGAACTCCTCATATTGCTCATGGTCTGTTCATGTCTAGTATTCCAGTGAATAAAATCTAATGACGTATCCTTTTGGCCGTACAATTCGGCAATTGCCATAAGTAATACCGTTGATGTTGGCCATAGCTAGAACTATTTAAAATGTTTGTCATGTATTTTTGACGTTAAACGTTTTACTTCAGCCGTGGGTCCAATTTGAACTGGATAATCTAGTTTTCCACCTTCACAACGTCCAACCATGCTTTTGTTGTCTTTTCCGCAGACGTTTCGTGTATTTTAACTTTCTTCTCAATTGTGAAGCATGATATCACGATATCGCTGTTTTTTTCACTTCTATCTTCATCCTCTTCTAAATTCTGTACTTTATTTTTTCTACATTTCTCAGCATAATGATTAATTCTTGTTTCTGTGACTACTAATTCTTCTTCTTGTCACCCCATTTAGCCTGCCATTTTTTACCCCATCTACATTTTAAGCCTTGTTTTCGTGCGCCTTTTTGTGGTTCACCGACTTGTCTGCCAGTAGTTTTAACTGTTCTGCACTGAACGATTGCTTTAGTAATGTTACATTTGGTTCTGTCAGTAATTTCTCCTGTACTCTCTTATCTCCAATTCCTACTACAATTATATCTCTAGCTTATCTGTCTTTTTTCTATATCTGTATAAAATAAATCAAATATTTCACATTCAATTTGAATTCTAGGGAAGAATTTTTAATTTTTGCCTTTGCCATGTAATATTCTTCGATTTTACTCATAACGCTGCTCTGTTCATTCTAAACGCTAAGTTATTGTATATATCTAGCCATTCATCGCCTAATAATGTTAACAACAATGCTATCTTCCTTTTATGCCGTTTGTTTTTCAGTCCCTCAGCTTCCTCATAATTGAAGTTGTTGTTTCCACTTGACTCACTTTTTCGCTTTATTTTCACCCCTCTTCAATGAATCTAGACACCACAGATCAGTATGATTGCTCATTTCACTTGCAACTGTGGTATCTCGTCTGCAAAATAAAATTGAAATATCTATTGTTAACTACATTTCTACATCGATTCCTTTCCTTTGTTTTGCAACATGTGCCCAACTTGCAGGTTAAGTTTTCATGATTCACAGATAATCTGCTGTTGTTTTCGTTTTCTTTTTGCTTCAGGGCTATTATTAACTAATTTTAGTATCTATACCGCTTATTTCTTATTCGCATATGATTTTCTAATGTTCGGTGGCACCCACAAGCGTCCCTCCTTCCCCTTAAGTGATGAAAATATCTTGAATTGTGTCGTAGAATACTGCTGTAGAAGATCTAAGTTTACGATTAATAAAAACGAACTCGAGAGATCATTAATTTAAAAAATACTTCCCGTAAAAAAAGACAACATAGTTGACAAAGGATTCTAGCAGATGTGATAAAAATAAAGAAATATATTTGCAAAAATACGTTAAATCGACAATAATACTGCCCCACATCATTATCCTCGTCAAAGGCCTTGAAGGGAGATGTCCTAATTTTGAGGCTATTTTCTGATATCAATCTGTGTCATTATGCAAATGCTATCAGTTATTTTGTTATTGTACAGCTTCCGTTTGGTCAAATTCCGGTTTATTTAATGAATGAATAAATAGTTCTGTTGCATCACGGCATGTACTCGTAATACTTGTTATCTCACAGCTACACTTTGTGTTGAAGTTATGCAAGTTCGAAGCAGGGAAGGGGATGTAAAAAGGGGTTTAATAATACAGAATTAGTCTTAGGAGATTTTCTGCTCTTCCGTTTAACAGATGCATTTAAGGGGAAAACAATGGAGCTTTCACACTTATTAGTTTCTCGACTCTGTCATTTAAAATTTGCTATGCGAGCATTGATGTTATACACAATAGCTAGAAATTTGGGAATATTCATAGTAATGGATGAAGCAAAATAAAACAATAGAAACGGTTTAATTAGAATATTCTGTTTTAGCCCTGATTGCTCTATCGCCCTATAAATTTAAACATAATGGTTTGCAGTATGTTATTGATGTTACAGCAGCTTTTTTCAATCATAGCATGATTTTTTCCAGGAAGTTGTGTGCTTGTATCATACCAGATTTTTATTTTTCTCTCCTAATGCTGCTCATCTCTAGATGGCTTCTGTTATATGGTAGCACATTTCATCGGTCGTATCATGATTTATATGCTGGTTTAGTCGATGGTGTGTCTTTTGTTACATAGTTCGTTGTTCTAAATACAATTATGTTGCTTCCTTTCTTTTTTAATTCCATTTCTCCCCAAAAGCTTTGTTGTTCGCTTGATAGCTTCTCTTATAAAGTAGTACACTCTATCGGCAGTATCAGGATTTATTTAACGGTTTAATAGATGATGTAGTTTTATGTTGCATATTTCGTTATGCTAAATAAAATCATGATGTTTTCCTCCATTTTTAATTTTATTTTTCACCCAACACTTCTTCTGCTGATCTCTAGATGGCTTCTGTTGTATGGTACATATTATCGATCGTATCATGATTTATTTGCTGGTTCAGTCGATGGTGTAGTCTTTTGCATAGTTCGTTGTTCGAAATACAATTATGCTGCCTTCTTTCCTTTTTAGTTCCATTTCTCTCCAAAAGCTTCCTCTGTTGTTCTGTTGATAGTTTCTCTTATAGGGTAGTACGCTTTATCGACCATATCAGGATTTATTTGCTGGTTTAATCGATGGTGTAGTCTTCCGTTGCATAGTTCGTTGTTTTAAATACAATTATGCTGCTTCCTTGACTTTTTAATCCTATTTCCCTCCAAAAGCATTTTCTGTTTTCTTATAGTACACTTAATCGGCAGTATCAGGATTATTGGCTGGTTTAGTCTTTCGTTGAATTGTTCGTTGTTCTAAATACCATTATGCTGTTTTCCTCCAATTTTAATTCTATTTTTTTTCATACGTTTCTTCTGCTACTCTCTAGATGGCTTCTGTTATATGGTAGTACATTTCATAGTTCGTTGTTCTAAATACAATTATGGTGCTTCCTTTCTTTTTTAATCATATTTCTCTCTAGAAGTTTCTTCTGTTGTTCTCTTGGTAGCCTGGTTTAGTCGATGGTGTAGTCTTCTGTTGTATAATTCGTTGTGCTTAATAAAAAAATGCAATTTTCTTCCCTCTTTATTTTTCTCCAAACGCTTCTTCTGCTGTTCTCTAGATAGTTTCTGTTATATGGTAGTACATTTCGTCGGCCGTATCATGATTTAGTTGCTGGTTTAGTCGATGGTGTAGTCCTCTGTTGCATAGTTCGTTGTTATAAATAAAATGATGACGTTTTCTTTCCCTTTTAATTTTATTTTTCTCAAAAAGCTTCTTCTGTTGTTCTCTTGATAGCTCTTATTATTTGGTGGTACATTTCATCGGTCGTGGCATGGTTTATTTGCTGCTTTAGTCGATGGTGTAGCCTTCTGTTGCATAAATAGCGTTTGTTATTGCAGCCTTATACATACTCGCAGATTTATTTTGTATTTGATTATATTTGTGGTTTTACATCTTTCTAGTTGTTGTGAGGGGGTTTTCAACTTTAATATTTGAGTTTACCAAATAACAGTCCGAGCACAATTCATCTATTTGGACTACTTGGTGGTTTATACTGTTAGCTTAGATCTTGGTTTTATTATTGTATAGCCTATTATTGATCATAGTTGTCTTATATCTTTGTGCCATATATATTGCTGATACTGTGATTCTATAAATTTGACTGAGTTGCAGTTGGGTATCGTTTCCTTGTATTTTTATTTATTACTATTGAGACTACTTTGTTTATAAAATGTTGAGCTGTTTGAATATTTGAAACGTTTTACGATATTACATTACTGAAGAAAAAGTATAGAACGATACTCGGAAAGTGGTGTAGGATTGGGCTACGTTCAATTCCCCAAATTCTAGAACTATTTAAATCTTTCGAATACCTGTCGAGGCATCTAATTTTCAATAACAACACAACTAGTGTAATATGTCTCATATGTTCTTGAATTTCTAAATGCAAGTAATAGGAAAAAGCATCCGAAAGAAGAAAAAACAAATGATTATTTCGTAACTTCGAATGATTACAACGGAGGTGGTAATTACACATGGACTAAATACAGTTAGTTATATAATGTAACATATTTCATACGTCCATATAATTTGTATCCTAATCAAATTACCTTCTTTACAATTTGAACTGAATACTGAAATTTATTATGATGATACGAATGACATGCTCGGCTTTAGCATAAAAATATGGCAATACATTAATTTGAATTTTCTGTTTGATGGAGCACTAGCAGCACGCTTAAATTGCGTAAAAATGAATGTGTTAACCCTGTATGTTAGTTAAATAATAATAATAATAATAAGTACCCAAGTTAAGTATTTGAATTAACTTAAATTTGCTGTCATCTTGCTCAAACATTTGCATGGCAAATAAGGTTCGAATGAAATAACGCTTTTTCTAACACTCTTTTTACAATAAATTATCCAGACTAAAAGTTCAATCCCAAAATAAAAACGTCAACATTTTGTAGCAAAGGTCATCTTCCTGCCTCCCAGATCGCAAATTTCAGTCGATGTTTTAGTGGCAGTTCTCGGAATCGAGGCTGTTTTTCTAAAACACTTTGAAGCACATTAAATTAATGCACGCCAAAGGCGAAAGTGTTCTGAGTAAGTTATTCCGCCATAAAACGCTGGCGATAAGTCAGTCGAAATAAACCTCTACTGCGGACCCGGATTCAGTGATCGCGACCAGCGCGATTTCGAGTGATCTCTCGGAGCCCTGCACATCTCATACCTTTCTAGATAAGGTGGCGGCTATTAGTTTAATGTTTGGAAATTAAAACGATCCTGTGTCTACAGAAGTTTAGTGGGCCCTCGCTGTACAAACTCGCTCTCGCCGGCCGGCATTTTTACGACTTTAATAAAAACTGGCTCGTGTTGGACGCGGAGTATAACAATGTTAAGCCCCTTCAATAATTAATTAGTTTCGATTAATTTTATTACGTTGCATTTTTCTCTCATAAAAGCTGGCTGCTCTTAACGAACCGGAGTACAAATTTCCAGTGCTTTATATATGAAATTTCTGGTGTCAGTGTGCAAATTACAACAATGTTAGAAAATGACAGAAACAGCAGCTGGCCACTTTTTTTAAATTGAGGTTAGAATAATCTACACCACATAACTTATATGAAATTGAGAATGCATTACAATATTATTATCTCGTTTTAATATGTTATCATTTGCCCAGGAAAAGTAAAATAGTTTTCATAGGAGACATGTTACGGGACTCTCAATATTATGTTTACCACTGTAGACCTAGTTTAGTGTATAAACACTATAAATACAGTTTTATATTTGAATAAAACAGTACTGTCTGAACCATAGCTGTGTTCCCTTCTTTGTAAGTCAACGCATAGGTAAAAATATCTTAAAGGAACAGTTTCGCCTGTCTACCGTCTCAGAAAGATCATCCTACTCCAAATCATCAAGGAGAATTCAATTACCAAATTTTTACTCCGTCAGTACTTATCAAACTGACTAGTCTGGACCCCTCTCATTTACTAAAGTAATTTCAGACAATAAGCAACAAATAATACATTTACTTTAGCATTTATTTTGTCCACTGCTGTTTTTTTGTTTTGTGTTTGTCTAACACTATTTTCTGCTGCTTATACGATTTATTTATAAAAATAAACTAACCAAATCTTTCATTCAAAAGGGGAGAGCTAATACCAGCTAAAGATGACGGCCATGTCAAAACGGTGTTAATGTAAATATCTCGAAATTTTCACGTTTTCTTGTTATCATAGAAAATAAATGGCTTTAAGTACAAATATACTGCTCCAAAAATGAACTGGACCACCCATACAAATGGTATTTGTTGCATTACGTCATCAAAAATATATATATAAAGGTATTGTTTTATAGTATACTCATATTAAGCATATTTAATTGCACTGTCGTCAAATATCAACTGACATATTAACAAAATTATATTAATAAAATTTAGAAAATAATAAAATTATAAAAAACTATATTTACAAAAATAAGAGGAAGAACAAAAAAAGGAAATTAATACTTTTTTGGCAGGATTTGGCATACTTTATATGCAATGCTATCAACATTTGGGCAAAATTCAAAATATTCAAATGATAATATTTTATTAATGGACTTAGTTTTATTTAAACCAAATTATGAAAGGAAATGCTTTCTATAGTGACACAATCCTGAAAGATTACCAAAAATGCTATGACTGTCGTTTAAGAAAATATTTTTAAAAATTGGACCAATGTCTATAATTATGCAAATGGTCCAGTTCATTTGTTGAGCAATATAGTTCGTTAAAACTTATTTTATCCTTAAGAGTTATTTGATTTTTTGCTGATGTAGCATTCTAAGCTGATGCATCGATGAAATGTTGTGCTTCGTACCATTCGTCCGGCAAGTCTAGAAAGATCATACCAAGCACGCTCATAGACCACCGTGCGTCATGACAGTCAGGCCGATTTTTCCTAGACCACTATTCTCGCTAGGCGATCCATAGAAATATTTGTGGCTCGTACACCATTCCTGCATTCTACCGGCTCGGTAACTAAATTTAGCGTCCGGCTGCCTTATTTAATTACCGAGTGGCAACGGACAAGCATGTGACACATGCCAAGTATGGGACCGAAGCATGCTCATGGTTATTTTATGTTTTAATTAAGAGAAAAACATAATGGACGCCAGCGCTCTACCGAGAACTGCCTTTTTGCGGACGCGACTACTGCGAATGAAATTGCAGTTTTCATTCTTTAAATCGCGTTTCTTGCGCGGGTATTGTTTGTGGTTTATTTGCTGCTCACAGAAGCAATTAGCCGACGTTGCTCCAGAATTGACGCTTTTCAGATCCGCAGAAACGCAAAACCTCTCTGATCGGATTCTTCTTTGGAAAAACAATAACAGTACCACTAAACTTTCTCATACTCAAAAACAACGTTACACTTAAATTCACCCGTTTTTGTATGAGGCAAATAGACTGTAGGTTAACTTACACTCTCCTAAAAGAGCTTTGCACAGTACTAAGAATTTGACAAGTTTAAATTAAAATTCAATATCAAAATCTGAACAAAAATTTAAATTTAAGCTACACTACCACTATTAAATTTTGCTACCCTCATAAAGCAGACCAAGTAGAGGGGGGCCAGCTCTTAACAATCTTGGGCTTAAATTCAATTGCTTTTGTACAAGGCAGCTGTTCTGCAAGTTAACTTTGTACTCTCTAAAAGAAACAATCAAAATATACTACAACTCTGGCGCTTTGAATTGTTACTAAAGGTGGAAGCACCAGGAAACTCTAAACGACGTTACCCTTTAATTCAGTTGTCTTTATCTGAGGTAGCCAGTCGGGTATCTGCTTACGCTCTAACAAGAGATTTCAAGCTATGGGATAAATCTCACAATTTATTAGGTACCACTAAGATGCTGTATAAAAATTTCACAAGAAAATTCTAAGCAGGTAGAGGCAGCGGGTGGCATTAGACAAGGTTACTCTTAAACTGAACTGTTCGTATACGATGTAGTGGTTACCTACGTACCATCTAAACAGAGTTTTTAAGCTATACTAAAAATCTAACAGTGGAGTTAAAGATTCTCTGTAAGAATTTCACGAAAAAGTTAGAAGCAGGTAGAGGCAGCGGGAGTTCTAGATAATTTACCCTTATATTCAAGTGTTTGCATGTGAGGTAGTCTGTAGTGTGAGCCGCTTTTCTCAATTAAAATAAGAATTAAAATTCGGCAAAATCATATACATTTATTTAAGCTCTGAACTCTACAAAATCTCGAAACTTAATGAAACTTAATGTCTCCACTCCCTTCAGCTAACATTTGACCTTCGTCTCCTGGATTACATTACTACTATGAAATATAAGAATATTTATAAAACAGAATTCTTGCAAATGAGTCATCAGGCACCAGTCGCTTTATTGTTATGGTTGGCGTAGAGAATTGCTAACAGTTTCGGCCATGCTACGACGCCCAGCGTCCTCGCGGGTATCTACTTGCATCCCGACACCTGTAACCCACAAATCAAAACATTGGTGATGGCCAATTAACCAACCCAAATGTAACGACTTTTTCGTTACAACTTATCATGCACCCACTCTTTAGCGGTTATCCCATTACGTTAACGATTCTTAACCAATACGTCATCGGTTCACAACCATTTCTTAAACGGTCATACGGTGTATTCCAGCTAAACCTTTAGCCATCACGTGATACACTACCTTCGTTATCACTTTCATCATCAAAAGTGACATCAGGGTATGGTTTCATCTTATCCACTGAACACACACCCTTGTAAAACTTATTGGCACGCGTCGTACCTGGGATATCCTCAATACAATATCGATCGTGTTGCAACACCTCTTTGATTATGAAGGGACCGTCGTACTTTGGAAGCAACTTTTTGCTCTTTCCATCATTAGGTCCAACATTCTTTAGGATCACAACTTGTTGACCCACATTGTACTTGGGAGCTTCTCGCCGTTTCGCATCGAAACGTTTCTTAGCCTTTGTTTGCTCCGTTAAAATTCTCAAATTCGCATCGTTACGAATTTCTTGGATAGTGTCTGACGTTCCCGTCTTGCAGGTAACATCTACCTCTAATTCATTTCTTAAAAATGCATCACCTTTATTTCGCGGTCTATAACCCATCATTAATTCATACGGACTTTTTCCCGTCGTCTTATTTACAGTCGTGTTGTAAGCAAATTGAATTTTGTTTATGTTTCGATCCCACTTGTCTTCACCGTCCTCTAAGGAACTAGCCAAAGAGTGTAGGATTGTACTATTCATTCGCTCCACCTGACCGTTTGCCCTAGGAGTTGCCGTGGCATTTAAGACTGATTTTATCCCTAAATCTTTACAAAAGTCTCTAAACTTTTTGCAGGTGAAACAAGATCCTCTATCTGATATGATACGCATAGGTACACCAAATAGATCTATCACTGTCATTAGAAAATTAAGTACAGGGCCCACTTTGGTACTCTGTACTGCTTTAAGTAAAATAAATTTTGTAAAGACTTCAGTAATCACCAATAAGTAACTATTTTTTTTATTACTCCTCACGAACGGTCCTAAATGATCCAAATGTATGGTGTCGAACGGTGTTAATTTTTTTGGTATCGGGTTTAATAACCCTGGTTTTTTTCCTGTCGGCTTTTTATTATACAAACAATTTAAACAATTTGTGATATATTTTGCAACGTAACGTCGTATCCCCGGAAACCAATAAGTTTTACTAATTATTTCTAAAGTTTTATCGAGAGCAAAGTGACCCATATCATCGTGATAATACCGCAAAATTTGTCGACGTGCTAATTTAGGAACGACCCATCGTGACCCGTTTTCAGTCTGACGATAAAGTCGGTGCTGTCGTATTTTATATTGTTTATGAAGGTCGCGTTCCTCGGCGTCAACCGGTGACCGATTTAACACTTCGAGTATGTATTTACATCTTTCATCATTCAGCTGAGCCGATAATATCCAATCGTCCGTGACAACATTCATCGTAAGAACTGGGATACGATCTAAGTCCTGAAAATCCGTCAACACTGGGTTTCTGCTTAGAGCATCCACATGTGACATGGACGCACCGGGTCTATATACAACCGAGAAGTCGAACTCCGAGAGTTGTAACCACGATCGACCTATCCTTGGGATCAGGTCGCGCTTTGTTAGTGTAGTACGCAAAGCATTGCAATCAGTCACAACTGTAAATTGAAGACCAATCAAGTATACCCGAAAATGCAGCAAAGAACTAACAACGGCAAGAGTCTCTAACTCATAGGAGTGATACCGTTGTTCCTCTTTGCTAGTTTTTCTACTAAAGAATTTAATCGGTTTTAATGAGCTGTCTTTTTGTTTCTGGAGTAAAATACCACCTAAACCTTTTTGTGACGCGTCTGTATGTACTTCTGTATGCGCTTCTGCATCATAGATCGCTAATACTGGTCGACTTGTTAATTTATTTTTGAGGAGATTGAAAGCCGACTCCTGTTCTTCGTGCCACACGAACGGAACATCTTTTCTTGTTAGGTGCGTCAAAGGTGAAGCAATTACCGCAAAATTCGCTATGTACTTACGAAAATAACTGGCAAGCCCAATAAACTGTCGTATTTCATGCACAGTTTTGGGTCTAGGAAATTGTTCTATTGCAATGGTCTTTTGCGTCCCTGGCTTTATGCCTTGTGCACTAATTTCGTGACCTAAGTACTCTAGTTTTTGTTGGAAAAATAAACACTTTGACAACTTAATTGTGAGGTTTGATTCTCTAAATACGTTTAAGACTTGTTTTAGAGAAGTTAAACCTTCCTCGATATCTTTTGATGGTAACAAAACATCATCCATGTAGGCCATGGCCACATTAAACCGTAAGGGTCCTAACACTTTATTAATTGTTCTCTGAAAGACCGCTGCCGCGTTAACAAGCCCAAAGGGCATACGTACATATTCATAATGCCCATCCGGAGTGACGAATCCGGTTTTTGGAATTGATTTTTTTGCCATAGATATTTGATGATACCCAGCTGCGAGATCGAGACTTGTAAAGTATTCGCAACCCTTCAGTCTATCAAGATGTTCCTCAACATGAGGTAGAGGATGTTTGTCTTTTATTGTTTTCGCATTTAGTTTGCGAAAATCTACACATAGTCGCGTATCACCGCCTTTCTTTTTGACTAATAAAATTGGGCTAGCGTATGCTGAGTTGGATTCTTGGATAATATCATTTTTAAGCAGATCATTTATAATATCACGCGTGTGCTGTCTTTCAGTAAAGGATAACCTGTAAGGACGGTATATTACAGGTTCGTCATCTTTTAAATTAATTTCCATTTCTACCTTTTTACATTTTCCCAACTCGCTAGTTGTTGTAGCAAAACAATCGCGGTATTCATTTAGTAAGTTCAAAAGACGAGTTTTGACATTTTTGGCTAATAACGTGGGAACGAGTGTCTTTATATCATCGAATTCGAAAAGCTTGCGATTCGTGATACCCGTTACTGATAATACTTGACTTGATTCTCTTAGTTCATTATCATGATGGGTTATATCTTGTTCACAAATATTACCACGTGCTATAATTTGACCTTTGCGATAAACGACAGGTAAATCAGACACATTATAAACTCCCACACAACCTTGTTGCGCTCGGGTTACACATCTAACGATAAGATGGTCTCGTAAGGGTAAGCTTCTTACCTGACCTTCGACATATACTTCACCATCGTACTGCTGCTTATTCATCACGGGTACGTAACCCAGGGATTTCGGCTGCACTTCAACGTCTTCGTCGGCCATGATGGTGATTTTTCGAACCGGAATCGCATCTAGACCTGGCAGAGCGTCTTGTCCGTCCTCCAAGATGCGAACTTCATCCTTTCGTGCTACCAAAATTTTATTCTGATTGAGGAATCCCTGTCCGATCAACACTGGATAAACTTGGGCAGAGTTTTCCACCACCAAAGCTTGTACGTTCGCCTTGGCCAAGTCCACTTGTAACGTCAAGTTGACTGTTCCCAAAACCTTGGTTTCACTATTGTTGTAACCGTAGACAACTGCAGAACTTTTCTCAGTTTCAAGTTGCAAACTATCCGCTACATCTTGTCGGATAATTACACCTCCACAACCCGTGTCCACGTAACCCAAAAATGTTTGTCCGTTGATCACGCACGGAGTATAAAAAGCTTTGTTATCTCCGCCGACAGTTTTGCAGGTCATCTTCGCGTTTACCGCACTTTTTTCGGTATTTCTGTGACAATTTGCACTAAGGTGGCCCAATCTTTTACATTTCGAGCACTCCATTTTGGGTTTTGAGCACGTATTTGCCAAATGGCCGACTTCATGGCAATTATAGCATTTGGGTCTATGACGCGAGAATGAGGTACCCGTTCGAACATGTCGGTCTTCCCGTTTGTTCTTATTGTCCTTGAATGTTGGTCTTGTGCTTTGCTGACTTTGTACAAACTGTTTTCCAGTACTTTGAGTCACCAGCGTTGACAAAAAGGATGAGTACAGCACTTCTGGGTTTTCGTATCGGCCTGCACGAGCGCCTGTTTGTATTACTTCGTTTGGAATACCATCAATCACACAAGAAACGACTTGTTTTTCCGATAGTTCACATGCTCGAATGAGTTCCATTTTACTAAAGTAATATTGGCTCCACGATTCGGCTTCATCCTTCTTTCTGATCAACATGGTTCTTAGAGAGGTCGCGAAATCACGATGATCTGGGAATGCTTGAAGGATTTTTCGTTTCCATTCCTCCCAGCCATAATCGTATTTAGAAAGACTATCGTACCACCTCTTTGCAAGTCCATCTAAACGGCTCTGCATATAACTGATTTTCGTCACATCATTCCACCCGTTTGACGCTGCCATTTGTTCGATTTTATATATCCACTGCACAGCCGTCAAATTCGAAATTCCGGGTTCAAAACGCGGTACACAATTAAATTTGTCCGAACCGAACGCGAACTGGAAACTACGTTGTTCCAATAAACTGTTACGCATTTTTAGTTCGTCCACTAGGTGTTCCAGGTGTCCTATACGCTCATCGGAAGTGCTGGTGTTCGCGCTTCCGGATGTACGACGGGGTGGTGTCCACGGAGACACATCTCTGTCACGTCGCAAGCCTTCATCAAGTCTTCGGCGCTTTGCACGACTGTCCCGATCGTCTGCTTGCATTTTGTTTCAATTTTGTGACACCAACAAACAATCAGTCACCAATCACTTCAGTGACAAAAGTTCACTATCCCACCGCTGCTCTGTGAGCCGCTTTTCTCAATTAAAATAAGAATTAAAATTCAGCAAAATCATATACATTTATTTAAGCTCTGAACTCTACAAAATCTCGAAACTTAATGAAACTTAATGTCTCCACTCCCTTCAGCTAACATTTGACCTTCGTCTCCTGGATTACATTACTACTATGAAATATAAGAATATTTATAAAACAGAATTCTTGCAAATGAGTCATCAGGCACCAGTCGCTTTATTGTTATGGTTGGCGTAGAGAATTGCTAACAGTAGGTTAACTGCGTACTGCTTAAACAGAGTTGTAAGCTATACTAGATATAACAGTTTCGTCTGGGTTTCTATATAAGAATTTTAGAAAATTAGCTGGTTGCATAGTCGCATGCTCCAAGGACTGGTCAAACAGTCTCGAGAGTTACGCAACTTTCGCAGCGATCGGCACTCGGTCGAAATTTCACAAGAAAGTAAGAAGTAGGTACAGCTTTACACAACGCTACCCTTAAATTCAATTGTTTTTAGCTAATCTGTAGGTTAATTGCATGCTCTTTAAAGATAGCTTTTAGACTGTACTACAAATGGCACAGTTTCAATTAAGATTCTACGTAAAAACTTTACAAGAAAATTAGAAGCAGATAGAAGCAGCGGGATATTTTGAACCGCGTTACTTTTAAATTCTATTGTTTTTAAGTAATCTGTAAGTGAACTGGGTACGTGGGTACTTCAAATAGAGCTTTGAAACTATACTACAACTATTACGGTTTCATTTAAGATTCTACATTTATAAAAGTGTAATTTAGATTTGCTAGGTATATTTTGAAAATGGTGTAGGTATAACCTCCACTAAATTTAATCATACATCCTGTACTTTTTGTTTTTACAACTTTTTGTAAACATATGTTTTTGATATTTGGGCAATATAATATTTACAAAGTTAATACCATAGATTACGTTAATGCGTAAACTAAAACTTAAGTGGTTTAAAAATAAATTGCCACGCAATCTGAACACTGACTAACTTAATTATATAAATGGTATTGTTCAACATGCAAGGTCGGATTGTTTACCTGTTCTCCACCTGTAGTTATACAATTGCTATTAGAAAACAGTAAATTGCTGGAAACAACTATCCCTAATTTAATTTATTTTGCTAAATAAAAAAATGAACAGTAATTGTGCACGTCTTTAGATGATTAAGAATTGATTACTTAATTTTTCTTCCACCGCCAAAGCAAAGACGTTTTGAACTCTTTAAATTAGCTCAAAGCTGCAACTGTAAAAACCTTTGGATATGCACATTAACATAATATGTTTTCTTTTGTTTCAGGTAAGACACGTGAATGTTTGACGGTAACGGAGGGATAGCTTTTGAGATCTGTTACCTACCAGTTGTAAGTGCTTTGATTTTACTTAGGTAAAAATTCTTAATTGCAGGTTGCTGCTGATAACGATATAATTGTGCCAAATGCTTGCTATGGAATTTGATTAAAATAGTTATTAGGTTAGCATTTCAATTCGAATTTATGGAAAATCATTTTTATAGCTGCTGGAAACACTATTTAAAAATGGACTTCTTCATTTTCTACACATTTAGATAATACTACTGAAAGAAGCTCTAAGAATGTAATTTGTATAGTGTTTTGGTTTTTGCCAAAATTGCAAATAAATAACATAATTCTAACAGTCCACTGTCTCGAAATTTTAAAAATCTGGTGGTTTTGCTTAGGAAGCACTTAAAACAAACCGGTCGAGGTTTTAAGAAGTTCTTTATAAGTGTTTGCGTGTTTATAATGTTAATATAAAGTTTGTAATTATTTTTAGTAGAAATCAATATTACCGTTTTCCTATCAAAATTATGTTTCAGGAGCACAGTGTGCGTGATACCAGTAATACAATTCTAATTAAGCAGTAAAACATGAAAGTCAATTATTTTGCATTTAAACTATAAAACCACAATCGGTGTTTGAAAAATCATTAGTATATAACTCTAAATAATTCACACACATAAGTAATGTTATGTGAGGTTAGGTTAAGTTGAAATAGGTACGAGCTAAATGCCATACACATTACTAGATATTCTTTTAGTGAACTCCACTTACAACAAAATATATTTCTAAGGCATTAATTTACAAACACAAAAAAGTATAAAAACTTACTAACTTACTAAATATACAAGTATATTACACAACAAGAATAGTATATGCAATTACTTAAAAACTATGTTAATTATTTGCAGACTATATTTTTTATCCAGGAAAAAGTTGTGTAATAAGAAATAAATAACATAAATGAGTAAGGTTAGATTACTTTTAGATCAAATTGAGATAAATTAGGTGTATTATTATTAGTGGTAAATTCTGTGCTCATTACTATACAGGGTGATTCATAAGTATATCCATTAAATTAAATGGGCGATCTCGGTTGAAGTACATTGCACAAAAAAGTTATAGCTTACGAAAATAAAACGATATTGCAAACTGCTGACGATCACTAGCTAAATAAGATAAGAGTACATTATTCAAATGTACCAAATGTGATTGAAATACCTAAGCAACTGTATTTGCTTCTGAATTTTATCAAAATTCGGTCTTATCGTAACCACCTCTTCCAAATTAAGTTTTCAGCAATTTATTTCAGTGGCCATCAATCAAGTTTAATTTTTTGTGAGAGAAGCATTAATCTTTGACATCTAGTTTATTACGTAAATTTGTTCTCTTTTGTGTCTTATAACTACCCTTAAATAGTTACTAACCTTATGAATAACCCTGTAAATTTTACTTATTTTATTTAATTTTTAAATCATAATCTTGTTTATTAGCGTTTGATAGCGGTCGCAGTATGGCTTTTATAGACCAAGGGCCTATAAAGTTGCTAAGCAGTTTAATAATCACCAACAATACAGTATACCAACACCAAGAATCTGTATAGAATCCCTAACACATCAAAAATTCACAGGCCAGCACGACGATGATGCAGTAGTCTGTAGACAAAATACTGAATCCTTGAATTATATATATTTTAAAAACCAAAATAAAATGAAATGTTGTATGTACTACGTGCATAATAACGATTTTGCCCCTTATTGGTTACAAATTAGAAAATTTGGAAGAATTTAAAAATATTTTCATTTAAAATAAAATCGTTGAAGAACGACACATGTTAAGAAAATCACAAAAAACACTTGTGGTAGTCGTTACCCTCGAACAAGGGAACTCTTTCTCCATTTCAACGGGCAAGGCTAACCACCTATCCGACTTACGAGTAAAGAAGGCTCATAGAATCACTTTGTGGATAGAAACAGGCCACTGGCATATAATTAGAGGAAACAGAATACATGCAGTATCGATATAAACCATTTTTCTCTGAATTATTGCTGTTCTTTCCTTGTTTGGATACCTTTACTCATTATTTTCAAGGTGAGTCTTGTAGATGTTTAAGAGTATAGATACTGTTGATCTGTTTATAAGGACTATGGTAAAGTTTTCTGGGCTTTTGGCTGATTATATTGTGTGATCGAAGATTCGTCTGGTTTGCCATTCTGTTTTAATATTCCGGTGATCACATCTTTTGTTACTGCTATTCCTGTATCTTGTTTTTCTTTTTCTTATTCTTTACGTATATGTTCTTCTCTGCTTTCTTCTGGTTTGTAGAGAATTTTTAAGTGCCATTGTCATATTTCGATTGCAATTTTATTGGTTTGCAGAGTATCTTTCATAAAATTCTTATTTCTTCTCAACGTTTCTCAAATCTTCATATGATCTCCATACATGTCTTATTGATGTTCTGATATAATCTATGATTATTGATTTCTGGTGTTTTGTAATGTATATCTAATTGATTTTTAAAACTTTGAGAAGCTCGAGTTGCTCACTAGAGCTCACCAATAGACACATAACTGTTCAATTGCCAATCGCGCTGAATTATTCTGCGGGGCTTTCTGGCTATTAATTGAACGCAATCGCAGGCGATCAAATAGCGGCGGTTTCCTTATACCACAATTAAAAACGACTGCCCTCAGCGGAATACGGAATCGGCGGATTAATTGCATTGTGCAGCTCAGTAAAATAAAGATACAATCACGGCAATGGGACTGGTTTTTCTGGGGCATTTCTCGCGTGATTGTGCTCAGCAGCTCGTTCTCGGAGTAATTTGTTTTGTTATGTGGCGGCGACAAAAAGTTAATCGAATTACTCGCATATTCCGCTTAGACGCGATATCTATAATTGCTTGGAAAAGCGGCCGCGTAGGCGTCTCATTTCGCGACCGTGCTTTCGTCATTTTCTTATTAGCTAATGCCCAGTTTCTAATGGGCTACTAAACAAACTGTGTAATACAAATAACCATAAATCATTTTTGCTCCGGGCCGCGGTGTTGCAAGTCCAAGCGATCGGTTACGTTTTATTAATTGCCCGCAATCATATCGGAAAATTACAAAATGTTGGAATTGCTGCAAGCTGTAAATCAAAACTTATCGATATCGACTTTCTACCGGTGGTCGATAGCTGCTGCTCAAGTAAATTGTCATTCCCAGCAGTTTGAAATTTATTATAATAAGTATTAGGGGTTAAATTGTAAATTAGTACTGTTTATTGTTAGAGCAGCTCTTCATACATTGCAGTTTTAGTAGTGATCTTGTAATGTTAGTGAACCCTTCACAAAATATCTCAATTTAAATCTATATAATGTGGAGGTGAATCTGAGGGTAGACGATCTGGCAAGTAAGAAGGATGTGCACCAATTAATAGGCAATCACTTCAAGGAATTTCTAAAGAACATCTCTTGTGGTACCTGTATTTTAAAGTATGGCTACATCTATTGCAACTGGTTTGCACAAAATAATCAACACACGCTTCGAAACAGACAAAGGGTTTTGATCCTCGTAATTTCGTATCTTAGTTATTTAACAATCTGGAAATGCAATTTCTTCACGACCAAAGCATGTATAGTGTATAGTTTCAACATTTTTAACAATGAAAATTGAAACGAGTCTTCCAGTTTTCTTTTCGCCTTTAACATCAATGTTACAATTTTTCAGTCCAGTTCAATTCTGTAGCGTACAAATGATACGAATTATATCACCTAAAATGACTCCATATTATTGAACATGTAATGACGAGTACACTTTAGCTCTCCCATATAACAATATTTCCTAAAGATGCGATATCCATTTTTCAAAATTACTGAATTTTTTTGGATAATCTAATAAATGAGTTTGGAAGCACTTTTTCAATCAACCCGCGTACAATTACTTGATAAATA
This sequence comes from Agriotes lineatus, assembly GCA_940337035.1. Taxonomy (NCBI): domain Eukaryota; kingdom Metazoa; phylum Arthropoda; class Insecta; order Coleoptera; family Elateridae; genus Agriotes; species Agriotes lineatus. The sequence goes on along the minus strand of OW679198.1, from coordinate 9,488,985 downwards.
CGGAATGTAGTTACAGTTAGTTTCATGTAAATCTACGTTAACATTTGAGTATAATCTTTACCTGGTTCTATTCTTTGCATAGATAATAGTAGGACAGCTTAGCTGCCGGTGCACTCGACGTAAGCGTTTTCAGGAAAATAACTAAGTCGGCCTACGGTATAGGTAGCTACTTGTTTTAATCCCATCTGCTTTCGTCTAACACCGTTAAGCAACTTGTTATCCGATTACACTCAAATTTGCATGAGATGGAGTATCGTAGAATATAGATAATGTTCACGTTCCAATAGCAGATATTTCTCAATGAGTCTTGCAAAATTTAATGTTTTTGCTTTGAGTATAATAAATACTGCCAGAAAAATGGTACCTATTCCGATAATAACACAAGATTTATTTTTTATTAAAAAATTGGAAACTTTCTCCAACATTTATACAATAACACAATGAAGAAGAGAAGGAAAAACTAGAAGAGTAATTAGAAAATCTAAATATTAGTTCAGCTAGGAACAACATTATTGGTTAATTAAACTTGTATTGAAGAGTGTATGGCATTTCTAGAATTTAATATGTAGTTTGACAATGAAGAACAAAATGAAACAGAAAATAAAATGAGAATTGTGGAAAGACACTTCGAAGATTTAGAGGAGGTGGAGGATTCGTATATTTAAAACAGGCATAACATTTACAAATCAAGTATGAAAAGTAGTATAAATGGAAATCAAAATTTTAAAAATCATCTTGGACAATAACGCTTTGCATTGCAATTAATTCAGTATTTTTTGTTGAATGTTACTTGTTATTGTACATAATCTATAAATAAAAAGTTTAGCCTGTAATTTCTAATTTTATCGGTTCATAAAGTACGCGGAATTCGTGGATTGTGCATAATTTCAACAGGAATACTTTTACAACTGCGTTATTGATGTCGCCATTTTATATTTATCCAGTTTTCTTAAAAATACTTTCTTTTAAAATATTCCACTTTTAAAAGAAAATATTACATATTGTAATATTAAAATATTTATAACTAAAACTATCATTATTTTAAATACGTTTGAGCAAACACTATCCATTTTCACACAGTAAGCTGCAGTTGAAAAATTGCAAAACCCAGCATTTTTTATGTACAGGGCTTGAAAACGTGCAGAATGGTGTAAGCATAATTTGATCCAAAAAACTCTTTAAAATTAACATGTGTTTTCGATTGTGCACATTTTCATCTTTCCAATTGTAAACCTTTTAAGCCCTCCAAACCTTATATTAAAGTTTTGTATAATATACAACAGAAAATGGGGTAGGTACACATGTTTAAGGGTTAGTTACATAAATTTTAAACATGTATTGCGCATTTTTTTAGGTCTCTAAATTACAAAAAGTTACGGATGACTGTTAACAGCAATGTTTAGTTAAAATAACCTGAAATAAATTGCAAAAAGGCGGGTTTCACTTGCTGCGCAATGTGAGAACACCACAATGGATTGTCATGTTACAACTCACCCACAATTCTAGAAAAAAGGGGCATCTATTTTGGCGAGTAGCTCTGTATTTATTGTAGGTATTAACTGTACACTGTAAATGATTAAACTGCATTGTCTTGTAACTTATTTTGCTATTTTTAAACAGGGTATAAGGATAAAATGACACTTTTAATTCTAAAATAAAAATAGTTTTTTTTTCAGATTTTATTAATATACTATAAAAATCTGTTGACAGAGCAAAATTAAATAATAGTAGATTATGTTATTAGGAGTAAAAGTGATACTTTATGTGGCAAAGCTGAAGTTTATTTAGCCGAACGTTAGTGAGGCAAATAATTCAGCTAAGCCACATAAAGTCACTTTTACTCCGAATAACATATACTATTTTATCCGCAAACGTATTCAGGTAAATTTCAGGCGAGCACTGTACCCCTGCGCCAACCTCTGTTGTTCAGATAACGCGCAACTGTAATGATATATGAACATACTGAATCACCCGTGCTAATAGCACACGGCCACAGCAGCTGTCACACCATAACCCACGGCGACAGATGCTCCGATCCGCTGCTTAAAGGTTTATTTAAATTAAAACTTTTTCGTACTTTTTTGAAAATAAAAACCGGCCTACGAACTAATTCTAAAAATTAGCAAAATTTTAAGCCATCATACAATTTAATCGGTCCAGTATCTTCGGAGGAGATGGCGAACAAACATAGAAAGAAAGAAAGAGAGCAATCATTTTGTGTGCTTAGGCAGATAAAGTACGCAAAAGTCGCTATTTTGTCTGCTTAGACAGATAAAGTGACACTTTTACCTTGTCAATAAAGACAAATAAGTTGTCACTTTTGTGACGTTTGCGGATAAAAATAATTTTCTAACACATTCGTTTGGAATAACAAAAATTTATCGTCATACATTATAGTCATACAGAGCTTTGTGGAAGTTTACTATAACATATACAGTTATATTTTAAATACTTGAACAAAAAATATATCTTAGTTTGTAATCCAATATCGTCATTCGGTAAGTAAACATTAAAAATTAAAAATGTAACAATATTCTTTAAAAGTGTGAATTTAAATATGAAAATGGAAAGAAGGTAAAAAACTGATTAACGTGAACATTTATTTCATCGTTACATAACATACAAAACGTATCTGAAAAATATATAGGTAATCCAAGCATAATAAGTACACAGATGTTTCGAAAAGTTAATAGTGCTATTGTTTATACTGCCAATTACATAGATATGTAGAATGGTAAACATTACCGATACACAAAAAGTGTTAAGAGATATATTTTATGTCAGATGTAACTGTACGTTTGTTAGCCCCCGTTGTGTTTAATTTTTTCCCTTTTGTTGCAAGCTAACTCAGTTTACAATCACATAACTCTTACCTTCTTTCCAATCTTACTTACGGATGCTCAATGCAACAAAGCTCCCAATGTAATTCGAAAACATATAGTACTTTAAGCTTTTACTCGATTAAAAGCCAATCTGCTTGCAATAAGTTAACATACAAATATATTTGCTTTAAATACACACAAATAAAACAAGAAAGCGAGTAGGATTACATTTAAAATAAATGGTTATTGCTAAACCAAACGGCGTTAATTAATAATATCATATCTTCGAGTAGTTGCTAAGTTCTACACGCATATATATCCTGGAAAATTGCATCAAGAACAGGCTGGCTTTGTCAAGGGACGAGGCACAAGGGAACAGATCTTGAACGTCAGACAACTGATCGAGAAAGCCTGATAGTATTACACTCCACTCACAAAGGAACCGCAAATAGAAGAACCAACTATAGAAGAAATTGAGGAAGTAATTAGCAAAATAAAAAACAATAAAGCCCCAGGTTGCGACGAAATAACGGGCGAACTAGTGAAATTAGGAGGAGAAGCACTATGGCAAAGGATACACGAACTCATCAAGCGATTATAGCGTGAAGAACAAATGTCAAAAGAATGGAAATTAGGGCAAATTCTGCCTGGAGACATATGGTGAAGAAATAATTGGTGAATAACAAAGCCGTTTTAGAAGAAATCAATCAACAACCGATGCTATAGTACATCAAATCAGACAAATATATGAAAAGGCGATTGAATACAACATTGAAATACACAATTTATTTTCAGATTTTAGATAGGCCTTGGATAAGATAAATAGAAAGAGAATGTATAATGGTACGGGAACTAGGAATCCCACATAAGCTTATATGATATGTATGATACTTCAGTTATTTCTTTTGTATATAGTTCTGTAACTATTGAGAAATAAATGGATTATTATTATTATTATTATTAAATTAGTTGAAATGACGCTAAATGCCAGTCAGGCCAAAGTAATAATACATGGAAATGAAACAAATGCCTTTAATATAAATGGCGGAGTAAGGCAAGGAGATGCGTTGTCCGTCTTACTATTTAACCTAACATTAGGGAAAACAATCAGAAATATTGACGTCTCAAAAAGCATATGTAGCAAAATGACACAAATAAATGGTTAGGCAGACGACATCGTAATAGTAAGTATACAAGCAAGAACGAGCTGAAAAGTGTGTTTCTAGTCCTGGAAAACCAAGCCAAGAAAATGGGTCTTGAGGTAAATGTGCAGAAGACAAAATACATGATAGTGACAAAGCGGACAAACATACAGTTACAAAATCTGGAAATAAACGAATATAGTTTCAAATATGTCCCTGAATTTATATACTTAGGTTCGCAGGTGAATAGTAACAACGATGTGACACAAGAGATCCAGAGAAGAATTAAAGCCGGTATGAAGAGCTACTATGCTAATAAGAGTATAATGAGAAGAGCAAACTACGGATCTACCAAAGTATGATAAAGCCAGTCATCAGATACGGTTGTGAAACATGGCCAAACACTGAGAAAATAGAAGAACAGTTAAGAAAAATATTGAGAAGAATATATGGGCCCTCCAAAAATGAGGACGGAACATATAGAATCAAAATGAACCACGAACTGAATAATATTATAGAAGGTAAATACATACCTAGTAAGGTACATCAAGGCCCAAAGAATAGCACGGCTAGGACACATAAGATGAATGAATGAAGAAAGGAGAATGCGAGTAATAATACAGTGGAAAGCGGCAGGAAAAAGGCTAGCTTGGCGACCAAAAAAGAGGTAGGATGACTGTGTCCTAAACGATCTAAGGATAATGGGGGTAAGAAACTGGTGGAGAGTGACAGGGGAAAGAAAGGAATGGAAGAAAATAATTTGACAGGCCAAGACCCATCCAGGGTTGTAGAGCTGAAGGAAGAAGTAGAAGATTACACCCCACTCTATCTGTGCTTCGTAGATTACAGTAAGGCTTTCGATAACGTTAATTGGAGAAAACTGTGGGTCACACTTACCAACATGGGAGTGCCACTGCACTTGATAGAACTTGTCCGTCGTTTATATGGCGATACCAAAGCCATAGTTAAAGTAAACGTTGTAGTATCGGAACAATGCGCAATCATGAAAGATGTACGACAGGGATGTATCCTCTCCAGCATGGTTTTCAACGCGTACACAGAAGAAGTTATGAAACTAGTCCTTGAAGAATGGGAAGGAGGTGCAGTACTTGGACATAAAATTTCCAATTTAAGGTTTGCATACGATACAACACTTTTTGCAGAAAGCGCCGACCAACTCGAAATGTTGCTGAAAAGATTCGAACAAGTAAGTAACGAGTATGGGCTCCAAATAAACTATCGAAAAACGAAGATTTTCGTAGTAGATAGGGAAAATAACAACCATCCGATAATTCAACAGATTGGAGCATGTAAGGTGGTCCAAGATATAATATATTTGGGCTCTGTAATAAATGACAATGGAGACTGTTCGCAAGAGATCAGACGCAGGATACAACTTGGCAGAACCGCCATGACGCAACTCATTAAAATCTGGGCAGACAGGAACATACGCAAAGAAACTAAGATACGATTAGTTAACACCTTAGTATTCCCTATTTTCCTTTATGCCGTAGAAACGTGGACGGTTCGGGAAGCTGATCGTCAAAGAATAGACGCGTTCGAGATGTACTGTTGGCGCCGTATGCTGCGTACCCTTGGGCTGCACGGCGTACAAACGATTCGGTCTCTCATCAATGGTAAACGAACGCATTCTACGTTTTCTGTGCCATATAGCGCGCCGAACCGACAGTTTGGAGAAAAATGTTATTTTGGGCAAATCCAACGCAAAAATAAGACGAGGAAAATCGCTCCACCGTGTGTCAGATATTACTAAGAAGGTTCCTAGTCAACTTCTCCAGTCGGCGATTCGGGTAGCTCAAAACCGACAAGAATGGAAGTCTCGAATCAGCGAAAATGTAAAATAATATAGCTAAAGATCACAACAAATCAGAACGATGTTATGATAGAAGAAGACGCGCATTTAGCAGTTAAATAAACTAGAATAATTATGACTGCCATACATCTATATTTAAACAATATTAAAAGAGAAACTATAATAATACGTAACTTACTACATGAAGATTCAACTCCATGCAACTTGGTGCTTTGCCGAGCAGCGCGAAGTAATCCGACACGATGACGCTTGACGTTACAATTCTTCACTTTCTTCAAACTTTACTAATTGCATGCAGGTGCGCAATACACTGTTCTCCAGCTGTGGCAGGCCTCTTGGGCAGGGGCGTGGACCGCGCAAGTGCACATCGTAGATGTCACGCCACGAATGAATAATTATTTGCACGAGTAGTCCAAGTCCGTTTCCGCAGTAAAAACCTCTACCTTCATCAGATCGTTAAAATCACTATGCAAGCGAAAACTCAACGTATTCTACCGGATGCACACGCTCTAGAGCCTAAGTTAAACCTATTCAATTTGAAATAAACAGAAAAGCTTGTATTCATTATAAGATGCATACACGTACAAATTGGCTGTATATCAAAAGACTAATAATTACTGTTACTGAACGTAGGTGTAATTAGGCCAACTACCGTTTTACACAGATTTTGACGACCCAGGAAGGAAAAGGCGATTGATTGCTATAAGTTGTTAAAATTATTGGAACTCGTTAGTAAACAAATGTATTCTACAAACGTGGCTCCCATTGAATGTTAAAATATTCTTATATTTGGACCTACTTCTTGCCGCTCTACCTCCAGACAAAAGTCGCGTATGTCGCCGCTTGTATTTGAAACATTTGAGCTACTTAATGTTGTATCACAATTGATATTTTTAACCATTTTTTCCGTTTCCAAACTAAATTTCTAGCATTTGATGACCAGTGAAAACCATGACATAAAACATACAACATTAAAGAGCTTGGCTGAAAAGCTGTTTGGGACTTGACGAACTAAGCTGACATAAAAGGTGATGGTTGTATTAATAAAAATTACCTAGTTTCTGAATTAATACTACACATACAGCTTAGGTCTATCTTTTGATTTCTTGGCCCTCTTTGATGAATATTCTTTTGAATCACATGTTACTTTTAATTCACGGTAGATGCATTGAATTAATTTTTTCCTCGAAATTATGTTTTCCATATTTTAACATTTCGTTATATTCTGTCCTCCCCTGGTGACTTGCAATTTTTTGCTTTACATCAGGGTGATAATCCTCCTCCATTTGGTATTTTTTAGTTTCAAAGTTCTTCATGTGTGATGTCATCTGTCTCTTTAACAATGAGCTATTTCTAAACTGTGCTTTAAATGCGACCAATATTTCAGACGGTTTCACGTTTTCAACGATAAGAAGAAAAATTAGAAGGGGGAACATATTTGACATATTCCTTTACGAGAAGAATAATTTTTGTTTATTATAATTAGATTGCAAATGATATATTTAAGCTGTCCCCATATAATGTAAATGTGTCTATAGTTTTTGTCCCAAAATTTCCATGCAAATTCGATCAAACTGGCTTCGAGTCAGCAACTGGATAACTGTCCCCAAAGAGCTAATCGATTTACAAGAGCCGGAGTGTAATTATGCGAGGTATCACTGGACAGTCCAATTTAAACGCCTAATTGAAATCGATTAGCGGTGTCACAGCCCAACGGACGCATGCATTATAATCGAGCCAGCCGCCCCCAGCTTCACCTTATCTCGGGAACAACTTGTTAATGTGTAATACTTGTTCCAGTCGCTCCGATTAATTACAGACTCGCCTCGACCCAATAGAATCGCCTCGGCGTTGTATTTTGTTTGGTTTGTCGTCAATAAACACTAATTTTTTCCGTTTGCCGTACCGATTTGCCCTTTGGGTCGCCGTTAATGCTTTGTAGACGTCGGTAGCCAGCGAATGCTTTATGAGCAAGATGTTAACGACACCGGTTTTTAAGCACAAGCGGATTGCGCTGCCTTTATCTGCTAATGGGATTTTCTGCATGGACAAGAACCAATTGTGTCAGTTTATTTTGATTCGAGTTATTGTCAATATTAGTCGTTTGATGTTGAATTAGTTTTAGGATTTATCTTGCTAAGATTATTTTTTCTTCTTTTTTTGGCGTTACAATCCTTTGTAAATTACAGTCTCTTCTATGATACTGTTCGAGATATTTTGCTTGATCAATCTGGGTATTGGTCTTGGTGAAATCTTTGTATTGATTTTGATGTGTTTCGCGAGAGCTAGAAGTGGTCTCTCTCGTTCTCGCTCTCGTAAATCTTAAAAAATATATTCTCGATCTCGCTCTCGATTACGAGAATGAGGAGGAGAGTCATCTGCTTCTCGGTCTCGCTCTCGGTTTACGCTCGTTCTCGGTTTACGGTCGTTCTCGTTAATCGATGAAGTACACAGAACTCCTAAAATTGCTGTATTGCAGCCCAGGACAATCTGAAGAATCTGTAAACGTGTTTACACGTAACTCGCTTCGTGCGAATAACATCAATTTGCAAATTTAAAATAAATGTAGTCGCTAGCATTTGATCTCGGGCTCCAAGGCTTTCTCTCTCACACGTTCAGACAGATCCAATACGCCTTCTACGCCGCTTTCACCACTAAACCAAGCTGGGAGAGAGGTTGGATTGCTTCTGGATCTATATAAGGAACACGTAATCGCTGCATACTTCTATCCATTTTACGCTATTTACCCCGTGTCTTTAATTTTCATTAAGGGTAAAAACCTAACATATGTGCCCATTATTACTTTTGTCGAGTTCTGCGGTAAAGCAAAATTAGGCACATTTTATTTTTAAGGTGCTCACCTTGTATATATTTGACCGGAACAGACGGACAAACAGACAGACAACAAACAGACAAACAGACAAACAGACAGACAGATAGACAGACAGACAGACGGGCAGACAAGTGGACAGACAGACAGATAGACAGGCGTAAATGAGAAAACATATTTTTCGTCATCTAGGGATCCTGCAACGTGAGAACTGAAGAAATTTCGGAAGGAGATTTTTTCGCGATTACAATACCTTTTTCATCTTTTAGACGAGGGAAGTAAGAATTCAAACTATCGGAAGCATATGGCTACAATTTATAAATATTTGAGACCTTTTAAACAGATTTTATGTGGGCAACACTATGTGACAATTCTTTTTCTAGTCGTGGCATTTAACACGCTTAGACGGAATTGAAAATATAATAACAGAACTTTCGGAAAAACAAAGGGCTAATGTAGAAAAATAATATTATCAGCGTACTTAGCCAAGAAAACGAATATTGATGAAACATTATACCTAATACGAGTAATAGGATTTTTATGTAATTTTAATATTAAATCCACTTCACAACTTGGAAATATTTAATTTGGCGACTTGGGGAAAGCAAATTAAGGAGTATTCGTATTCAATGTTTGAAAATATTTCCAAAACCAAATATTATCAAGTACCTGCTGTAGACAATAGAACAGAAGTTGCTGGACAAGAACTTCAAACGTTAAATTAGAAAACCCACCACGATGATGATCTGGATTTCACGTCTCTATTTGAAGAAGCTTAGAAATTGATGAATATTTGACACTGAAAACTCACCAAAAAATCAGAGTATTTTGGCATACTTAAAAACGTGCAGCGATACTTATCCGAGTTTGACAAGAATGGCAAGCGATTTTCTTGCAATAAATGCTACTTCGGCCACGGCTGAAATATTGTTTTCCCAAGTTTCACTAATCATACGAAAATACAGAAGTCGGTTTAACGACGTCTCATTACCTCCTCTGCCTAAATTCCTGGGATAAATGTGGTTTGAAAGATCGCGTCTGGACTTAATAATATGTAATATTATCTTGCGTTTATAATTATTTTATTGTTAATTATTTAATCATGTTATTTTATTTCCCTTTCGTTTAAACAATAAAATACTTCAAAATATGTGTTTTATCTGCTTTTGTATATTTTTTACCCGAAAGCCAGAGTGAGAGTTCAAACAAAATTCTCGGTCTCGGCTTACCATTGCTGTTTTCGTTCTCGGTCTCGGTCGGTATCGTTCTCGATGTGAGAACGAGGGTGAGAGCGAGGAAACTCTCGTTACTCGTGAAACACTAGTTTTAATCCCTGTCCTCTCTATTAAGAATATCTGCAAATACATTTTCATTTTTAGAAAATGGAAAAAGTACATATAATCTTTGTTTGGTGAAAGATAGATCAAGATAAGTCACCATACAGTTTGACAAATAACAAGAAATTATTAGTTCATTTCCTATACCATTTAATAAATGAACGTGACAACAAATGTAACTGTTTTTACAGTCGAGGAAGAGAAAAACGATTTCATAAGGGGTGTGCCTACATTTGATCGCGAGGAAATGCGGTGTCAACAGAATGGAGCACCTTATAATGCCACAACTGCTAGACATTTTTGAGATCACTAATTTATGGAGCATTGAACTGAGAGAACAAAGGGAACTATTCTGTGGCCTTTAAGGTCACTTGATTTTACAGAACCTCACATTTCAAGGGCACTAAAAAAGGTATTAAACAATGTTTTACTTAATGTCACACCTGTTGTGCTGTTCGCAAATAACTTCTGATTTTATTGTTAATTGTTAGAAAATTATATAGATGATATGTTCTGTAAAAACACAGATGTATTTGTAAATCCACTTAGGCCTGAAGTTTTTAAAATTATGGCCTGTTTTTGTTATATTAAAAAATAATTATATACGAGTAACATGGCCAAACCTTTTTAACACAAAAAAACTGAAGGATTTAGCATGGATATTCATCTAATGGATAATTAAATTGTAAAGGCATGCTTCACAGTGGTTGAGTGACGACAATTGATACATTTTGAAGCATGCATTGACGCTAGTTTTATTATCCATGGCCAACTCTTAAATATTTTTAATTTTTTAAATAACGGCAATAATATAAATTATACGAGGCGTGTTTTTTAAGTAAGTACCGTTTTGAAATTCCGCCGCGGCAGCACTGCGGTCGGCATTTGGCGCATGCGCGCTGTGTACCGCTATCTGTTGGCAAGCCGCAGACGCCATTACAGAATCATTCGACCGTGTTTACGTTTGCTTGTGAGTATTTGAAATGCCTTCTCCGATTGAGAATGCCGCCGACTGTGAAATACGCGCTGTGATTCGGTTTCTTAGTGTTAAGGGCGTGAAAGCGGCTGAAATTCATCGTCAGATCAGTGAAGTGTATAGAGAAAACATTATAAGCGACGGGTTGGTACGGAAATGTGTGAGAGCTTTTAAATATGACCGTACGAATGTACATGACGATGTGCTGATCGGATTATTTGGCTGGCAAAAGGAAGGTGCTACTTATACATTTGGATATATCCAAGCAGTAACGAAAAAGATGCATAGCCTAAAAGGAAACAAATTGATTACATCGTAATTCATAGTTAAGAATTGTACAAAAGGAGCTATTACTTATCCTAGCGCCGATAACAGAACTGACTACAAGCCATTAGCAGCTGATGTATTCATAAAAGTAAAGAAAATTAGCTAGATTAAAATATTTCTAGATGATGAGGTATGTTGACGACGCCGTAATAGTAGCGAACAACGTAGAAAATCTGCAGAGGCAGCTAAATAAAATCTGGGCAAGTAGTGAAGAAATAAGCATTAATGCCAATGGTAGTCAGTCGACAATATTATATAGTATATTACATATCGAGGTGGAAGGTGTTTAATTACTGTTGAGAGATTAAGTAGTTAACCAAGACGCGAAGCGTCGAGTGGCAATACCGGCTTCAATTAAAACTAGCACACTCTCAGGAAACAACTTAAAATACTAAATGCTTTAACTTCGAATTATTACATAAATAATACTGGTTGCGTCAGATTCAGGCTCAACCCAGAATTCAAATTAGTACAAAAGATTCAATAAACAAATAGTACACGGGAATTATGAAAGCACAAAAGGCGTTGACTAAGTAAGCGCTCGATCCAGACGAAGTTTATAAATCCCAATTAAAATTAGCTTTACTGGTGCTCCAAAAAAGCTATTTAATAACGTGATACAGGCATCGCAACACATATAGATTATGTACAGTTTATCGCATTAGAAAAAAAACAAGTTTTTCCCAAAATTATCGGATAGCGCACGTGTAACAGTGAAACCGTCGAGTATTCTTAGCAAATAGAAAAATCAATTTAAATTTAGTAAACAATTACTGTTGTATACTACCTATAACATTATAATGAATATAAAATCTACCATAATCATCTCGCAAGGCGCAATAAAAAACTACCCTAACTTTCAGTCTTAGACTATTTGCATCGAAAGACGGTAGGAATCGCGATTAACCAATTTCAGCCTGCGATGTTCAGCTACACTAATATACGACTACTTCAGTTAACTTCAAGATAACGTAGAGAACTTCGAGGTTACTTGAAAAAAAAGAGAAAAGAAGGCCTAAAAATAAATTCTATTTAACGTCAGCCTAGCGGAAAATAAAGGCAACAGGCTCATACCTTAGATTTTGGACATACATACTACTTATTTCCCAATTAGCATAAAGATCCTAAATCAATGAGACGGTTGCAGTTATCCAATAATCCATAACACCAAATCTGTATTCGATTATTGACGCTTTTTCTAAATAAAATTACTTTGTAAATGTAAATAAAAAAGATAGAAACGCGTTGTCTAAGTTAAACAAAGATAAATTTGCGTTGTCTAGTGTGTATTTATTAATTTGAAGAATACGTACCATAAGCTATGCAAGTCCAACGTTTATGCAGTTGTAACGACCTTGGGATCAGGCCATTGCAAACATATGACTCAGCGTCCCGAGAATTCGAAAACTACCTTGAGCCGGTTCACGTGCGGACGGATGAGTCACACCATTTGAGAAACGACCTTGGTAACTCATGCGCGCGAACACGTCAGCGTTGCGGGAAGGATCGAGCAAGGTGTCGACGCTTTCGGAATGACTCACCCGGCGCATATATAAATACCCGAAAAGGAAATAAGAGGACAGTCGAAGTCGAAGTGGAAGTCCGAGTGCCGACTCCAGCTTGGAAGAAGCTGCCATATAAATAAACCCGTGTGTACATAATTCTAGCGAGATAGACACCGCGTGTATAACAAATAAATATAGCCATATAAATCATTAATGTTGAAATCGCGTGTAAATAAATAAAGTACATCTGTTGTTAGAAATAGTCCTGTTAGTTTATAAATAATGTGTGTTCCGCCTTAATAGTTCTTGTGTTGTGTAAATAGATTAAGGTAAATCGTTATAAATAAATGCTTAAAACAGAAGCGGTGTATATTTTTTAATAGCCCAAAACAGAAACCGTAACAGTGGTGTCGGGTGTCGGGTTGTACCAGGGGCTATAAAAAAATATTGGACAAACATTAAATAAACTAATTGACTAACAAGTACCGATAAATGACAGTCAGATAATAAAATTAAGTGTGTGTTATGGATGCCTGTGACAAGATCCCAGAGCTGCAAAATGGAGGCCAACTTTTCCAGCTGATGCAAGTTGGCCAAGAGAAGGCAGAAAAAACACAAGTGGATCTTAAGAAAGAATTGAAAGCCAGCCAAAAGCAGGCAGAAAAAGCGCAAGAAGATTAGAAAGCCGCGCAAGAAAAAGCACAAGAAGATCTTAAGGAAGAATTGAAAGCCGGCCAAAAGCATGCAGAAAATACGCTACAAGAATTGAAATCCGGCCAAACCGGGCAGAAAAGGTGCAGGAAGTACTTAAGGAAGAGCTGAAAGCCGCGCAAGAGGATCTTAAAGAGGTACTTAAGGAAGAGCTGAAAGCCTGGCGAAGAAACGGCCGGCGAGGACTATGTGGGGAACCTGAAAAAGAGAATGGAAGAGTTCGGTCTCTGCTGTTGGATACTGGAGCGACGAAGTCCATCGCCAGGTCTGACGTAATACGGGACGAGGGTCAGCTGCTGCCCACCAGGACACGCCTTCGCATTGCCACGGGAGGCGCAGTGGCCACACATGGGGAGATTGGGAATCAAACCCTGAAGTATCGGGCCCTGATTGCTGACGTTGCGGACGAGTTCATCCTGGGAATGGATGTCAGGAATGAGTGTGGGTTTACTTTAGACCTGGGACGCGGCGTGTTGCCCGTGTGTGGGGAGCAGCTTTCCCTACACCCAAGAGAAGAGATCACAGTACAAGTGGTATTGGCGGAAGATGTTACCCTGCCGGGACTAACCGAGAGGGTCGTGGATTCATACCTGGATGGCGATCTCTGGGGCAACGTAGTGCGCAGGATTGAACCCGATTATGACAAGGAGGTCACTCATGGTATCCTGGTTGGGAAGACGTTGGTAAAGACTGGGCTTAAGGTCCCAGTAAGGATGATGAACGTCAACAGGGAACCGGCAACCGTCAGGAGAAACACAATACTGGGAAGGGGCATGAGCCAACAAGAACGGAGGAAGATCGAAGATCTGGTGGCCCGATACCAAGACATCTTCAAGTGCGGAGATCATCCCAGCGGCCGTACCAACATAGTAAAACATAAATCATTTGAGTTTGGCAGAAGAGTCTTGCCGAGGACCGACCATGCTGCTCTAAGATGGCTACTGCAGTTCAAGAACCCCGAAGGACAGGTGGCTAGGTGGATCGAGCCCCTACAAGAGTACGACTTTGAAATAAATCATCGGCCTGGCACAGCCCACCGCAACGCCGATGCGTTATCCAGGAGGTCCTGCCCTGCGGACTGTGGCCACTGTTCGAAGCTGGAGAGTCGTGCGGTACCCGTCAATCGTACCACTGTAGCTGACGACTCGTGGGAGCTAGACGAGTTGCAGAACAGCCAGGGGAACGACCCCGACTTAGGCATAGTTATAGCCTGGAATCGAGATGGCCGTCGACCTACCTGGCAGGAGGTCTCCGCCACCAACCCAACGGTGAAGATCTATTGGGCGCAGTGGGACTCCTTGCAGCTAAACAAGAACGTCCTGACCAGAATTTTGGAAGATGAGGACGGTAGGGGAATGAGATCACAATCGATGGATCCAAGAAGTAGAGTGGCCGAGGTTCTGCGCCACCTGCATGATGGCTCCTCTGGGTGACACTTTGGATTGAAGAAGGCGTTGCAGAAGGTCCGAGAAAGGTTCTACTGGGCGAGCTGCAAAGATGACGTCCGAGAGTGGTGCCGGAGGTGCGAAGCCTGCGCTACAGGAAACGGACCGGTTGGAAGACGTAAAGCTCCGATGTGGCAGTACAACCTCGGTGGTCCGTTCGAGGGGATAGCCATTGACATCGCCGGACCATGCCCCGAAACCGAATCGGGAAATAAATACATTCTGGTGTGCATGGGCTTCTTCACCAAGTGGCCCGAAGCGTACACCCTTCCGAATCAAGGGTGAAGAAGTGCTTCAGCCGTTTTGGAGTCCCCCTGCAGTTACATTCCGACCAGGGCCAGAATTTCGAGTCCGGACTGTTCCAGAACATCTGCAAGCTACTGGGGATACACAAGACCCGGAACACTGCCCTCCATCCTCAATCGGACGGCATGGTGGAAAGGATGAACCAAACCATGGGGAAGCATGTGTTTCTCATTGAGGCCACGGTGGACTGCTGCTTCTTTAGCCAGTCTATGTGCAAGAAAGGCAGCGCCTGCAAATACCGCCATCGAACCCCCACAAGAGCGAGAGGACAGGCACCCGATGCAACTCATTCTGCGACAGAACGACCTAAGGCGGGGGCAGTGTTACGACCTTGAGCCGGTCCATGTGCGGAAGGCTGAGTCACACCCTTTGAGAAACGATTTTGGTGACTCATGCGCGCGAACACGTCAACGTTGCGGGAAGGATCGAACAAGGTCTCGACGCTTCCGGAATGACTCACCCGGCGCATATTTAAATACGCGAAAAGGAAATAAGAGGGCGGTCGAAGTCGAAGTGGAAGTCCGAGTGCCGACTCCAGCTTGGAAGAAGCTGCCATATAAATAAACCCGTGTGTACATAAATCTAGCGAGATAAATAACGCGTGTATAACAAATAAATATAGCCATATAAATCACTAATATTGAAATCGCTTGTAAATAAATAAAGTATATTTGTTGTTAGAAATAGTCCTGTTAGTTTATAAATAATGTGTGTTCCGCCTTAATAGTTCTTGTGTTGTGTAAATATATTAAGATAAATCGTTGTAAATAAATGCTTAAAACGGAAGCGGCGTATAATTTTTAATAGCCCAAAACGTAACACAGTTTTTATTTAAACGCTTTGTATAATAAGACACAACAATACTTTTCTAATAGAATTTTGTTTACATTGTGTAGTAGTGGAAAAGGTTTGCATTTTATATTATTGTTCTTTTCCGTTTGTAATTAAACTTTTAAATGGATAAATTCTGAATCATGTTCAAATTATAAAAACTTAGAGAATAAACCTTGAAAAGCACATTTAATAATTCTTCTTTCAACTAAAGAAACGTTGGAATACAATTTAAAAAAAAGTTAACCAATTTGTACTTTTCACAGTGAAATATCAAATCTTTGTTATTTATTTTACATTGCATGACATATTATTATTATTATATGTTTAGCACATTTTCAATAAAATTTTCATGGGGCAACATATTTATTAGGTTCGAATTTATAGGTTTGAATAAATTCATATTTTAAAATCGCTATCCTAATGTACCGCTGTTCTATTAGGTTTTAGTACCGTCCATAAACTAACCGCTAGACACTTTTATGCCTATAAAAACCCGAGCTTTGGTTTTAATTGAAATCTGTCAAAACCATTTAATCAGGACCGGAAAATATAGGCGCCTAAGAGTCTAAGCTGCGATTTTCTGGTCGTAAAAGGCTGGAGACACATTATTCGAGTCAATTTCAACAGGACGGAAGACACTTATTGTAATTATTTTCCAGTACAGAGTAAGGCACTTATATTCAAGTTTTTTTCAGCACGATAGGTGACATGTTAATAGGTACTTTTCCAGCACGACGGATACTTTCTTATGAGCGTTCTCACGGCGCGAGTGGTTGATCCGAATAGCTTAATATAGTTTGGCGTCGTTTATTTTGGTATCATGCTCGTTATGCATCTTTATGGCACTGTAAATTGACGGAAAAACAAGAATCCCGGGGCGCGCGGCCGAAATGCGTGATCGAAGCGGGCAGGTGTCAGCCAAACGGGTTCGAAGCTTGATCGACTTTTGAGCAACGGCCCTTGCCCAAAATAGTATATCGGTTTAATTTAGTGAGCTTATAATAAAGGGCTCATAACTCGGCGTTTTTATGCGCCGGTCCGAAGTGTTTATTACATTTTCCTTTCGCATGACTCGCCGCGCATAAACCGAAATAACCGATAAATAATAATTACCGGGCATTACATTTAATGAGAGACGCTGTCGACGAGAGTGCGTCCAGCGGGCTTTTTGCCAGAGCCGGGCTCGGGCTAATTGACCGAACAATTACGTGTCATTAGTGACGCACTTCCTCGGAACGTAGATAATGTAATTACTCTAATTAAAGAACAAACATACCCGCATTGCGCGGTGCGATTATTCCAGCAGCGCATATTAATTCCAGCTAACTGGCTTTCCTGCCACTAATTCATTTTCGAATTTGGACAACAAAGACGAGGATGGCCACAATTTGTATTCGAAATTCGACGTAATCGTACTGATCTTTACATATGAAATGATATCAGATGGAAAAATTACTCCAATTGTAAACAAATTATTGCGCGTGAAGTCCATGGCGCGATTTATGAATATTTGGAAGACCGTAATTTTGAAGTTAATATCTGTTATGATACGAAGTTTACACTAATTAACAAAGAGGGGGAGCTTTTTAATTTATTTAATTATAGTACATTTATATTACCAAGCATATAATCAGTACTGGGATTTTTATGCAGCAATAAATATACATTATATGTGAAATAGCAGACCCGTCGCACTGATTCCTCTAAAACTAGTGTTCCTGGTTCAGAAAAAAATATACTAGCAGGAATATCGAGCAACAAGTCAGCGCAAAAGCACTTAATGCGGCTTATCAACTAAACATGGCGAGTGATTATAGCGTATGATGAGACAATCTGTAGTTTACAATGTTGAATGATCTCTAGTAGCTTACAACTACAAAGGAGACGAACTGGATAAAACAAAGAAAAACTAAACCTAAACTATTCGCTGAAGGCGAGCTGGGTATGCTTATTAATTTTGTCATTTTAGCGGCAATTATAATTGTAAATATTCAGGTCATGTAGAATTCCAGCAGATAGATGAAAAAGAAAAGGATACAGGCAGGCAGATCCAAAGTAATTGGCGTATGGAGTGTTCCACGAGATTATCTCAAGGGATGCGATACGCCAAGGGCACTACGGTCCATTAGACCCGTTTTTTTAATTCGACAATGTCGCAAAGCCAACTTGGCGGGTATTACGGTAAGACTGGAAGTTAAAAGCACCATAGCGCCCCAACAAAATGATCATGCCTAATACAATTCAGTCAGTAAGTGTCAACCATTTGATATTAATTTCTAAAGTTGCTCAAGAAATTTTCAAACGGTTTTAAAACTGCCGATCATTTTTTAAACCTTCCAATATTGTTATATAGTTTAGCTTACTTGATCGCAGACATTTTTAATCTTGAATCTGGTTTTACAAATTTAAAGTGCACTCATATGGACGCTAATATCGTAAACATTGTTATTTCATTTTGGAACCATAATATTGTTTATTATCCCTCGATAGTGGGCGGAAAATGGCTTTTTCGACCCTAGGGCTTATAAAGTTGCTATGTAGTATAACAAGCACAAACAACTGGTAGCATTTTATTCATTTTGAGAATCAAAATGAATAAAATGTTGTATGTACCACGTGCCTAATCAAGATTATAGCTCTCGGGGAAATTTAAAGTTCTCCACTTCGCGTGGCGCTTTACACATTTCCTCATTCTATAATCTATTGATTATGCCCTTTCCGAACTTCTGTGACGAGTGGTTTTTGAAAACAAATAACTTGCAAATATTCAATTTAAATTCTATATAGGCTGAAAAGAGAAGGATTCTTAGCTTTAGAGGAGACAGCGACAACATTAATTTGTATTAAACAAGCGACCACCTTAATATACACAATGAAGTTTTTCAGAAAAGATGGAAAACGATTAATGATTGCAATGCCCACTAAGTGATTACAGTCTACGTAGTAATCAAGTAATCTACGTCCCTTTTTCTATTTGGTTTCAAACTTGGATAACTTATTTACGCATAAAATGCTCGTAAAAATAATTCAAATCTTGAACCTGGTTTAAAAAAAAATTCAAAGGGAAATTAAGCAAGCTCAACGAAAGTTTCAAACCAACTACAATGAGGTATTGAATGTTCTTAACTTAATACGCTGTCTATCTTTCTGAAACGTCGGGCACTTTGTATTAGTATCTTCTTCTGGGATGATGGTTGATATAATTGTTGTTTTTGATAATTCTTCATTATCTAATCCTTATGTTTTGTTTATTTTGTATTCAAATACTTAGAGGGTAAATGTTGTCTAGATTTTAAAATCCTGGATATTGCAGGTGATCTGAATTAATATAATCGTTATCGATATTCAAGCTGCTGCATTGAAATTAGTTCTAGCTTCAAACTGTTTGACTAGATAATCATAGAGATACTTTTTCACATTTTAAAGTATTGCATATATATTTTGTTTATTTTGGTATCATAATGTTTACTGGAATCTTGATAAAGTTTTTTTTAATTAAATATTTATTTTCTACTTTTTTCGTATTAGCTAGAATAATATTTTATTAAATTCTAATTATCCCATTAATGTTTAAAAATATTAATTTGCGTATGCATAAAAGGTTCGCAATATTCTTTTTGGGGTTAGTTGCTACTATTTCGTTGGAATTGCATTTGTGTATCTACTTACTTTACCAATAGATTTTCACTCATTCGTTTTTTGTTTTTGTTTGTTCTGCTCTTTTTCTTAATACAATATTTTATTTTCTGTGTATAATACGATTCATACACACTATTCTGCTAACAATATCTTTCTAGAAAATTTCAAGACAAACCATATCATGGCTATTCGAACAAACGGTTTCACCACTGATTTGATCTTTCTCTCTCTCTCTTTAGCAGCCTTTATTAGTCCACTCTTGGGCATAAGCCTCCCCTTGTTCTTTCGGGGATATTTTATCTTGAGCTAGTTGATGCCAATTTCTTCCTACTCTGTTCTTGATGTCGTCAAGTCAGCGTCTTTGTGGTCTACCAACACTTCGTTTATGCATTCGAGGATTTGATAATGGGTGTCATTTATCTCGAATGCTGCTAGTTGGTGCTAAAGTGGTCGTGTTGTTTAAAGAATGACCCGTCATTAACTTTTATATCCGTACCATATCCAACGGGTACAAGCCGTTTTTGCCCTGACCATCAAGCGATACCGATATTAGGTCAGCTGTTGAACACCCGGATCTTGCTGCTAACGCCTTTTCCGCCGATAATACCGGATTCACTAAATGTGGGATATTTAATATCCAAAATAACCACGTGTAATCGAACGTGAATCCCCACGCAGTTTCAGAGTTTCAATCTGAGTATCTGGCTGGGCACTTTAGGCAACAGATTTTTAGGGTCGGTTTTTTTGCCACTTCGATTAACAGGTTCCGCATACCTCCATTTTTTGGTAAATACTTTGCCCGTACTTTTGAAAGACGTTCCTTTAAATCAGAAATCTTTGACTTATGTAAGATCAGGCATCACCACATTTTACCCTTGCTGTTAGGGCGCACCTGAACGAAACATTTCATGGGAGATGGATAGAGCGAGAGCTTCCTAGGTTTCCTTGAAGTTGTTTGAAAAGGTCAGTATACGCAACACCTGCAAATAATCTTGCCGAGTTGCAACACCGAGTTGAATACAGTTGTCAAACAATTTGAGCAACAGAGAGATGTTTTGAAAAGTTGTGGAGTTTCTTTCTGGGAAGATGTAGATCCTGTGTCTGTATGAAAGAAGATATTTTCAAACATCTTTGATAAATGTGTTTTATGGCGCTAAATTATAAATGCCAAACAAAATATTCGTAATTAATTTAAACAAATCTCTCTTATCACGAAAAGTGTTGCTTTGTAGATTCATATATACCAAGACGTTTTAACTTGTTTTTGCTTGTGCTATCTACACTTTAAGCATTTATTAATTTATTCATCCCTGTATTTCATGATACATTTTTTTCTCAAACATCACAGTTATCCACTTTTTTATAACGTTTTCTTCAGACTTTACTGTTACCAAATTATCTATCAAGTTCAATCTCCGATGCATGGTCTTACAGTGACGTCTTGATAAGTTAGTTTGAAATTGCAAGACTATGCAATTGAAGGCTACATTGCCACTCAGGTTTCCGCCGCCCGTTCTTCACATCTGAAACTCACCAGCTGCATAGAATGCGACTCCAATTAGTTTTTTGCCAACCTGGTTAAGGATAGGCGACGGGCCAGTTATTAATAATAAGTTAATCAACCGACTCCGGCACCGAGCGATCTATAACGAAGCTATGCCCAGCTAATTTCCTAAACATTGGTAGGCGTTCCGTCCGTTAATTAACAGATAATTACGCAATTAGAATTCATTTCTGCTAAACACTTTTAAGGCTCTTCCGCTTCGATTAAGCATTAATTGGCCATCGTTTCTCCGGAGGAATTCACGAGTGTCCACTCCTTCCTACTCCTCCGGTTCGCGCACACCTGTGATAAATTCCTATCTTATCCGTATCGGCGGGAACGGAAATGCGTTGTAACGAACGGACATATACTCCCACGTTATGGATGATCCGCCGTTTGCATGTGGTGTTATCACTAGTTGCAGTTTGAACCGCCTAGGATTTGATTTCATTGCGATTAGGGCCCATCTAGATAGTTATGGAAAATTCAGTAACCAGGAATGGGTAACCATTGGAGTGCACTAATAAAAACAAGAATAACTATTTTAAATGCCACCCTCAATTTAAGAAATTCGTCGTTATGCTTTAGCGCCAATAATAAGTGAAAGTAAAAGTACAGGAGATACTGCTGACGCTGTGTTCTCATTTCCATTCTAACCTCAACTTCAGTTTCAAGTGTGTTTGATATAAACCTGTAAATTCAAGTTTTAATAAGTTCAAATTAATTGAAAACAAGCCACAGGCGAAGTATAGAATCGGTATGAAGAAAAAAAAACAAAGTAACAGATGTAACTAAACGCATAGATCAACTAAAGTAGAAATAAGTTGGTCACGTGAAATGGAAAAAAAATCGGCAGTCAGCCAAAGTCACGCAGTGGCTACTGAGAAAGCCGAAAAACGCATTGAAAGACTACAAACACTGCATTGATGGTATGAAACATATAATGGGTGCGAATTGGATATAGCAGAAACAATATAAAAGAAAATGGAATGAGATGGAAGCAGCATACGTTCAAGAGGTCAAATATAGGCAATACCGGCTTAAAGACAATACTTTGGCGCTCCGGCTCAACGTTAGCACAAGTAGTACGACTTGGCCAATGATTGAATTTACTCCGCCTCGATTCCCGAAATAAGACGCAATCATTGGCTAATTCGATCTACTTGCGCTGACTTCACACCGGAGCGCTGATGATGAAGAAGGAACAAGACTAAGAGTTATTTAAATTGGCAGTGCTACCAACTAAAGTAAAAATGAATTAGCCATGTGAGACGAGAAGGAAAATATCGGTAAATGTAAAGTTCAGGACGCGTCATTCCACATGTAGGAGTAGGGCATTAGGCACGGCGTTAACAGCATACTAGGTGATGTGGTTAGCATCAAGTCTGCGAAAACTTTCTTACTTTTTCTACTTGTGCGCAACCGTAATGAGAACTTCACCCATCAAGCATAAGATGAAAAAAAATTGAAGTAAATAGACGAGGCATATAATAGGCATATGTTAAGCAGGTCGGATATAGGCAGAGAAAAAAATAAAGAAGACCAAGTGTCACAAACTATACTCAAAGCTATCAGTTTTATCAACTAAAGTAGAGATGAAGTGGTCATGTTGCCCGAGAAGGAAAAGATTGTAGACAAAAAAATTACACAGTTGCTACTGCGAGATGCGAAAAAGGTATTGGAAGACCGCCAATGGAATGCATTGGTGCTATAATACAAATAGCAGATGAGACTTGGGCTCAGCAAGTAGCATATACAAGAAAATGTAAGGAAATAGGAAAGGCGTACGTTTAAGAGGTCGGATATAGGCCTAGAAAGAAGAAAAAAGATGACTAGATGTCATATAAGCTATACTCAAAGTTATCAGTGTTACAACCTGAAGTAGAGATGAATTGGCCACGTGGAACGAAAAAACAGATCGGTAGATAGCTAAAATTACACATTAACCACTGAGAGAGAAAAGTGTTGTAAGACAACTAAGGTAATTTACCAATGATGTAAAACATCTAACCGATGAGAACTGGGCTTACAAGCACAAAATAAAGGAAAATGGAAGGAAATGATACAGGCTACTATCTAAAGTAGAAATTGATTGGTATGTGGAACAAGAAGAAAGAAATCGGTAGATAGGTAAATTACAAGTGTACTGAGACAGACGAAAAGAGCTATTGATTGGAAAACCACAAAGGATATGCAATGATGATATAAAATAAGTAACTGTTCAGAACTGGGCGTAGCAAGCACAAGATAGAAGAAAATGGTAGCAAATAGAAAAGGCGTATGTGTAGGCGGTTGAACATAGGTCGAGAAAGAAGAAGAAAGAAGGTTAAGTGTCATATGAACTATACCTATGGTTATCGGTATTTCCAAGTAGAGATGGATTTGTCATGTGGAACGAGAAGAAAAAGATCGATAGACAGCTAAAACTGTACAGTAACCACTGAGAGACAAGAAAAGACGTAGGTACTGGAAGACCACAAAGGAGATGTACTGATGATATCAAACCAATAATTGTGAGAACTAAGCCCAGCAAGTTCAAGATAAAAGAATATAGAAGAAAATAGAAAGGTGTAAGTATAGGAAGTCGAATACAGGCTGCCATCTAAAGTAGAGATGGATTGGTCATGTGGAGCGAGTAAACAATCGGTAGCCGGTGCAAATTCCACAGTAGCCACCGAGAGAGACGAAGAGAAGTTATGGGAAGATGTACAAGGGAGGAATTAATGAAATAAAACAAATAAAGGTGGGAACTGGGTCAACCAAGAACAATATAAAAGAAAAGTGGACGTGACCACCTCCCTGGACTTTCCCATACTGGAAACTGTTCATATCGTCTTTATTCAAAAGTATTTACAACATATCAAAATTTCAACTCGATGACTCACGTCTTCACCGTGATAAGCGTTTACACTTTCACGTAAATTGCGGGTAAATATAAAAGAATGTGTAGTTCAAAACGCGACCACCGAGCTTCTGTTGATGGTGCCAAGTGGACAAGCCGCCACTGTGCTAGTTTATGTATTATTTTCCTCAAAACGGCTGTAGCACCGAGGTGAAATTTTCTAAGTACATGGAGATTATATTTTCTAGGGCATACAAAATCGATTTTTTTATTTTCAGTGAAAAAGATTTTTTGACGCAAAAATATAACAACCGTTAGAATAAAAAAATTATTTTTCAAAAATAGAGGGGGGAGGGGGCCGGTGCGCTTACATATATCCACGAGTGTAATATTTTTTTTGCATATTCATATGCTCCATTATGCACTGAGCAATTCAGTGAAAACCCCAGCTACCTATCTTGTTTTGTTTATTAATTAAAGGGGTTTAAATTTTCAAACTTCAAAGCTTCGTAGAGGGCGCCACAGATAATTCATGAGATTCTTTAAAAAACAGATGGATAGCCCTTTTTGGGGTCTATCAGTGTATGAAGTTTAAACAAATTCCTGTGGGCAGTTTTTGAGAAATGATTTTTAGAAAATTTCAAAAATTTTGAAAATTTGTAATTTAGGCCCCTTAATATTTTTCAAAACACTTTTTATATCACCTCATGTTAGCCTTCATATACTATTCAGAAAAAAAATCAATTGAATCGATTCATCCGTTTTTGAGTAATAGGGCGTTAAACTCAAAATTTTCAAAAATCATAGCGCCCTTCATTTTAAACCTAGCGAGTTGGGCAAAAAACTAACAGATTTGTCTTATGACCCTCTATCGTTATCCGCGATAAAATTTTCAAAATTTTAATCACGAAAACAGTGCTACCAAAAAAACATGCGTAACTTCCGCTTCCGGTTTCGGATTTTTTTGAAAAGCTTATTTTGTCGATGAATTTTCGATACACCCCCGCATTCCAAAGCGCATCAAAATCTGAGCAATACTTTCGGCTGTAGGAGCGTCACCCACCCACACAGACAGACATTTTTTAAAAACCACTTTTTTGGGTTCTTAGAGGCCTAAAACGGATATTTCTGTGAAAATCTCGATTTCTAAAATTTTCATGATTCCAAGACTTCCCTATACCTATGGGTATGGGAAAGTAAAAATGGAAGGATATAGAAAAAAGAATAGACGAGGCATACGTTAAGAAAGTCGAATGTATGCCGAGGAAGAAGAAAGAAGACTAAGTGTCATATACACTATACGGAAGGCTATTGGTGCTATTAACTAAAGTGGATATGGATTGGTGGTATGGTACGAAATGCAAAAGAATGATAGACAACGAAAATTATACATCAGCTACCAATAGAGATGAAATGAGATATTGTAAGTTCAGCAAGCATACGATTGGTGGAATATAAACACAGAAAAAGTAAGAAAGAAGACTAAGCGTCAGATGAACTAGACGCAAAGCAGTCATGTGGCACGAAAAAACACGGTAGACAGCGAAATTTTTACAGTAGCCACTGAGAGATACGAAAAGTACTAGAAGACAATAAAGGTGATGCAATGATAACATGAAACAAGTAATGTGTGCGAATTGGGTCTAGCAAGCATAATATAGAGAAGAAAGTGGAGAGAAATAAGAAAGGAATACGTTCAGGAGATCGAATATAGGCTAAGAAAGAGGAAGAAAAAAGACTAGGGATTGACTGTATGTAAGGCTATCGGTGATATAAATTAGTTAATTATTAAACTATTATTACTATATTAGCTATTAAACAACCTTCCGTTGCTTATCGATTTTAATTGTTTTATGTATTCTCCGGATTCATTATGTACTTGTTTGCATTTGTCAGAATAGCAAACATGTATAATTTTAGTATTAAGTGCACAATTTGGCGATTGGCGAAGATCGTGCTGCGTAAAGCGGTAGTTTTGCGGTATTTATAAATATGTTACGAGGCAGGAAAGCTCTATGATAGTAAGAATATAATAAATAGGTCTTGCTTTGGAGCATCTGATGCATCTTAATTTCAACTAAGGTATACACTTCCTTGTATCGATTCCAAGCGCTGTATTTGGT
Organism: Agriotes lineatus; assembly: GCA_940337035.1. Classification (NCBI taxonomy): domain Eukaryota; kingdom Metazoa; phylum Arthropoda; class Insecta; order Coleoptera; family Elateridae; genus Agriotes; species Agriotes lineatus. The sequence goes on along the minus strand of OW679198.1, from coordinate 9,462,769 downwards.
CAATTTCTTTTTTTAACTTACATAATCCGCCTTACTATTACTTTAACGAATATTTTGTAATGATTTATGTAATAATCATTTAAATTTGGACTTTATTTTGAATATAACTAACCTAGCGTTGCTTGTATAATATTTTTAAGTTAAACTGTTTAATCATTAATTTTTATGTTACTGTCATCAAATGTATTAATGTCCTGATACTTAAACTACATATGGTTTATTTTTTGTTCGATCTGTCGACATTTTCTATTGTTTTAAGATTGGGATGGTATTAGAGGTCCTTGACGATAAATTACGGTTGTATAGATTGTTGGTTAGCGTGAACCTACTCCAACCCCTGATCCAAAAATCGCCGAGCCGAGCCATCTTTAAAAAATTGCAAAGGCCGGGACAATATAGCCTAATTTTTAGAACATTATGGGACGTTAGAAAAGGTAAACTTTGAGATTGAATATTTCACATGCAAAGAAGGTGAGTGATAATGATGATGTCAGGAGCTCGTCATGTTAGTTGTCTGTCTTAACTAGGTTTCGCAAGAACTTAATTGGAGTGGCATCCTATGCAGCCTCAGCAAAGTTTTAGAGCCGAACAATGAGCGGCGGAAGCGCGGGCAAAAATTAATCTCTATAATAATTAAAAGTTAATTTCACAGGTGGGTACAGCTCACGACAATCACAAGCGAGCTGTTTGTTTACCAGAGGCAATTAAACCATTAACTAAATGGGAATTTTCACGGCGCATTGCGCTGCCCCAGAAATTCGAAGGAGCTCTGCCTAATTCCCCATTGTTCCGTCGCCACTCGACATTAATCTAATCATAATCTGTGAATATTTAAATTCCCGCTAAAATGTTGCGTGAAATTTCGTCTTGTGTGCACAATAAAGCACTTTAGCGGCAGATTATGGTCGCGATAAACTAATTACTATAACTAGCTCTGCATTACTCACTGACCATTGTTTTGAGGCAATTGCGGCTTATTTAATTTGCCCAACCGTTTTTCCTGCACGCCAGCACGGCCGTTGGGGCTTTGTGCTTTCCACGACATTCGGACCTCGCCAGCCAGTTCTGGTGCTCGTCTAACGGCAAGAGCTTGCGCTTTCTTATATGAAGTAATGTTTGAAAAAATTGCAATTTACACGGAATTAGTTTTTCATATTATCTGGAGGTTATCACTTATCGAGTAAGTTTTTAAAATTAGTCAACTACGAGCCACGATCTATTGTGATTTTAAATCGTCACTTGTTGCAATAATTTTAAGCCAGAGGGAATTATGTGCTCCATATCCATGTCACAATATAATAAAGGAATAGTTAGCTGACGAGAAGAAGTCTAATAAAGGCTGAGGATATAAGTAATACAGTAAATTAATTTAATGTTTACAAGTAAACAGAAGTTTAGGCCGTCAGTTGCCATGAATTTATCGTGATACACCCGTCAGAACCATCTGGGGTAGTCGTACATATGTTGGAAAGGTACAAACGGTGAAATAAACGCTAAAAAAACAACAACAGCTAGCGCCGTCATAAACCATATATTTATTTAAATAATGGGCCTGAATACATAGATCATTGTTTCTTGATAAAAAGCAGAACCGTAACTAAAAGCGTAATTCAAGTTACAAGTACTACCAAACGCCATAGGAGTTTTCCTCGGCGTGCGATGTGCAGTCCAACAGATGAGAGGTACCAAGAACAACTCAATCAAAATTGGAAATCATTTAAAGATGATTTAAGATTACGTGAAGAGTATAACTAAAGCCTGGAATAAATCCACTATAGTTCCAAATCACGAGAAAGTGGGACGATAAACAGTTTCGTGCTTAAGATTTTATGCGGCCAAGAAGTAAATTGATTCCGAAATATATTTAACTCGTGATCAACCAGATAGGTTGCAGCAAGTCACAAAATGCGTCCTAAAGCATTACAAGCAAACTGAAGATTATAGTGTTTTAAAATTGGAATAGAAAACATCTCTTCTCTGAAGTTATATACAGGAATTTTTGAAAAAGAAAAAGAAGTTAAATCATAAATCAAAAATTACACAAACTACTTAAGGAAACCACACGATTAATGATTTTTAAAAATTCATAAAATTAGAATAAAGGCATACGCAACAAAATATGCAATAATGCTTGAAATTTTACAACAACGTGTGGTTTTATTCGGGCAACATTCGGCATTATATGGGGTAATTTTAAAAGATCTTACATTATCATTTACATGTGAAAAAATATGTTGCCATTGAATATCTCATAACTTCTTAAACGACGAAAGCAATAAAGTGTGGATTGGTGCAAATAAACTTTAAAATAGTACAATCGAGGAGCTTCAACTGTAGTTTTTATTTATGACGTATTGCTTGTTTCGGTTAAAAGTTAGTATACTAAAAAGTACGTGTCTTAATTAATGGTAAAATGAATCTTTTCGAAGATAAAAAAATTAATTACGCTTTTAAACTGCAATTTTTGTATAAAAAAATCCACAATGGGAAATACTGACTGGGTATTGAGATACATTCTAAGTAGTGATTGGATTTATATGCTGAATTAAATATTTGTTGAGATAGCAAAGTAAAGCAAATTTTAGAAGTGGAATGGAAAACAATGATTAAGCAAACGTTATTCCATAGTATATGAAATGTACTTATTCGAAAATATGTGACTATCAATATTACTTCACATATCTCTACAAAACCAAATTTTTGAAAATTTGGGAAAACTAATTAAACTCTAATAAGTGTTCGCAATTTTAAGTAAGTCACTTCTAGTTTTATTTCCAACTATTTGCCATCTTATATGCAACATTTACGGCATATAAAAAGCGAACATATTGCGATTATAAGTTTTAAAATAAAAATCAATCACAGTCGAGACCGTAGAAGCACGTAGTGCTAGTTCATGTTTATAAATGACTACAATTTGAACCGTGTAATGCTCTTGGTCCTGAAGAATTTGAGCTGAAAGTTGCAAGAGTCAGGAATCGATTTATATTCATTACTTATCAATAACTCGTAAACAACAGTTCGGTTTTTCTCGTCTATAAAACGGGATTTAATTGAAGTTTTTGCAACTAACAGAAGTGAAATTACATTTCTTCTATGGTTAAGTATTTATAAAAATCTGTTAGGGCTAGTAGATAACACATAAACAAATCTTGTAACAAGTAATATGTTTTGTTTTAGGCTATTGATGATGCTGTTTAACGTTTCCTGAAACATCTATGTCTGGCATTAACACTATCAATTTTAAATATTATATTGTGTAAAACGTTGCAATTTACTATAAACAGAAGCATTCTACAACTATAATTCGATGATCAAACAGTGGAATCTTCCTATAAATGCCAAATAGGTAAAATGTATAGAATCGACACTAGGTAACTAGAAACCTGTGGTAAATATACGTCGAGCGAATTTCCGTACGAGAATTGATATCTTGAAAGATTGCAAATATGTTGTTAGGGCTTTTCTACAACATATCCATTAAAGATAGCACTGTTAACATCACTTCACGTCCAACCTTGCTGTAACAATGTATAAACACTAATTGCTACGACTTCACGTCTCAAAAATATTATTTTCTAGAAATACAGAAGTGTATGAAAAAATTGATTTTTATTTACAAAAATGTATGGTAAAATCAAGATTATGGGAGCTTATAGTAAATTCTTCTTCGATAAACCTGAAGCAATAAGCAAAATATGCGCTTTAAAGACGGAGACTTCAATGTACGGTCAGACTGGTTACTTTTGCATTTACTTGTTATTAAAGGCAAAACAGCGAATTACTTTAGTTATTCAATAAATTTAAAACATCAACTAAATATCAGGTAGACCGTGATTTTAATGAGCGATAAAGACACGCTACCCCTACATTATTATTTGTTAATGGCATAAAGAGAGATATTTTTTGTTATTAATTAAATTTGAAGCACCAACTAAACATTAGGTAAACACAATTTCAATAGACGGTTAGGTTTGTTCCTCTTATATCATTATTTGCGTATAACAAAAGGGAGGATTTTTGTTGTTTATTAAATTTGAAGAATAATTGAATATGTGCTAAAGAAACAGCGATTCAATGAGCTTGCCGTGCACGTTACTCTTGCACTATTAGCTTTTAATAGCAAAATATGGAGCTATAATTTTTGTAACTCTATAAATTTTAAGCAGCAGCCACATGTATTAGAAAGACAAAGGGAGAGCACTAATGTTTGTTATTCAATAAATTTAAAGCATCAACATTATTACTTGTGACTGGCAAAAGAGAGAGAACATTTTTGTAAGCATCAGCTGAACATTGCGTATGGACATGATTTTAATGAACGGTTGGGCTTGTAACTCGTACATGATTACTTGTTCATGATAACAAGAAAGAATAATTGAATCTGTGCTAAAAAGATGGTAATTTTAATGAGGTGTTCTATATGTGATCCATGCACTATTAGGTTTAACAGCAAAAATGGAGCAATAACTTCAGTTATTCACTAAATTTGAAATAGCAGCTAATCATGTACTAGAAAACAAAATGGAGAACAGCAATTTGGGTTATTCAACTAATTTAAAGCACATTAAAACATCAGGTAGACACTGATTTTCATAAACAATCAGACACGTTACCCTTATATTATTATTTACTAATGCCAAAAAAAGAAACATATTTGTTTTCGTTCAGTAAATTTGAAGCATCAACTAAACATCAAATAAACAGCGATTTCTATAAACGAATATTACTTGTTAATGGCAAAAAGAGAGACATTGCTTGTTATTCAGTAAATTTGAAACCGTTGATAGTTTAAATATACTGAAACTTCAGGAAAAATGATTTCCATGAACGATCAAGCTCTTTATCATTACATTACAACTTGTTAATAATAGCAAAACAAAGTTAGAAATGTTTTATTATCCAGTAAATTTAAAGCATCAGCTAAACATTAGCTAGACAGTGATTTCGATGAACGGTTAGTGTCGTTGGTCTTAAATTATTACTTGCTAATGCAAGTACATTTTCAGCACTAATTAAACACCAAAGGGACAGTGGTTTCAATTAACGATCCGGCCTGCGGCCATTACATTATTATTTGATAGTGGCAAAAGTTGAGAAACAGTTTTTTTATTCAATAAATCAGTTAAACATCAGATAGACAGTGACTTCAATGAATGGTGAGGCTCGTTCCGCATACGTTATTACTTTTTAATAGCAAAAAAAGGAGACATTGTTTGTTTTTCAGTCAATTTTAAACAGTTCATTATTCAAGTTTACTGAAGCATCAGGTAGACATGATTTACATGTCATAACTCTTGTATTATTACTTGTACACAACAAAAATGAGAAAATGTTGTTTTGTTGTTCATTAAATTTGAAGGACCAAAGGATACGTGACCCTTGCACTATTTGTCTTTAACAGCAAAATGCGGAGCAGCAACTTCAGTTATTCAATTCAATTGAAGGCACCAGTTAAACGTCAGGTAGACAGAGATTTTAATGAACGATCAGATAGGTTACCCTTAAGCTTTGGATGTTACCCTCGTATTATCATTTGTTAGTGGGAAAAACGAGATGAGCGTTTGAAGTATGAAGCACGTTACCCATTACATTAGTAATGTTCATGACAAAAAATCGTTATTCACTAAATTTGAAGAACTATTGAATGTGTGCTAAAAAGGCAGAAATTGTAATGTGCTGCCATACACGTAACCCTTAGACGATTATCTGTTAATACCAACAACAGAGCAGCAACTTATGTTACCATCAAATTTTAAGCATCAGCTAAACCTCGAATACACAGCGATGTCAAATGAACGATCTGGGTGTTACCTCTCCGATCTTTCTTGTTAATGAGACAGAGAAGCAACTTTTTGTATTTGAAGCATCAGTTAAACGCGTGTTATAATGGCAAAAGGGAGGGGAAAATGTTCAGTTATTCGGTAAACTTGAACTATGAGTAGAGTAGCCGAGAATGGTCGGTAAAGTTACAGTAAATTTCTTTTTCCCAACCAATTTTTCTAATCGTCTTTGTTATTTTGAATTTTATGGAGATGGATTGCAGTTTCGGAAATAATAGGAAAGTCTCATAATCTTATACAAGCAAGCTAAGTAAGTCACAGCATTTTTTTGTTTGTTAATTTTTCTTCTATATTGGGTGTAAACGCCTGATCTTTTTCTGTTGAATAAGTTGAGTTGTTTGTTGCAAATGGGTTTGGTTGACGTATCCGTTGTTTGGTTATCAGCTACATAGTAGGTTAGCAGGATTACATTCTTTCAAGCTAACTATTGTACCTTTTGCATTCTTAAAATATCTAGTTCCTCTTTAACTAGATGGCTTAGGTGGATCTTTTACATTCGCTGTCTGAACTGGCGTTCTATTGTTTGCAGCTACATCTACTCCTGCGTTTTCATGGTGTGCTGACTTCTAGGGCACTTTCTTTTTTTGCAGACGTGTATTGTATAACAATATTTTGGTATACTTGAATTGATGCTTAGTTTTTGATTAAGGGTTTTAGAAACTTTCCAAATAATTCTCCCTTCAGCTAGTTTTGGGATATTGTTGTTTGAGGAACATCGGAAAAGAACATAAGAAGATGGTTTCAGTCTAGTTCAGCTGCTACGGTATGTTGAATGAGTTTTTGAATGTTCATGTGCCTGATTGTTGGTCGACTCTGTAAGGTAAAGTCATCTGTAGATGCTCAGTTACGATATTATGTAGCTTAATTTCATTAGAGTTATTGGTTCGCTAGCTTCAAATCGTGTTTTTTGCGTGTAGGTCCTGTAACAATAATGTGAACTTGTCTCCAAAGAAAATTTTAAGAGAAGCAGGCAAACATTGAGACAGAAAATATCAAAGAGTGCTACAAGTTTAGCTATTGATAGAAAAAATATTGACTTTAGGTCTCGGGTGGTGTAGCTTGAACAAGCGTCCACGTTCGATCAGCAGAGTTAAGCAACGCTCTCTCTGGTCAGAACTTGGATGGGAGTTCCACGGCTGTTTCTCCCGGTACCTCGTGGTACGGCTGTCACGGAAAAAAGTTGGTCCCGGTTGTCATAATAATATCATGACAGTCGTTAATGGGGTTGGAAGTCCCCATAAAATGTACAGTGACGCCTATAATTGGCCTAACGGCTGTTGGCGGAGTGCAGGATAAAATAATAAAAAAAAGTGCCCCAGAATAAGGCGTTCTGGGACACCATTGAGTAGTTTTGGACAAGATGCATAATCTGAATAAATTAATGGTGAAATATATTAAAAGTGATTATATTATATATCGAAAAAATGCATAGATTACATCGTTGAACATTACACTCGTAAGTGTCAAAATTAACACTAGTAATTCTGTAAACTGAGTTCTTCTTGAAGTTCTTTGAACATTGGGAGGCTTTGGCAATTTAGAGACAATATCCTTGCGTCTGGAAAGTGTCTTTTTCGATAGGGAATATAAATCCAGATTTTCCTTTTTTCTGACGGAATTTTATTTCGTATTGATGGAAATCTTTTGACATGACTTTGCCAATACAATGCTTAACCTCTTTCTTTGTAAGAAGTTGCAGCAGCAAATAATCATCGATGTTTATGTTTTCATCGTCCAGTAGAGTTAAAAGAGACTTGTAATTTCAAGTTTTTTCTAATGAAAAGTTGGACGTCTATTTATAAAAACTCTCATCCATTCGCTTACATACTTTTGATTTTCTATCTACGACAGTGGAACATTTTTTTTCAACTGTCCTTATTCAACAGCAGAAAATATTTGTCTAGATGCTCAGTTTGACTTGGTGCCGTCTTGGATGTGGTCACCATTATCAGATCCCTGACCAGAATAATTTTCGTTATTAATTTTAATATAAATTTGTAAGCGGTATCGTAAACTGCTCTTCTCTAAGTTAAATTGAGATGCAGAGTTACCCAGCGATTTGTTTTCTACAATTTGTTGAATAACTCATTGGGTCGCATTTTCAGAAATTGAAGCCCTGTCGGTATTTTTCCACGTACTTACCAACAATGCAGTAAAATTCCCGATATTTAATCATCACATCAACAATATATGGAGTATATTTGAATGGTCCCAAAGTGTCCCACAGAGTGTGTCTCAAATTTCCCCAGGTGTCAAAATTTTTGTATTTTCCCCTAAAATATTATTTAGAGCAATTTTCAGCATAACCAAAAACCCAAGATAACAAGATAGTTTCAGTAAGAGGACTAAATAACATTTTCATGTATTAAAAACACACTCATGTAGCAACATTTTTTACTTACCTCTTTAATCAGCTTCAAACTTTTAGCACCCTCCACAAACTAACTGAAAAATGCCTTCAGAAAATAACAACACAGTTAAAGCGTTTTAAAACGGTAAATTTGAACCGTGACCAATATGACCCACCCTCCCCTACTTATATGATGGCCAAGTCTTTCTAAAGAGTATTTTATATGCACGCATTTGTACGAGACGGATATTGTTTTTCATATCACTAAGATGTAGTAGTTTTTTTTCAGTTATGATTGCAATTTCAATTAAGGCAATTATCGCATCTGTATCATTCCAATACACATGGTATCCAGTGATTCTGGAAAATATGACAAATAGCAGACACCACTATTATTAGTACTAGAATTAGTGTTAATGAATTCATCAGAATTTACATCTAAAACTATAATTCAGTTCTTACTTAATCATGATTTTCTCACAAAAAAAAAATAAAGCCGCCTCTGGTACTTGCACGCAGATAAAAAACCACCTTGCTTGTCGCATGTAACTTGTAACCTGTTTTGTAAAAAGCACTCTCTGGAGAGCGGTGGTGAAGGAATGCTCTGTACCTTCGAAGGCTTACCAAACGCGTATTGTTCCAGAACCAGTGCCATCGGACGGGAACCCCGACATCATGGGCGTGTCTGAGGAAATGACACCGAACGCGGGAGCGGAGCCGCGGGCCGCCGCCCCCGATCAAAGCGACGGCAGCGACCCGGAGCCCGACGATTTCGCCCCCAAAAGGAAGCAGCGGCGCTACAGGACGACCTTCACCAGCTACCAGCTGGAGGAGCTGGAGAAGGCGTTCTCGAGGACGCACTACCCCGATGTCTTCACGAGGTTAGTATTTAATTAGCGCCCGCAACCGGCTATTTCCAGCTAATAAAATACGCGCGTAATTAAATTGGAAACGATGCTAAGAGAGCATGTGTGCCGCACCTCTGGTACCGTGTACGCGTGTAATTGGATGTTCGGTAACCGGTGATTTCCGGCCATTACGCTACCAGCCGGTAATGAACGCGCACTCACTCACTCATTACTTAACGACTGCTGAAAATGTTAATAATGGTGCGCATAAATGAATTTCGAGGCGCGATCGCAGATAAGATTAATTCGTTTTAGTTTCGAGAAAAAACTGGACGGCGGATTTCGCTGAGCGTGAATGTTTACCGTTTAATTAAAACCGCGGCCTGGAAAACGCTGCATTAAAACGCCATTTTTCACAAAAAGTCCTGAGGCAATTTCGAGCGCAATTTTCTACTATGCGGTCTGCTGATGTAATGTCATGTTTTAATAACATTTTATTAAAATAACAACACACACTGAGCCGTGCTCCTCTTGGGGCCTCATTGCTGATACTAAATATTTATAAAATAAGGTCTCAAAGCTTCGAAAAATTAAAAAAATATATGTTGAAAGGGATCGATGCCCCAAAGTGGGTATAATACAGAGTGTTTCTTAAGTCCTTGCATAAAACTGACTGGCATGGTCTTTGGATAATTTTAAGAAAAAAAAGTTTCTCTAACTTGCATCCGCAAGATCTTCGTTTCCGAAATACAGGACACTGAAGTGGAGGGAAAGAAGTCGTACATTCTATTAATTTTTGAAAACGCGTTCAGATATTAAGTACCAATTTTGTAATATACGCCAAAAGTAATGAACATTCTAGACTGGATAATTTTTGCACAATTATTTTTGCTCAATTTAGCCGTAAATTACAAGTCAGGTTCTCTTAAATTACAACTACTTATATCATGTATGTACAATATTAGAGAAGAAAATAAAATGCATTAGAGGGGAAACTGCAGAACCCGTCCTGGACAGCGCTGCAACCCACGGAACGTAATATGTTTCTGGTAGCCTGTAGTGTGGACGTCGCGCCGCCAAAAAATGCGCCAGACGCTGCGGTCTGTATTTCATCGGAACTGCCGTTTCTGGAACTAAATATAACAGAACTTAATTGATCGGTGAATTGAATTGTCGTCAGCAAGCCGGGTATCATGGGTTTTTCATCAGGAGTATTTTTGTGGGAATTAAAGAAGGGTTGCCCAAGCTTTTGCGGTATTCGGTAGCGAGCATCGCTAGACCGCTTGGTTTATCTTCATTTCGCGCGCACTGGAGATTGAAGCGCCGATTGTGGTGTATTTATCGGTGTACAATTTCCAAGTATATTATTTATGCATGAATTGAATTTTGTGCAGGTGTTAAGGTCACAAATTAGTGTGTGTATATGTGGCGCCAAGGACAATTTTTTGTGTTGGTAAACCATCTTTCAATTTACTGGTGCCGAGCGTATGAGTCGCTTTTGCACGATTGAATGAAAACAAAGACAGGCTATTAAATTTTTTCATTTATGAAAAGTATTAAATTCTTTGGTTAAAACTACAAAACATGTTTCTTGCATATTTTATTCAAATTGACCATTCTTCTATTTGCCATTTCAGTGTAGGTTGCCACAATGTGAAATTGAAAATTTTCACAAGTTTTCATAAGAAAGAAATTACTTACATATTGAAGCAAAAATCTGAATCCCCAATTTGACCATTGACTACTAATATCATATATTAAATTAATTGAAGCATAATTGATGAACTAGCAGACATTTTTTTATAATTGATATCCCAACGCGTTTCAAAAATAATAAAAATGTTTTAATCAATATCAATACCCTGTATTCCGAAAACGAAACTTGCAAACACACGTTGATGCAAACTTTTTGTCTTAAAACACGCCAAGGTATACGCCAGTCAATTACCTACACATACTTAGGGAACACTCTGTATAATTCATAAATAAGAAGTTTCACGACACATATGCATTAAAGAATGACGGCAATTCTTTTGGCCGAAACAAAATATTTAAGTTAAATGGTCATCATCAGCTCAAGTACAATTAAACTGAAAAATCTGGTGTGATACACGCACACAACTTCCTTTTACAGTAATCTTATAATTATCCAAAAATTTGATTTTAAATTTTTAAGCATTTGTCAAAAATTTTCAAAAATTACAAATTCTATAAAAACGGTACAAAATAGAGCGTTAGTTAAAGAGACAAATTTTCTCTAAAATTTTAAGCTGAATTCAAAAATGTAATAATATACCGGGTGTTCTATTTAAAATAGGAGTTAATAAAAGAAATAGAAAAAAATAATAGAAGCCCACTTTAGAAGTATTCAACTGGAAAATCACCTAGCTCATATCAATACACATTAAAAATGTAATAAAAATGTAAAGTTTGAAAAAAATCGTTAGAGCCGTTTTTGAAAAAATCGAAAAAAACTGAAAAATCACAAGAGTAAACACCTACTTCCGCTTATGCGATTTTCTTCAAAAGCTTGCTGTCTTATCTACATAGTACACAAAACTTATATATGAAGTTTCAACGCCATACCTCTTTTCATTTTTGAGATATTCTGTTCACAGACAGACAGACAGACAGACACACAGAAAGACACACAGACAGACACACAGACAGGCACACAGACAGACCAATGAAAACAAATATGTTTTTTGGGATCAGGGGACTCTAAAACGTAAAGATCTGTTGAAAACTCAATTTCGAATTTTTGGGGTGAATCCAATACTTCCTTTATCGTAAAAGGAAGTAAAAAAGGGGGACAACATTGTTTCTAAGAGTAAAGTTTACTATAGCAATGTGTTAAGTTTATAGTGAAAGGATATTAAGCTTCCAATGCAAAATTAACAATATTAGAATTATACACACTACCTAATCTAAAAATATAAAATTGAATGTTATATTATAATTTAAGGTATTGATATTGAAAACTTACGGACAAGGGACACATTAAATAATAGGTATGAGATACATTTCCAATTAGGATGTGTGTAATTAAATTCGAAAGAAAACTAGTAAGAGATTTGTAAACTTAGGTCATCATGCCAAGCATTAATATCAACAAACAATGCGCGTGACATATTGAAGTTAAAATTTGATCATTTCTAAACTACAATTGGTGCTCAATTTGCAAATCTTAAAATTACTACAGATCGGATCAACACATTTTTACAAAATAAGTACGTAGTACTATAATGGCTACAACTATTAATTATTACCAAAGGGACAAACTATCAATCAACAATCAATTAGGCTTAACTTTAGAATGTGAAAAATTCCCAGAAACAAATTCAAAACGGGTTTGTTATTCCAGGAGATATTTTCATTAATATAATTAATAGCATTGTCCAAAAACATATCTTGAATTTTAAAACTTTCAATTAAAGCCGGCTTTTTATAAGATTGGGGATAAAGAGATTGAAATATTCTAGGAAGTGTAATAAGAGGGTGAATTTGACAGAGGATATATCTCCAGCATAATAATTAAAACGTAAACATTTTAAGTGTACTTCAAGTCTTATATTAACAGATCGGCTAGCCCTCGCAATATAAATTACGAGCTTATGATTAGAAGATTCACAGGTACCTAGTATAAGAGAGTCGGTAGATGCCACTATGATCTCAAAGTGGTAAATTGTTTCTAATTTTACAGTAAGCTTTAAAAAGAGTTTTAGGAATAGAAAAGAAGATTTTAATGTTGTAATTTTTTTGAATATTAGAATTTCTATAAGAGGGAAGGAGACATTTTTATGGCGTTAGATTGAGGCAGCAGATAAGTCAAATTAGTAATTTGTTTTGTCCGAATATGTTTATTAAAGATAGTGTTAACAAATGTGGCAGGGTGACCGGTGAATAACACTATGGAAAAAGTTTGTTTCTGTTGTATGGAGGTATTGGAGTAAAAAAGGATGATATCCGTATTTGAGGACTTCTTATAGATGTTATAATGTATGACCGAATTAACAAATGTATGGTTAAGTAAGTCTAAAAAGGTATAGTATTATTGCTGTTGAACTTGTAATGGTAGTTCTGTTCAATCCCTTCGTTGGACACCAAACTGTACTGGTGTTTCTATTCACCCCTCCTTGAATACGTTAAATTTAAACAAGACGTCTCATACGCTTTAACATTTAAATAATTTCTTGCCCTTTTTAACCCTCAGTGCAAGACAGAAATTTTGCTACAAAGGAATCCAAGGGAACGAGGTTTGACAAATAGGCCGGGTGTGGAAGGAGTTCGAAACACAGATCAGCCGGTTTTAATGAAGCGGCAACGTATTTGTGCGCCGACGCATTGTCGTGCTGTAGGAGCATTTCTTTTCGCAGTCGTCCAAGCCGTTAATTTTGATTTGGTCCCGTAATTTGGTCAGAAGGTTGCCGTGGATGAAAGGACCATTATAAAGAATGTCCATAAGCAAGACGCCGCGAGAATATTTTCTTTATTTACCCACGAGTTTCATTCTGAACTTGGCGGATAGTTGAAATGCCGCCACTGCATACCTATTTTTTGGGTGACAGCGTCATAGTAATGAACCCAACTTTCGACCATAGTGACGATTATGTAAAAAAATATAACTATATATGTTCATTCGATCCTGTTTGTGCAAGGGCCGCCGTTTTAACAGTAATTCGCGTATCTTCCGTCACTTTCGCCATAATATCAGAGTTCTGTGCCGTAGCAGGTCTTATGATTCTTGCATCGTCTTCGAGGGTCTCTTTTCCGGCTTAAACTCATTTTCTAATCGATGAACGGTCGATTCTGATGGAGAAGCATCGTGGTAAACTGTTTTGAACATTTTAGTGTTTCAGCAAACTCGTTTTCTAGTTAAGAATTTAATCCCCTTTTGGTGTTACATTTTTTCCATTTAGAAACTGTTTCAACACACTCCACTAAATCGACTGTAAAATCTAAGGTTTTATACAAATCGGGTTGAAAATTTCCAAATTGACTTACGACAAGATATGGAATGACAGGTAACAAGATACTGTTTTTCGAGGCATACAAGATAGAAACGGTAAAAAGGTATCCCTATGTAATTTGTCTTACGCTGACTTACCGAGAAAATAATCTAAAATGCTAATGCTTCCTAGAAATGTATATTCGGACGTGGAATCGACGATACTTAATCCAAGTTACGACTCCAGAGCGATTTTATACTCCGGCTTATCAACAAGCAGCAGATAATTTTAATTTTAAGTGAAATTAAGCCAAGTCGAGATGAATGCTCAGACGTTGAATTCGAATTTTTTAATTAAGCAGGTAGCTACAAACGGCTCGTTTTAATTAAACTGTAAAGATTTTAATTTACAAATAAATCATACGAGCCTATTAATGCAGGCTAGATGTCGGTAGCGATTTATCTTCATCTGGCTTTTTGCGGCCTGCTGCTTCCTGCTAATTTGTTATCCGAAAATTCGAAGTCGCTGTCGCGGTTTTAAACTTTTAAGCACTAGACTACGAGTAGGTACTTTAGTATTAGTCGAAACCGGAATTTTCATCTACTTGTTTAATAGTGAAAAGCTTTTCACTCCAAAGTAGGTTGTAAACCAGTCTTGGTATTTTTCCTACATACTTTGTCTAGTTTTTGCGAATTCCTTCTAAGGAATGCAATATGGTTTTTAGTTGAGTAAGTTTTATAAAATATGATACGCACGATTGCTGTTGCGTTAATCAGATTACAAGTTATCAGAGCTCTATGTTATTTATCAACTATTAAGGCGATTTTGTGATGCGGTCGTTATTCATCAGTAGCAGAATTAGATAGCAACTACAATCAATACTTCCGCATTTGTTATAATTAAGTAACGGTCAGCGTCTCTACAAAAAACTTTGATTTTGGGCATCCACCAAATGTATTACATTAATAAAAGTGTATTACTATTACCTAAACTGTAAATAGTGAATTAACAGAGTATGCGCTAATTGTAGTTTACCATGTGTTCCCTTTCATGTATGATAAATAAAAAAATACAGATGTTAACAATAAGTTGTAACATTTTCAGCAAAGACGAAGAAAGTATGCCAACTAAAAAAAAAGGTGCCATATATAGGATTATTTCTGAAGATTAAGGCGAGTGTCGTTTGTTTAGCGATTTAATGCGAAATTATTTCAGGACTTCACAACGTTTACGTCAATTTGAACAGTCTGCAGCAATAGCCTAGACGCAAGACTGCCCAGCTCGACATCATCTTCGACCACTTGTCAATGAGTGAGATGATTTCAGTATATAAGCGGTAAAAATTAGGAACCATTAAATTCGTACAAAAGGTTGTTACAAATCTTTTTGGGTAGAGCCTGCTTGTGGAAATGACAGAATTGTGAAAGTTTTATTTTTATATACAGTACAGTAGTCCAGTCAAATGGTGCTCAAAAAGGGCGAATAGGAGACAGTTTTGGTGGAATTTTGATATTTGGTTGCTATATGTTTTTTGGGTTTCTGTACAAGAATATCAGGTTTGCCAACAAGAATTTTGACCGGAAACGCTTTTTTTAAGCAAAAACAGTGTAAAAGGCGAGTTTTTTTTAGTTTTTCTAAAATTACTCGAAAACTGTCCACTTTCGTAAATGTTGAACCTATATGAAATAAAAGAGGATAAAATTTCCTACATTTTATGTAGGTGAAGTTTTTTTCTCCGATCAATCGTTCAGCAGCGAGAGCGCCGCGAAATTATAGTCCAGTCAAATGGCAGAAAATAGGGGAAGTTTTGGAGTTGTTATATTTGTTCCTGTGTTTTTTGGGTCGCTGTACGCTAATATCAGGTTTACCAACATTTCATTTATGAAGATTCATTTCATATACCATTTTTGATTTACGAAAAATGGATAGTTTTAGAGTTACTTTGAAATAAACTGGGATACTACTTTTTTTTTTTTTGCTTTTAACACCTAACTTCGCGGCTGAACGATTGATCGGAGAAAAAACCTCTAGTACATAAAATGTAGGAAATTCTATCCTCTTTGATTTCAAATTAATTCAGAATTTACGAAATTGGATAGTTTTCAAGTAATCTTAGAAAAACTAAAAAAAGTGTTTCCGGTCAAAATTCTTGTTGGAAAACCTGATATTCGTGTACAGCGACCCAAAAAACATATAGGAACCAAATATCAAAACTCCACCAAAACTTTCCTCTATTTTCTATGTACCTTTAGACTGGACTATAACTTCGCGGCGCTCTCGCGGCTGAACGATTCATCGGAGAAAAAAACCTCGCGTACATACAATGTAGGAAATTTTATCTTCTTTCATTTCATATAGGTTCAATATTTACGAAAAATAAATAGCTTTCGGGTCTAAAAAAACATAGGTTTTTTTACGTTTTTGCTTAAAAACATGTTTCCCGTAAAAGTTGTTGTTGGAAAACCTGATATTCGTGTAGAGCGACCCAAAAAACATATAGGAATCAAATATAAAAACTCCACTAAAACTTTCCCTTATTTTCTTCCATTCGACTAGACTACAGGTACCTTTTGCAGAAATCAATAGCCATATCTGCATATTAGGTATAATTCGAGTTGATTTGTATTATTATTATTATTTTCTCAATTTCGGAAAGCTTCAGAAATGCAACCCAATATAGCAGTTATTTTCACCAATCAAATAATTTGAAAAACTTTCAGCAACTGTCTCTACGGTAATTTAAATGAACACCAAAATAATTTTTGTGACAGTTTTAATTCTTGGCGACCAAAATATTACATCGGCACCAAACATAATCAATGAACGCCAAAATGCTATTACATCGTTAAAACAGTTCTTGCAGACTAGAGCTACAGTATCATATGGTCTTGATCTAAATGTTAAAAGAACGAAATACATGGCCACGAACAAAACCCCCAACAGTCAACAAACAACTGATTGAGAAAATGGATAAATTTTAAAATTCCGGATGTATTCTTAGTGAAACTGGTACCACTAATTAGAGACTGGGTGTCGAGATCTTAGCCAAATTCTGAAGAAAATAATCTTACATCTTATCAACGCTTTTGTACGATGTAGAAGCCCGAACACTGACAGAAGCGGCAGAGAAGAGCGTTTAAGCTTTTTAACTGTGTCTCTAAGGACGTATGCTCAGAATCTCATTATTCGATCACATTTCCCACTGAGAGACCCTTTGCAGAATTGTGTGACAATCTCAGCTTATTATTAGGATCAAAGGCAGGTTGCTCGAGTATTTTGCGCATACGATAAGAGATTTACAAAAATATCGCATTTTACAACTAGTTATCAGAAAAAAAGTTTAAAAACGGGGGGTTCCTAGCAGAAGAAAGATCTGATGGCTTGCCAGTTTCGTAAAACTGTTCAGGAGTCATCCCTACACAATTTTTTAGAGCAACAAACGATAAAGTCCGCGTAACCATGATGATAACCATCATCCGGAATAGGCAAGGCTGTAGAAGAAGATACATTTATTATCTTATTTCATCTCAGTCTTCATATACTTGCCTCTGTTTGTTCCTTTCTTTAAATCTTCCAATCTATCCGTTTCCTATTATCTCGATTATATTATGTTTCCATGTCATTAATGGTCTGCATGTTCTAGGTATCCATTCTAATACCCTCTTTGTCCATCTGTTTCATCTCATCCTTGCAATATAGCCTGCCCATAACCATTCTTATACTATCACTTTCCTTAGTGGTGGAGGTAGCTGAGAATTAGAGCTTTCAGTTCTAGACCAGAAAATGTGGGTTTGGTTGCTACTTCAACGGAAACAAAATCTAGTTTCGGGCCCACTGCGATTCTCCAATTCGAATTTGATATCCGTGGAGTTTTAATGTCTAAAAATCTTTGAAAAGTAGAAAGACCGGTGCTTCTAAAATGGAAAAGCTAGCAACAAGTCTGACGACTACGACGATGATGACTCTCTTTAGAAGGATATCCACTCCAGTTTCCTTTAGTGCAATTCCTAACACGGCTCGCTCCATTGCTCGTTATGCTATGTTTAATGCGTGAAACACACTTGATGTCCATGTCTCAGCTACAAGTATCAAACACTTTCTCTTTGAAGCATATTAGAATTTGTCTAAAACCAATGTAGTAGATGACTTAGAGATAGATAGGTTGTGTTGACTGGGTGGACCAAATTAGTAAGTTTGATAGGTGCTGAAGGAATGAAAATTTGATAATTGGACCCTAGTTGATGATTTGGGGTAGGATGATTCTTGTGAGCAGGAGAGCCAGGCCTAACTTTCCCTTTAAGACATTTGCAGCTACGACAACTCACAAATAAGTAAACATGGCTGTGTTGAAGACTGTATGGGTTGATCTCAATGGAAATTCTTTATTTATGTACTAAACTAGGTCCATGGGTGTAAACATATGATAGTGTCATTCTCAAAACGACCTATTAAATTGACTTAATAATAATATTAAAAGTGCTGTAGGTATCATAGCGGGTCTACCGTAACTAATTATCTGTGTTGATCAAATTACAGCATATTACACCTACTTCTAAACTGACAACAAGTTATAATCAATGGCTTCAAACCTAAATTTAGATATACATATTACTTCGGAAGTTCTGGAAAGGTTCATTTAGGTTATACCTTATTTCTCATCTTTATAAACGATTTATGTTGTAATATTTCTTGCACCTATTTACGGTAGATGATTTGAAGGTATATTATACTCTCAGTCCCACTCAGATGTCGAATGTCTTTAGAGGGATCTTGGAGTTTAAGAAATAAACTCATATTGAATTTACACATAAATAATAGTATTTCATCAACATACGCCATTGAGAATATTTAACGTCATTTTATTAACGTGAATTAGACGTTGATTTTTAGTAAATTTTTATTTTTCATTTAATTATTTCGTCTATTAAACGTGTTGGTTATGATGTTCATTGAGGACGTTTATATGACGCAGATATGTCGTTGATATTAAGAGCTTTTTACACCAGCAGTTAATGTAAAACGTAGATTTTATGTTTAAAACACACGAACATTTTACATTTTCCATACTACGTGCATTACGTTTTGATATCGTTTCGTATCCATTAGAAAGTAATTCGAATGTAAAAACAAGTTGGAGTTATGGTTGAACAGTTACAGCGTTAACATATCGGTGAAAATTATGTAGTAACGTGACGTTCAAAGGACGTTGACTTGGCAACTAAATGTAGAAAACGCGTTAAATAATCGGTACCAATGTTGAAAACTTACGTGTTTTGGATCGTCATTATAGCGTCTATACATAGCGATCTGTTTTGGTCAGGACTTAAACGTTAAAAGACCGTCATAGCCTGACGTAGAATCAACCACGTAACGTTGAAGAACTGGTTGATTTTTGCGACACTTTGACGTTACTATAACGCCCGGGTAAGCTGTTAAGTTATCACTTAGATACAGTTTTGACAGCTGCCGATTTTAAAAAACCGTGATTATTAATAAAAATTTTTGCCTGGAGAATTTCTACGATTCCAATCACTTAATTAGTTTAATTTATTTCAATGTGCCTCATCGTGATTTAAGAAATTCTCTTGTATTTCTACCTTTGGAATTTCGTACGAATATAGGTATTACTTCTCCTCATTTGCAAAAATTGATCGAAATTTTAATAATACTTAGGTGACCCGGTTACCTTTTGTTATGGATTGGAACATTTTCAAATGTGCTCAGATATCTTCTGAATGCAATTTTTTGTATTAATGATTAAAAGGTTCCATTTTCCATTTTTAAATAAGCATCAGCATACACTTTTCTTCGTAATTTCTCATTTTTTCTTCTCGCATTTATCTTACTACCTTTCGAATTACAGGTCCTTTCACTTTCTTCTCTCTCAGTTCAATTCTTTCAGTTATTTCTATAGCATTGTAATATCTATTTGTCTAGATTTTTCACTTCATTTTTGTAGAACACATTATTTTTATGGTAGTCTAATTTTGTAAATGGTAAGTTCGTAATAATTGGTTCTTCGCCTGCAGATTGTCCACATTTTGTTTATATAAATTAACAAATAAATAACATATACTGTAAAAATTAGATCGCATAAACAACAATATTATTAAACTTAACTGTACATACTGAACAGCCTAAATAATAAAGAAGATATTTTAAGCGTAGTTTAAACCGGGTTTATCTTTAAAACATTTAATTAATTCTTCTAAATCCAGATCAATTCAGTTAAATAAATCACTGGTTCCCTCTTGTTTGATTTTTATTATCCATGATAAGTTGCTGACCTCACCATACGCATTTTTTGACGTTTTCAGTAGTCCATCTAATTCTATTTACTTTATGTACTATATTGTATCGTGTGCCATTATCTTATTTTTATTTATAATAACTTCTAATCCTGTTGTTTTTAACTAAACACCCACGAAACTATGGAATCATCTCATTAACTACAGTTCTGATAGTTTTATGTTATGGTCTATCTGTCATAGATTCTTGTTATTACAAATGGAAGGATTCAGGAAAAGGGTTTATATTAACATATTCTAATTTATCACTGTCGCGTGATTCGTTGAATGTCCCATGGACAGACTGTAAATAAAAGTCAATAGCAACGCTAATATTGTTTGGCCCTCCGAATTCTTAACGGTTCCTGAGAGGACGACCGGTGGAGAGACAGAACGGTAATCGGGGCTCTGCCGGCATAAAAAACGGCTCCAACAGGTAAAGGCCGCCTAATTGAGCATTCTTTACAATGTCATTTCGCGTCAGACCGACAAATTGCAGGTAATCAGGATGTCAGTTCGATACACAGATAATATCTCTGTTTGCCGCCGCGTCTGCGACCCAGAGCGCTAGTTCGGGGCAGATTTCGAGGCGACAGCGAACTATGCGGGACTTTGACTAATTAATTGGCGCGATGACAAAATTGGCTATGAAAGTTAACAAACAATTAGCTAATTGGCGTCGCTCGCTGTTTTATGGCTTCGCCTGACGCAACGCGGCCCGTGGCGGAATCGTCCCGCTTTTAGCCCGTCTAGACTTCAGATAAGGTCCTTTCGATTTCGGCTTTCTGGCGATGGCTCGCCGGACGGAAATGCTGAAAGATAAATTTGTGTTTCGGGGAAGCCAAGCTTGTAAAACAGGTAAATATAGTGCACCTGATTTGGCTGCAACTAAGATTTTAGTGATTTTCGAATGCAGTTTGTTTGGCATTTCGAGAGACCGAGAGTCAACGTTTACATAAAACCTATTCCACTTTAAACGTAAACGATTGCCTAAATGTAGAAAAACTAATAAAATCACATTTATATTTTTAAGCTTATGCTGATCTCGATGTTCGTACAGATCACAATCTGTTTTTGGTAGAAATAAATCCGTGATTTAAAAAATATATAGAGAGCTATATGAATACAAAACAAAAATAAACGTTCAAAAACTGAAAGATCCTAAAAAAGAATAACACAGTAATTGTAGAAAAATACTAACAATCAGTATAAACAATGTTACGATTTGCGTTCTTTAATGAAATAATAATAATAATAAATAATAAATTATCTTTATTCTCCCACAATAATCAACAAATAACAATAGAAAAAAAACACATCAATCATGTATAGAACCCTAAACATCGCTAATTAAAATGAGAGAACCAGAGGGCGAGGTTCAGATGAGCAATTGCTATTCCTCCCTGATCTACCACCTAAATGAACTATGTAGGAATATACTGTACTTTAGTTAGCTGTAAGCCATCTGTATAATATTTTAAGGTAAAATTCATAGGAAAAATGTCATATTTAAATTACAACAAACGGATGTTTAGAAACGTGCCTTTCGTTTGGGAAGCTGGAGATATTCCAATGTCACGAATAGATTAGAGTAAGTTTATGCAGGGTTTACTTCATAAACCGAAATATTGAATGATGTATATGACCGGTACGTGATTAGAAGAAGCAACGGTTGCAACTCGATCATAAAAATTATTTGCAGCTGGGACCAAATGCTTTTAGTAGAATTGTAATCCTTTATAGCGGTAATTTACGAAGGGTTCGAGCAGGCCACATTTCACCGTGGGAAAGCCTCAAACTTATAAAATTCATAGAACTATTATGAACTGTCACGTCCGTATATACGTGCCAAAAGTTCAAAATTTAGACCAGCTCTGATAGGTTATTGGGAACTTTGTAAACGCCCACCGAGCTTTCTTGGTGAAAATGGACTTAGAATTTAGTTAGTTAATAAGAAGATGTAAATACGTAAAGTTAAGAAACAACGCTATTAAACTTAAGTGTTCTGTAAACGGCAGAAAAATAAATGCAAGTGTTTGTACTTAAGTGTTCTTATTAATCTCGCAACAGTAGCTTTGGTCTTCGAGTCCGAGTGTGTTTTAACTAAAAGGATTGCCAGTCACCCCGACTTTAGGCGTCTCGCAATAACAACGACAATAATATTGAAAGTGTATGGAACAAAATAAAGAATATCACACAAAAAATATATGCTTCAAGAAAAAAGATTAAAAGTGAAAACATATGACTGACGACAGCCCCTTCGTTGGGCACCAAAGTGAATGGTATTTCTGTTTCTTCTCACGTAAATACATTAAATATGAGCAAGACGTCTCGTACACCGTAATATTTTAGCAGTTTCTTTATCTAGAACGAAAAGTGGCATTTTAAAGACGAGAAAGTTGTTTACGTCCGAGGCGTTAGCCGAGGACAGAATTACTTGCGAGGACCTTTAAAAACACTTTTCGTTCGTGGTGAATACAACGGTTTATTTCATACTCCAAGTTTAATGAATTTTAAATAAAAAGTTGTAAATCATTTCAAATTTCATGTCAACAACTGACGTATAATTTTAAAGTACTTGAACTTTCAAATTTTACTTTAAAGTACTAGGACTTTAATGTTCCATTTTTTATACAATAAATAAGTTCTAAAGTACTTGCACTTTAAAATTTTACTTTAACGTACTAGGATTTTAATGTTCCATTTTTTGTACCATAAATAATCCGAAAAATGTAATTTTTCACATCAGTATGAAATAAAAATAGTTATTTGCTCTTTTTATCCGGTTGGCTAGCTCAGTAAACATGAAACTGTCTTAATATTAGTGGCTTATGAATGATCACTATTTACCAAAATCCAGAATTTAATTTCTGCTTGTAGTGTTGTCTCAAACTGAAAATGACTTTAAATAATTTACAAGGAACGCCAATTTGAATACATCAATCTATTGATTTCAAAACACCAATAAACACATAAAAACACAGACTAAGAGAAAATAAACGGACTCAACGAAAAACTAGTAAAATTTACTTGCAAGATAGCTGATCAAAATGTAATAAAAATTAACAAAATAATTGTCTGTAAAACGTAAATAAAATAAATGTTTTTAATAAAAACGCAATATCAAAGTTGCTTGAAGCCGGCCCTATGGATGACAAAACACATTTCTTTGTCCATGCGCTAGCTCGTTGGATGCAATATTATCAAGTTGACCTAAAAACATTTTACCTGGAAAACTGTTGTGTAACTTTAGATTCAACACGTCTTTGATTGCATCACCCGATTCTAGTTGACGTACAAACAGACACCCCTTGATGTGGTGCAAAAATCGGTAAACAACAGGAAATTTGTTTATTAAATAAAATTATCATAGAAGCGAAATTCCTAATCAACATACAGTTGGTTACAAGAAACAAAATTAGAATGAATGTAAAATTTCAAATAATTGACTTCGGTAACAAATCTGGCGAGCTATTGGGCGTTCGCAAATTATTATAAATTCGTCGTAATCTCCCTAGCTAGAGAATGTCGGTGTTGTTTGAGAAAGGAATTAGAGATAAGTTCCACCAAACGTGAACAGCCAGGCGCACTATAACTCAAAATCTAGGCGAACATTTTTTGTTTTGCGATGAATCCGCCACGCATAGGACACTAATAGGGGCTCCAAAAAAATCATCCTCAACTTCGGAAGGAAAGTAAAAGACTAAAAATTTTCGAAAACAAACCGATAAATGGCTCTACTCTAAAGTTACTTGCTTAAAAATTTCAAAATAAAAGGAGTGCCGTCGAATTTCAAAATATACCAAAGATTGCCAAAAAAGATATAGGCAACCTGATTCACATAACATTTAATGTGGAAGAGATGGCTGTGTACGCAAAACGGGAAGAGTAGCATTTACAGATCGTTTCACATTAGCAAGATGAAATGAGATTATAATGAATACAACAGAAAAACTTGAGAGATGGAAAGAATATATCCTACAATTCTTCAATAGCAGCAGAAGATCCGAACATGGCTTGACGAGTCCTAAGCTAGAAAAGCAATAAATATAGTAAAACATGGAAAAGCGAATCTAGGCGAAATAACATCCAATATCTGGAAACTTCTAGGAGATAAATAATTTTTACTTATTACGGATCTCTTTAACGCCATTTAAGCACTAGCATAATGCTATCAGATTGTGGCTTTGTTAAGTTACCAGTGCAGTGACTTCCAAATGATTAGCCTGGTGAGCCATGTTCTAAAGGCATTCCATCGTATAATTCATGGATGAATCTATATATTTATAGGTCAGGTATAGCGCAGTCTGTATTCCGAATGGGTTTGAAAACACACGAGTATTTTCTGATGTACAAGTGCTAATGCAGAGTCACAGAGATGTTAACTGTAATGTATTCGTTTGTTTGATAAATTTTTAAATTTGAAATTCTTGAATCAATAACAAAGATCCAAATATTTATATCATAAAAACTCAAAGTGGAACGAAACAGCTGTAGTCAGGGTAGTCTGGCAAAATGTAAATAAAAAAGGGGTTCGCCAAAGATGTATCTTTAACCCATTGCTCTTCAATCTGGGAAAAAAAATTAGTGATAAACGGAAAAATCCTGGTATAATACACTAATCATCATAAACAACAGCAAGGGTCTGCAGATTACAAACGGTATTTTCCAGTTCTAATGTACGGCACAGAAGCTTGGACAACTATTGAAGCGATGCTCAAGCGCTTTGAGGAATTTTGAATGCTGAATGAACAGTGTAGAAATTCTATCTCGCATGAAAAAGGACACAAATATCGTTTAGACGATAACAAGGGAGTTAGAATATTTTGGACACACAATGTGTCATCCAGATAACAAGGACATTCTATTGAAAAAAACTTGGAAATTTGGTTGGGACTGTCTATAATACATCTCTTTAGAATACCTGCTAGCAAAGTCAAGATAGCTAATATGATAACGTCTATGATCGCGAAAGATTTTTAAATGGTCGCGATATTAAAAGAAGAAAAAATTACCGAGAGACTGGTAATGGCAAACCTATTTATCCTATAAATCTGATTGTCTTATACACCTTATGTAAATTGGGTCTGCTCCTGTGTGGATTCAACTTTTTAGTAGATATTTTTGTTGCTGTTTGCTATGGGCAAGATCGAGGAATGCGGCATACCAGGTACCATAGACAGCGACAGCTATGCCGTTATGGCTAAAGTCCTACTGGAATTTTACTTAAACTACGAAATTGCAATCTTGGTTAGGAATATTTAACATTCTTGTAGTAACATGAGGCCTACTATTTTATTTGTATTCTTTATTTTTAAGAACACTGAACCACCGAACCCAGCAGTCGAGTTTATAGTACTATCTCTATTTTGAGGCTATGAAGCATGGGTAAGCCTACGTTGCAGGTGCTACATGCGAATTACTTGCTGTCATAAAGGCATTATCTGTCGACAACTCTAGCAACGTTCGTAATGAGTTTATCTCGTAGAATTGTTATAACCTTATCAATAGTTAGTTGTGTCGCAGACTTCGTACTTAAAACATGGTACATTTTACTTTGTAAATTTGCTAGGTACAATTATTGCGTATTTAGTATCGTTATAATCCCTTAAAAATGGGTATAACATTTTTGAATCCACGCAATGCCTCTTTTTCTATTATAGTAATACTTTCTTCAAACGTTTGATCTTTGATTGAAATTTTATATCCGGTAACTAATTTTTTCTTCGGATAAATGTGGAAATGTAGAAATCATATATCGAAATCATTTTTGTCTAAAGTTTCTCTAAACTGCTTCATCGAACCTTTCTTTATGTGCAGGGGTGATAAAATAACATTTTGGGGCTCACTAGGTTCGGATAGGGAATATTTTTAGATACTGCAGTTGAAATTTCCTTTTAGAAGAAATTCTAAATTTTCTTAGCAATAGGTACTGAAACAAAAGCGTTACTATTATGTAGAACTCTCTTCCAGCGATTCTTCTTCCGAAAAGTATTTCGTTAATGATTGTTCTCGACCTTCGTCAAAGGAAGTCACTCTTGCAGCAAGTAACTCATTTTCTTTGAACCTCAATACCAAAACTTGTGCTGCATCCTTCGATAAGTTTAAATATCGTACCAAACTGTTTCATTAAATTTGTGTAAACTGTTGTAGTTAATTGAATTATTCGGGCATATTGTACATTTTTCTCAAGCTGATGAAAAGCCTCTATTGATGTTGACGGAGTTGAAATATGTAAATGAGGGCTATGATGTACAGGCTTACTTATAGAAGAAATTGTCGGCCCAAAGTACGACAAAAATGACAATTCTCCACCAGTCCCACTGGTTCATGCCATATCATTGAAATAGCAAAGGGGTCCATTCTCTCAATTAATTATTCAGCACGTGCGTGATAAAGGAACTTCATGTGGCGCCCATGTTTTCTGTTGATCTCCGACGTTTATACTGAAGTAAATATGATAGGTCTTTCTCGCAGAATCTGTTATGGCATTGATTTTCAGCACAATATCTTCCCAAATATGTAGGAAAATGAAGTCGGACTATTCATACAGGTTTTTTATAACATGGTTAATTAGAAACAACAGAAAAGTAATTTTTTTAAAGTTACGGCAGCAATATTCAGAGCTCTATATTATTTTGTTAAAATTAATTTTGAAACTTTAGCAATAAAATTTTGGATTTATATTGCATTTTTCCGTATTTCTCATCATTAGCAACATTTTTATGGAAGACTTTATGCAACAATACGTCAACATCTACACAAAAACTATTATTTGGTAGTTTAGTGGAGAAATATTTTTTTTTTTTACAATTTGGCTTTATAATATTCCCTAGGTTAGCAAACTTCTTAAATATCTTGACAATAACTAAGACGCCTTTGACAATAAGTTTTCTTTGTCATACATCATATCAACATAAACATTTCAGCTTTAACTATCACTATTTTCAGAAAAATGGTGAAGTAATGGAATTTCCATTTGTGGAGTTAATTAAACTTTTAAACGAAGAACCGTAATTGAATTCCAACCTTTTGATAATCATAGGCAGTAATGAATAATTAATTTAAGGAGTGTCCATAA
Source organism: Agriotes lineatus (assembly GCA_940337035.1). Taxonomy (NCBI): domain Eukaryota; kingdom Metazoa; phylum Arthropoda; class Insecta; order Coleoptera; family Elateridae; genus Agriotes; species Agriotes lineatus. The sequence continues at coordinate 9,435,411 of OW679198.1, read as the reverse complement.
ATGGACAGATTGATAATTAAACAATCAAATAACCTCTGGCGATACACAAGGAAGAAAGAGAACTAATGACAAATGTCAACGGTTTTCTTTTATGTAAACGAAAGCTTGATTATAATGTGCAAAGTTATAATCTCCCAATTTAAATTCTAAACATCTTTTACAAGAATTAGGATGTACTTATTTTGTGTAGTTATAATATATGATTTACACACTCTAACAATTGCAGAACTTTACACTTTATACTGGGTTTTCCAAAAACACTGAACAGAGTTGTAATTACATAGCTCTTCTCAAACTTTTAGAAATGTTGGAAATGTGTATGAAAATGGGCATGTAACACCGTCATTACAATGATAAAAATCAACATTGCAATACGTGAATAAATGAAAAGGTAAACGTAGGCTGTTTACCTTTTCATTTATTCACGAATTTTAATTTTAATCTTTATATAAAAAAGATAAGGATAGATATCTTATTTAGAATTGCTAGTAAATCATAATACAATTCCATTAACTTTGTATTGTTTGTATTGCAGTTTATAGATAAAACTAACAATGGAAATCTTAATTAATACAGTGAGCGCCAAAAAGCATTGGTCAGTTTCAATTTGTAATAACAATTTATTTGCTTAAATTACACAGTTAATCAAAACTATTTCTTAAAGACCAAGAATGGGAGATTCACGTATGAAAAATTCTGTCAGTTAAATGACTCCCCTCTTCTTGAATGCACTCTTTTAAACGGCGGCCGAAATCTCTCATCACACGTTGCCGCATATCCTGCAGTATAGCTTCAATATTTTCTCGAATAAACATTTTAAGCTTTTCCAGATTTCTTATCTTTCTTGTAAATAATCTGCTCTTCAAGTAATCCCAAAGAAAAAAGTCAGGAGTGGTTATGTCCTGCGATCTCGAAGGCGAGGGAGGGTCACCACAGCAAGAAATCAGTTTATTTGGAAACGATTGTCGTAGGAGATTCGTATTATTTCTTGCGGTGTAATTGGTAGCACCGTCCTGTTGAAACCAATATTCATTTACTATCTCCTCTTCTATTTGCGATAAAAAGATCTTTGAAGCATGTAATGTGTTTGAGATGTAACCGTTACCGTTTCACCAATTTCCTCGAAAAAATGAGCCCCGACAACCTTTGACTATGAAACAGCACACCAAACTTTCACTTTCGGAGGATGTCAAACATTGAAACAAAACTCCCAAGATTTCTATTTATGAAGAAATCATCATTGATTCCATAGGTGAAGTGTATGGGTTTTTATTAGGTATTGAAACTGACCAATGCTTTTTGGCGCTCACTGTATGATACTTTAATTATAGTTTTATACTTTATGTTCATTCTTCTAACGGTAGCTAGAATAGTAAAGAAGTAAAGGCATGTGCGGACAGATGGATGACCTGTAATTAGAGAAAATGTATAAGGAACAAGAAAATGTTAGAATGGAATATAGTTGGACAAGGATGCAGAAGAAATGGAAAAAGATGCAGTTTTAGCATACGGACTTTTAAAATGTGGATCTGTATTTATAAATTAGAATTTTTAATAAATATAACACTGTTGCATGTAATTAATAAGTCAAATTTGTGACAGTTACTATGAAATGATGTAACTAGGCTAAGTGCTACGAGAATAGTAATGTATATATATTGCTGTGGTCTAATAGCTTTTGTTTGATTTTATTTAATTTAAATCTTATTCTCACGGTTTTATTTAAAATGTTGATTTAAATATTACCTTTTGTCCACAGTCTTTAGCATGTAATTGTAATAACCTTAGTTATTCGGCTTTATCTCAGGGTTACTATTAAAATCAGATTAAGATATAAACAATGAATAACTATAATGCAAGATATAGGACAATTGTATTTATTAAGCAATTAATATCTGCCTTATCATACGTTTAACACCTTTGTTAAGAATAATATATAAATACTTAATGTCAGTTAAATCAATTTTAGATTAATTATATATAATATATATAATAATTTATGATTCAATTGAATTAAATTTTAATAACTTTGTGTGTAGCAGATATATTTTATATTACTACTTTTCTTTTATGTGTCTTGTTTTAAGTTGAAAGTTAATAGACTCACTTTGTAAGCTTCTATCTTCGAGCTCTTTACCTTCTATAATCTTCTATTCGCTAGATCTCTGCTACTGCTGCTCTCGTTGTGGTTGGCAGCAAATCCCTCTGTAGTAAATAGTAGTCGATGCACTAAGTTTTTCATTTCGCACTAATATTTGTCTATCACACTGTTTAGGTGTATGACAATATAAACGGGTATATACCAGTACATTAACGTCTAAAATTGGCTATTAAATGCAATTTCAATTGGGACTCGTGTCAATTCAATTTATATTTTTTATATAACCCATTTGTTCTGTTTATTTTTAAACTACCCGCCAAAACCTATGGTTATCAAACAAATGATAATACAATTTTCTTTTATTAATCGTTATGACTTTTCTAATTGTCATAAATCATATCTTTAGGTTAACAGTTTTACATTGTGTATGTCTTCAACTACATGACCAAATATATAAGAATTACACTGTTGTATTACATTTTATAATAATAATTACTTCTTTCAGATAAGTGTTGACTAATTTGTATTACAATATTGCAATCAAAACTAGACTATTTACAAATGAATTGCAAATACCGTTGTAAGAAACTGAAATCCCAATGATAAAACGAAACCATCACTCCTTTTAGGAACATTAATTTAAGCTGCTTTATTAATGTGTAGTTATAGAATGCTTTATCATTTAATGATCATATCAAAATATTCAAAATAACAAACATGGTATTATTTTACTTAAAGGAAAATACACACATTTTCTAAAATTCAGAAGTAAATTAAAAAGTATTCAATAAAAAAAGATTGAATCATTTCTAAGTATGGTACAACTTCAAGAAAAAAAGATTATTTATTGATGTATGCCAAATAATGAAATATGAGCATCGTAGCATGTAAGGTATATTGAGAACATTGCTGTGGGCTTAATGGAGTTCATCAGTTGAATGTGGCAAAGATTTTCCTAATTGCTGTGATCTACTCGTACACCAGAGAGCTTTTTAATAAAGTTAGGCTAGTGCTGTGTGTCGAAAATTGGAAGAAAACATATCTGAAAGATAACACAATAATTACCTGATATAAGCTGAACAATGCTATTCGTAAAAGCTGTTGAATTAAAAAGTTGGATGAACTGCCAACGCTAATTTTCAATTACGAATAATTACGAGTGCATGTTCCAATTTGAATACACAGTTTCATGTTTAAGAAAAATCTTAAATGAGCTAGTTTTGAGGTTTACTTATTAATAGAACTTAAGTGGTACACCGGGTAAATAATTAATATGACAAAGTCAATAACCGTAACTATGTTAAGTCGATTTAACGTTTGAAGGAATTAATATTTGTTTAAGGTTAGATGGGTAGCAATTTTGATAACAGATAACTGTAATATAAAGAATATTTATATAATACTAGCGAACCCGACAGACGTTGTCCTGCCCTAACGTTAGTTTGCCTGTTATTAGCGGGTTGAGCAAACGTTTCTTCGATATTCGATATTCGAATTTTCGATTTTTTTATTTTAAAAAATATTGGGGAGTGGTGGGGGGTGAAATTATGGGGTACCCGACAGACGTTGTTCTGCCTGCTGCCTGCTATTAGCGGGTTCAGCAAACATTTTTTCGATATTCGAATTTTTAATTTTTTTCATTTTAAAAAATATTGGGGGGTGGTGGGAGGGGGTGAAATTTTGGGGTTATACGTTCTGATATGCGAGAAATCTTAAAAAATTTTTTTTTTAATTCGTCAGAAATGTTTTTAAAAAATATCCTAGAACCCGATTGCAGCGCCACCTACCGGGTCCAATTGTAAATCTAAACCATCCAGGCACCCACTCAAACACACAAAAAAAAGTCCTCAAAATCGGTCCAGGCGTTTAGGAGGAGTTCAGTCTCGTACACACGTACAGAAGAAATATAGAGGGTGTCCCTAAAAAGGAGGTCAATCCGTTAACCACATATTCCTTGAGCAAAAATATGATGATTAGCTCAACTTACCTATATACAAAGTGGCTTAGTTTAGCCGCTAGAGGGCTTTAGAAATAATTATCTTTTTTAAATTTTTTCAAATAAGTCGAAAACTCTTTGATAGATTTTATTCATTGTTTGGCCATGCGTTTGTACCAGTAAATTACAGCTTTTTGAAGAATAAACCCTAATTTTGAAAATTACAGGGTGTTTAAAAATTTTGTCACAATAAATTATCCATCCATATTTTTTAACGCCCTGTATAAACACTGCCATTTTTTCTTTTTTAATAGTTGTTTTAATTAGAAGCTATTCTCTCTCCTACAAAATTTAAGTTGTGTAAACGGTTTAGCTATAAAAAAATATTTTCAAAATCCTACAAAGTCTGAATCAGTAATTGTAAGTGTAACTTAACACTAGGCTTGTAGGGATTTAAAAAATATTTTTTTGTGGCTAAACCGTTTACCCAACTAAAATTTTGTAAGAGAGGGAATAGCTTCTAAATTAAAGTAACTATTCAGAAAAAAAAATCGTAGTGATTATACAGGGGGTTAAAAATTTTTAAAAATTTATCATTTTTAAAGTTCTCTAGCGTCTAAACTAAGCAACTTTGTATATAGATAAGTTGAGCTAAATCATCATATTTTTGCTCAAAGAATATGTGGTTAACGGATTGACCTCCTTTTTAGGGACACCCTGTATATACTGCTCCACAAATGAACTGGACCACCCATAAAAATGATATTTTTTCTATAGCACATGTTAAAGTGTGCTTTTATCAACTCAAAACAAAAGGTCAAGTTTCACTTTAACAGCAAGGGTAGATAAAGTAGCACTTTAACATCAAGGATAGATAAAGTAATTTAATTTTCTTACTTTTGTTTAAATTAAATATGGCAGTTTCGTATTATCGTAGCAACCCAATCTAGCTACTGCCATGTTGAAACGTGATTGACTGTCATTATTTTCTTTTGAAATTGTTAAAGTTCTTGCTATAGAAAAAAATATTGTATTATACACGACGATTTGGCATACTTTGTACGCAATGTGCTATCAACATTTGGAAAAAATTCAACATTTTAAAATGATAATATTTTATTAATGGACTTAGTTTTATTTAAATTAAATTATGAAAAGAAATGCTTTTTATAGTGACCCAATCATGAAAGGTTACCAAAAATGCCATGACTTCCCTTTTGGAAAATATTTTTAAAATTGCACCAAGATATGCAAATGGTCCAGTTGATTTGTGGAGCAGTATACGTATTATATATAGACTAGCTGTTACCCGCGACTTCGTTCGCCGAGGTTTTTTATTTGTGTATTAAATAATGACTAATTATTTTCTGTCATCCCGTCCCATCCTATCCCACCCTATCCCCGTCCCCGTCCCCGTCCCTTTCTCCGTCCCCGTTTCCGTACTGTCCCACGCCGCCCCGTCCAGCGCACTCCCCTTCCATCTCTTTCCTTCCCTTTCCGTCCGGTCCCGTTCCGTCCCTTCCCGTCCAGTCCAGTTCCGTCCCGTCCCTTCCCTTATGTCATGTCCACCGTCTTGGATTTAAAAATAATTGCCGTTTTCGCAATCAACGTCCCAAAAAAAAAAACCAATAACGACACCCATATCGTATTTTAGGCTTATTTACCCCATTTCACCCAATAAGGGGTTGATTTTCGGGAAATCACGAAATACGTGTTTCCTTAGTGTTTTTAGGAGTACTGCTAAGACGTTTCAAGTCGAAATGTCTATTTAATATTATTTCTCCATACAAAATTGGAACTCTCATTTTATCCCTTTTAGGGGCTCAATTTCGAAATATCCTTCCTTATGCCTTGTATACATCATAAAGGGAACATCTGTGCAAAATTTCAGCTTTCTAGGTCCAAGGGTTTGGGCTGGGCGTTGATGAGTGAGTGAATGAGTGAGTCAGGACTTTCAGTTTTATATATATATAGATAGCCTCAAAAAAGAATATTGGAATATTAATTGCTGCCATTTTGTTTAACCAAACTTACTTATCGGTATTACCAATATATTTTCGCACTACTTAAGTTTAAATAGAAATGCCTGGCTTGCAGTTATATTATCTTGTTCAGCCTGGCCGCCCTGTATATACCCAGTCTTAGCAAAGATAAAGCTGGGTAGCAGTGACAGGTCTTAAATTATATAAAATTTTGAGAATATTTCGATTCAATCGCCAGGTAATTTTAGCAGTCGATTTTTCTCTTTCTAATCCAGAAAAATCTAATACTTGCTCTTTTGTTTCAGAGAGGAGCTAGCGATGAAGATAGGCCTGACCGAAGCAAGGATACAGGTAGGTTCGGGTTTTATGTAGCTGTAGTTAGTCGCTGCGGCTTTGGCTGCGTGAATGCAGCGACGGGATAAAGCAAAACGAGGATTTACAAACTTAATAACTCGAATAAAACAAAAACGCGTCTGGCAGATGGTGTGTGTACAAATCGTGACCACAATTTCAGTGCCCGGACTTTGAAGCGTAACTCCGTATGATGCCCGAGACGATTCAGCAATTTAATGAAAAGAAATATAGCACGCTTGCCTTCGTCATTTTGCATAGTGGAGCTTTTGGAGCAAAAAGCGCAGCTGTTTTTAGGATTCCTGACTAAGTCAGCAGTTCTTTGGTATGCGTAACGCGTAGTAGCATTTCTGGTATATTTGATTGGTATTTGCAACAATCAAAAGTAAATGTTATCAGAATTAAGATATTAAATGTGTTAATCCTTTATTTTTACAATATTACTAAACAATTTTCAAGCTGGACAAGAGTCGATTATTCTCGTTTATATGCTCCATTGATTCCAACAACCAACACTACCTAAATCAAGTTGAGAATATAAAATTCTATCATTTGCTTCTTTTAAAATTTCCAATTCTAATTATTATGTTAGAATACTGAATTTCTTCAATTCCTATTATATGGACTTTCTTTTAATGAAAGCAATTAAACTAATAAACTTCTGTATGTCTGTGTTTTTTCACTGACAACGTTGTTTTGAAGACATGCTAATAAAGAGTCTTCATTGATCACATTTACATTTTTTCTTTGCACCAATCTCCGAATTGCTGATAAGCAATTTCATATTATATATCGTGGGATTTAAATATATCAGACGTTTTGTTACGATATAAAACTGATTTAAGACACCTAAGCAAGCCAAAATTACTCAGTAGAGAAGGAGGAAACGACTCTATACATTGGTTTACCTATCGAATGCCAATACATGGCTGTACCAAACAGGTAAAAGGCAATTCGGGAAAGTGTTAAGCTTCACCTGTTGATCCAAAGCGTAGACTTGACACTTGAAGTGGAAGGACTCTTAAGAGGATAGAAGATGGAAGATTGCATAATATCTGAAAAGATCGCTCTCTGTTTCCAGTTTTGCACATAGTAAAGAACTTCAAAAGGAATTTTCAGAACAAAGGTAAGTGCAGGTGAACTTTTGCGCGCTAAAATTACCTCTCTGGCGACGTCGCGCTAGTGAAAATAACTACCACGTTTAATTCTACATGCGATGACGCAATTGCCATGTTAAATGTATAAAAGACAAAATCAAGGCCTAAACTATTCAAGAGGTGATCATGCTATATTAATTTACACCGAGCTGTAACCATTCAAACAGGGCTTGAATCGTTTCCCAACGATGAGTTCCTTTCTTGCTAGTGATGCTCAGCTTCAGGGAAAATTTGAAATGTGTGGGAAAAGCGCGATGAGTGTTGCGAGTGAGTTGAGGTACTGTCGTAGAATCGTTGAGCGATTTATTTTTGAGATTTAAACAGAGGACACCCAAAAGTCTCTTTTGTTAAATCGTAGTCTAATCGTGACCAACTTGGAGGGAAATTTGAGGACAGGGTACACGACTGCCTACGGTCAAAGTTTGAAATACAGTTTTGGAAAGAAGAAATCGGGCACATACATAATTGTCCTTGTTTACCGAAAGCAGCTCTAGATGGCAAAGATGAAAAAAATCGACTTCAGAAGCAGCTCCGGAAGCCAATCAGCCGATTCACGGCTAGAAGTAATAGAAACAAATCTTCTGTGCAAAAAATAATGGAAGGTAAATATTTTCGCATTGATCTTTCACGATTTAAATATTTTTAGCAGATTAAAATGTTTAAAACGGCGACTGTTCAACTACGTAAGCGTTTAGCTTTACAAAAACTAATGGGATTTGGTTTGTGTTTTCCCGAAGATCGTTGTGAACCCGAGCAAAACCGCAACTACACCAAATTCACTCAACAGCGAATTAATTTCCTGCGTCGCGATCACCACAGGCCGAGGATTGCGGTGCCCCAAACTAAAAGACAACAATCGTAGCTTCGTGCAAGGCACAATCGCACGTCCCGATGACCCGCAAATCCCCAGCCAGGCCCAAACGCGGTGATAATAAATAAGAAAGTGCAATTTTATTGAATTTTTGAACGGCGAAGGCGTATGATTGCAGGGTTCGCTTACACAAACCATTCAGCTAGCTATTAGCAGAGCTGGATTCTCATCACGACTAATAGGCCCAGCACGACTCCAAGAACTTATTATTGATATTATTCTTTATTACCTCTCCAGGCTCGGTGCCCGGCAAAAACGTTGCCCTGCCGATATTTACAAAGCTAATTCAGCGTGAAATTTAGAGCCGTACTTTGCGTCTGCTTGTGTGTACAAGGAATTTTGTTTGCTAATGCGATCGCTGCGCAGAGCTGAAATTGCGAAAATTCCGCCACTTTGTTGGCGCTGTCCTGAAATAATCGAGGTCGCTCTACGGCAGGAGACTTCAACGATCCGTTACGATCCGTACCTTAGTGTAGGGTGCCCCATTTTCGAGATAATTTGATAAATCTCCGCTATTATTAGAGATGGAAGAAAATAATTTGTATTTTGAAGGAAATGTGGTTGAAACATGGAAAATGTCTTTTATTTTCCGGAATAGCCAAACAATAACAATATCAAATCGTTATTTCTTTACTTTCGTTATTTTAAAATACGGAAAGATATAGGTTTATGGCCTTTCTTAGGTTTGAAGTTTAAAATGACGTTACTACACGCAGCTTCTACGTTCTTTTTTCTTCTTTAAAAGATTTCCTTCCAAAATAACAAAAAATGATAACAGTTTTCCATGATTTCTTGTCAGAACACTGAAGCTCTTACATATATCTTCAATGTACAGTTAATTCTTGTCACTCGGCTTTCAATAATTTGGATAATAGTGACAGATTTGACGTAACCGTTTTCACGAATGAAACATGGTTCCACCTCGTGGATTTCGTCAATTTATAAAATAGGATAATCTGTTCAACGTAGAATACTCATCATTTCAACCTTAGAAATTGGTGTGTGGATTGCAATGTCTAGAAAAAGAATCATTGGATTATTTGTAAAGAGAGTATCCCAGATGAATGGTTGCTTTAATCGTCTTAAAGATTGAGTTGATTTTAATGAAATATTTAAGCACTTGAAATAACTTTCCCAGTTTTTCGGCTATCGTCAAATGCGTTTGGCAAAGTCCACGCTAGCCTGATAACACATTTGATCACACTAATTTGTTTACTTCAGTCCCGCGAGTTGGACGAATCGGTTTCGCATTAGCACCTGTCAGAGCACTAGTGTGTCCGCACTGTAAAATCAGGTTTAGAAACAAATTAATGGATTCCCAGAACTTACAAATAAGCGCCTGGATACGCGTCCAATACATTTCAATGGCTTATAACAGTCTGAAAAACGGCATTAGTCCCTAATGGCATGGAAGCACAGGATGCGTTTTCCTTAGCATTTAATTACAGGCCTGCGCCCAAAGAAGCACCGAGTAATGGTTCAATCCCGGCTGGAAAATCGCAAAATACGACCTGTTCTGGTTAGTTAGCAAATGCAGCGATCACTGCTATAAAATCATTAGTGCAGACATATCTCGAATAGGAATCTTGCACTTTCAAGGAATTATTTAATGAGCTGGCCTAACACTATCGTTTCTGGTCGTGCAGACTCTGATAACTTAATAGGCAGGATATGCGAAGAAAGTGCTTTTTTCATAATTGCATTCATGGCTAATCATGGTGTTTTTATTTTTTAACGAATGTCTTATAATTAGGTGAAAAATGCGCTTCCTTGAACTAGTAATCAATCGTCGTTATTTGAGGCTTTGGCAGTTTACGTTTTAACGTGAACCTTAAATTTTTAAGAAACTAGTAATAAAGAAAAGTTGTTTCAAGAACATATTTTTATGGTTTTTCACCATTGGTTAACATGTTTAGTCGATGTTGCGCGTGATATCTCCTGTTGTCTGATAAGACGCGTTTTGTTGAGTTTTGACCTATTGTATGCTCTATTTTGTAAAGCTATGCATTTGGTTGCCGTGAGATTTAGCACGGTCATTTAAGGTTGACGTTCAGGTATTTTAGTGTCATTTCATTACATTATGGTAGTAAAATTGCTTATAAGCCTATTGTGTTTTGGTTTCCAAGTAAACAACTTACCGGCTTTGGGTAAATATAAACAATCAATCAAAGTCGTTAATATTTTTTTATAAGTCTACGCTTCCTGATTATGCTGCGTAGTACTGGGGAAAGAACGTTGAGCCGATATACGTCAGAAGTGAGTAGTTTTTTGGGACTTCTCACTTGTACGCTAATAGTGTTTTGCTTTCAGGGCTTCTTATTGATGTGATATATTACGACATATTGTCGTATTTTCGTATTTCAGGCCTTAATTTTCTTTGTGGTTGGAATCTGAGATTTTATTATAGACTTGGGCATTTGGGTTTCTCCAGTTCATGGACTTGGTTGGGGCTACGGTTTAGCTTTCACTTCGCTTGTGTAGTATGCATTATTCACCTACGTGGGTTCCATTTTAACCAGCATTTAGGCGAGATTGAAGCTGGTTTCTTTGATCGAGATCAGAGAGACTACTACCTTATATCGTGAATAAATGTTTTCGTCTCAATTGAAAAATGTATTGGAGCGAATAAGTATGTATATTAACTGACGATACTGATTTATTTGTATTTCCCGCATACCCGGCCCGGAGTTAAACTTATATTTGAAAGTATAAATTATATACGTTATGCTGTAAACACAGCTTGTACACTTAGCGATTTTTAAATGTTATTTACGTGTAAACATCATAGATTCTATATCTTACTTACCTACTAGAAACTGCCTTTCTACATGATATGTATTGTAAATAAATGTCACTTTAATTGCACTGCATTTATGTCTTGTTATTGCTATAATAAGTTTTAGCTTATCAAAGAGCCTGCATCCGATAACTGTAATTTTGAGATCTCCCATCACTGTAAGTGGCGATTACCAGGGAATCTTTCACGTTAGATTTGCGAGCTGTTAAACAAGGAAGTTGGTGGCGCCGTATTTGATTTTGATTATTTTGTTTGTTGGTTACGGGGCGATGTTAGGTGTTTACAGCTCACTATTAGGCTTACATTGAAGTGTTGCATGATTGTTGTCAGTTTATTTTATTGCTACTGCGTTTTGGAACGTTCAGCAGCTAACAGTATCTACTATAGAAGACGACAAAAGCTAAAAAAGTTGATTACGAGAACAGGAATATTATAATGGGAATGAAAGAGAAGAAGCTCAGTATCGCCGTATTATCAGAATGGAAAAAGATGGGTTATGAATCTGAAAAACATTTTAATAGCCGCGTAGGATAACACCAACGTGCAAAAGAAGAAGCGGCAATACTTTTAAGAAAATTTGTAGAAAATAAAGTTAAAAGATATACCCCAATCCATCAAATAATCATTACATTGACGCTCTTCATTAAAGATAGACTTTGCATAATTATAGGAGTTTACGCACCTACCGGGAATATTTCACTCTTAAAAACAGTTTTGGATGATCTCCCTAGAAAGGGAGAATATATCCTAGCTGGGGATTTTAGTAACAGAATGGGTAGAGAAGAAATTACATTATATTAGAATGGATATAACCATCGCTTAGCCAAGATGCAATCTAGGTATCGGCTATGTACAACCATAACTTCAATTAGTCAACGTCAGTTAAATATAGCAAGGAAAACAAATCCACCCAAGAATTGATTACAAATAATCTAGAAAATTTGGAGCACGAATGTACTGTACAGATTGCGGCAGGCAACTAGGACCATAGCAAAATCAAGAGGACTTTACATGTGGCCATAATTGTATTTAAAAATTTTCAAATCGAATATATACCTTGAATTTATAATTATTCTAACGACCTACCGCTATCGCACATTGATTGTTCGTTTGTTAAACACCACGACGGCTTCATATATATTCTCCTTGCTTTTGCAATGGTCCTAGTTGCCTGCCGTAATTTGTATACTTCAACCACACATGACTTACTAGCAAATTAGAGATAAAAGATTGAAATATGGAAGAGAATATGTACACAAATTAACGAAAATATACTAAAAGCTATATAGAGGAAGCCCTAGGTTCCTATAGGTACGTTTACAAAAAAGTCAGAATCCATATCGGTGGGACAATGAGTTATGGGAAAAATTAAGAGACAAATAATTACTAATAGGCAAGTAGAAGTTTTAAAACTAAAAGTTTAAGCTGTTTGCAAAATATTTTATCCTCGAATAAATAATTTGAGATAAAGTAAAAATAGAATTTATTTTTCACCCTGTATTTTTTAGGTCCAAATATACTTACTTTGGTTAAGGGTGAAAGTCTAAGCTGTTTGTAAAATATTATTTATCCCAACAAATTTGAGATACAGTAAGAATAGACAGAATTTAATTTTCCTGTTTTATTCGTTGGGTGCAAAATATACTAACTTTGGTTAATGGTAGAAGTCTAAGCTATATGCAATGTAGCATTCTTTCTTATCTATAATAGTTCTAGTATTAAAAGACAGAACTGAATTTTTTAAGATGTCTATTTTGCACCCCTTCGGTCCAAAATATTCATATTTTCGTCAAGGGTAAAGATGTAAGCTATGTGCAAAGTTATTTTTAACTAACTAAAGGTTCTTGAGTTAAGCAAAAATATACATAATTTTATTTTTTAACCTGCTTATCCTGAATATATTTGACCGAAATAAGTATAAAATATCTATTAATGGTAAAATGTTGGTTTTTGTAAATTTTCTTTTTTTTTCACAATTATGGCGTATATTACGTTGTCTACTTGCCGCTGCTTCTATGGCCTACTGTAAGTGGGGGTTCTTTTGTTAGTTTACAAACATTTTTCAGCTAGTAATTTTGGAAACTTTTGGGCATCTCCTATTTGGAAATTGTCAGTATACAGGTGGGGGGGGGGGGGGAGCGATTTCATGTTATCCCATTTGGAGATTCATTCTTGATATTCCTCTTGGTGCTGTATTTTCGAAGGGTTCTTGGGCTCTTGGATTTCATTCTCTAAAATCGTCCATAATGGATTTAGCATTTGTGTCTCGGTTTCGTTTTTTTGCTAAAATCTGACTAGTTAAATTGGGATCTCAACTCATCTGTGGTCTTTTACCATCTTAGGCCTGTTACGATTTGGCTCAGTCACCATCAAATAGACCTATCTTCGATGAATATGCTAGTTATCAACTATACAAATGAATTTCCAGTGATCGTTGAGCCACTTTAATCCTCACCAAGTAACTGGAGTTGTTTCGTTGCGTTTGTCCCTCGTTTGGCTGCACTCTACACCTGGAGAAAAGCTCGCACAATTTTCCTGGAGCTGAATGTATTTAGGGCAGATCCACGAGAGGAAACATATTTGCTTTACCACTGTTAACTCAAAGGAGAACTCAGAAAGACCAAGTATTATACATAGCCTTCTTGCCTTCGTTGACTTGAAGAAATCATACGATACCTACGGTTCCTATATCGTAGCTTTGGAAGAGTATAAAGCAAGCAGCAGATATTTAGAGAAATTATCGAAGCCACAACAAACCTCTACAAGTCTACAAGGACTGTCGTGCCAGAGTTAATAAACATTAATAAGGGCCTCTGACAGGTGTGTAGTTTGCCACGATCTTTGTTCAAAATATTCTTAAATGAAGATCTCAAAAAGTGCTACCCTCAGACTTAATTGTTAGCAACAGTGTTAAGTAGGTTGCTTACATTAGGTGGTTAATCTTCTCTCTGTATATAACATTGCCCTCTTTTTATGCGATAGGAGAATGGCAGAATGGCAGAAGTCCAATCCCCTGGTGAATCATCGGGACTCCAAAGTTTGTTGCAAAAGTGCAAGGGTTATTTTGAAGATTTTGGAAATTCCCCAACTGTTTTCCCAGAATTTGGTCGTTTTAATGCTACAACAGCCTCTCGATTCCATTCTCTGTTCTGTGTTGTTATCCGTTTCGGCCCTATAGAGGCGTACGCAATATTCACTCTACACTTTAAGTACTTCATCCACATCGGTTACCATGTCTTGAGAAACTAAAAATGTGTTAGCATAATAATTCAAATGTTAATCAGTCTGTTACAGACGCTGTATGTCTAAAGTTTATATAAATAGCAAAAACATAAAGCGTAAGTGTTTTTTGAAGTTTAGAAAAATCAATGTTGTCTTATATTCTCTCATTTCACAGAGGTTATGGATTATAATAATTTGGATTGGCGATTTTAAATGTGTCGTTAAATGCAACTACTCTTTATATTTCTATCCTCAAGAATTTAAAAGCGGTTTTCATTATTAGTAAATGCAGTGATAGGAGTCTCAATGTTGGGGATTTTTATTATAACTCTCGTGTTGGTTGAAATAAAAATATAAATCAATTTGCTACAACTTTATTTCAATGTAGAAATATTTCAATATTAGTTTATTGCAATACATTCCTAAAAATCTTGGGTTGGAGTAAAACAGCATTTAGATAATTATAATAATCTCATAGCGATAATGTAGTTTCTTTAGTACATTATTTATGGCTTAAATAATAACTCTATCGGCTTATAATTATTACGGTATTTAAATTTAATCGTTAACTTTCTGCTTAACTGCTAAACAACGATAATTTGGTTATAAACTAGCAGTCTCCAGGCACCAGATAATTTCTTTGTTCAATTTAAATTCAAATTGATTTTTCTATGAATATGAATGTCCAAGGATACAAACACGTTTTTATAGGTAGTTTGAAACAGCTAACCATTTTATTGTGACTGCCTTACGTTGAATAATTTTAAGCAACATGGAAAATGCCAGAATATTCTTATATATTTCTAAAACGCGATATTTGTAACATAACATACGTCTTCAAACAGAAGTTTCAATTTGAGAGTAAGAGATGTAAATTATTTTATTACATAGAAGAAACGCTCAACAAGAACATTACTATATATTTCATCTAGTATGGCTATGGAAGAGTTTCTAATTTATGAATGCAACTATGTTTATACTTAAATGTCAAGCTTGACATTTGATTTTTAAGTGGCTTAGGGCCGATTTTATAATAAATTTTAAAACTTCATTTAACTAAAGTGACATTAGATGTGCACAGTGACATGTGTTACATATGCCATCATGCACATTCTATCATTACTTTAGTTAAAATTAGATTTAAAATTGATTATGAAATCCGCCCGCATTCATATATTAGGAACTATTCCATAGCCATACTAGATGAAAATAATTTTTGATCATACTATATTTAATTCAACTTGATTTCTAATCACATTTTTTTGGAAATTCCAGGCAAACCACGACGCCTTTTCAGTTAAGTTTATGTCATGTCAAAAGTATTAAAGTCTGTTGGAGCATATTTTTAAAATTTAAGTTGCATTTTATTTAGGTCTCATTTTCTAGCCCAAACGGCCACCAGCCCCCTTATTAGCCCTCTAATGCCCATTAAGTGTGCGCAGTTCTTGTCGTGTATACTTTTAGTTACGTTCGTGTGAAATGTGGCCAAAAATAATGGACCAATTTCCGTTAATTTCGGGTTGCAGGTAGTTCAATTCCAATTTCGATTAATAAAACTCAGGAAAGGCAGAAACTTATAAAATTGCATTTATAAGAGCTGCCCTCGGGCAACCACTTTCTATTTTGAGATTCGATTTGTTTCATAAATTGTAATTAAACGTGAGTACGGACGTCCCCTTACATACTTCATTATTTAATTATATCTGCCAAAGACATCTGCATAATCGTGTAGAGCAGTTTTTGACAGTCCAGAAACCGGAAGCTGCTCTTATCAGCGTTCGCCATCATACGGTGATGTGTATTTAGGCCGGCTTTGCTCTTGTTGGCATAAAGCTCCAGAGGTTTTAATTACCCACATTGCGTGAGCGCCATGGAGCTACCAAAGCCAGAAAGGCAACTGGCACCCAATTACAGAAATAACAGATCCGGGGATTATTAATGTAATTTTAAATTACGAACATAATTTCCACATTTAACATAATTGAAAACGAAAACAATTGCGTACCTAAAAACCAAGTAATTGATGATCATTTTATTTTTTCCTTGCCTCAATTATCCTCCGAAATTGTCGGGTGAGTCAGCATCCGTCCTTTTTCCTGCAACGCCTTAGAAAAGGACGCAAGTTGCGGGTGGACAGCCGTCCGGCCAGGGATGAGGATAGGTTATTACTTACCTACTATTATTTAGAAATTTGTCGGAGTAGGTCCGAAAATCGCCGTCCTTTTTCCCCTCGTTAGCCGCGACGAGGATGGGCTGAGGTCCGGCGGGCTCGCAGACAGAGAGAGGGACTGCGGACACCTGTTGTGCGCAAATGACATATCGGTGAAGGAAGCGAGTCATTTCAAGCCTGATTTTTTTGGGCACAGCGAGTACAGTCACGGACTTGAACGATTAGGCTTAATTAAATAAATTACATGTCTCTATTTCACAAGAATTGTGGTTTCTGAAGGTTACTAGTCGTGCGGATGGTCTCAGCGGTGCGGCGCTGCTGGAAATTGGAAGTTTCCGCTCCGGCTTTTTTCGCCATCATTTGCTTATTAGATTACGCTTGATATCCCTTTTTCTCGCCTCCTTGATTTCCAGTTGCTGTGCCGTTGCACTATCCACTGTGATTGCCCCTAATTGGCAGCAGCTAAGAAGAAATTTCTTGAGGAACTAGTTATGCTTTTTCTACAGTTGTAAACAAGGTTGAGGTTTTACTTAAATACTTTAAAACAACGATATTCGATCTAAACGTATAACCTCAAATAAAATTAAATAGCACTAATTTTAATTTGCATTTTGGTGCAGATGACTGCGTGCTTTTAAAAACTCTAAAAAGAGACATCACCTAATACCTAATGACTATGGCATTCGTTACGGAAAATGATTTCAATCTTAAAACCTACCTTTTATTTGCATATTTCAGGATTGTCGTGCATAGTTTAGCATATTTCCATGCGAGCATTTGTCGCTGCGATCATTTGTCTCGCGACCTTTTGACTGCGATCTTTTGACTTGATACCAATAAGAATGCAAGCATGTAAAGTAGGTATGTTTATTTTAAACTGAGAAAATATAGATAATTATAAAAATACCAGAACAAGCAAGGCACATTAGGCTAAATTAACCTGGCATAGGTTAGGTTATGGCTTTCATAGGATTAGGTTAAATACGGGAAGAGGTATTAGATATATTACGGTAGGTTTGACATTATAGCTAAGATATTTATAATAATAATTTCTTAACTATAAGCTCTGTAAGAAATGACTATGTCATCAGACTCTAGTCTTTTATCAAATGGTTTAAGTTTTCGTATATTCAATAGATGTCACCGGCATTCATGTTAAAACCGGTTAATGCCGGAAACCCGAAAATTCTAGGCTCAAAGCAGTTATTTATAATTTTTAAGTTTTGAAAGAAGTATGCTGCAATGTATTTTCTACGGGGGACGCATTTTGGAATCATCATGGGCAAGAGAAAAAATAGAATAATCACTTATAATACCATGAGTAGTCAAAGTTATGTCGAATATTTTTGCTGTGGTATCACATATGTCCATTGCGCTTAGGTTCGATTAGGACGAGTGTCAGCACGAGTCCTAATCTTAAGCGCAATGGACATGAGTAGTGATACCACCGCAAAAATATTCTACTTAACTTTGACTAAGAATGGTATTCGAGAGACTATTCAATGACCCAAACTACTTTTTCAAATTAGTTTTCAGTAAATCTAGCATCAAACTACGCAATTTCTATAGTAACAGAACACTAATATTGACCTTTTCTAATAAAAATCACATTTGTTTAAAATAGTCAAGGGTAATACCACAAGCAATGAATATATTTTTGACAAATATTTTGTCGTTTCCATGTAAATTATTGCGTTTAAATTTCACGATACAAAATCACATTAAAAATGTCACGAGCCGAAGACGAGTGACATTTAAATGTGATTTTGTTGAGTGAAATTTGCAACCATTTTTATGGAAATGGCAAAATATTTAAAAAAAATATATCCACTTCGAGTGGTATTTGGGACGACTATTTAACAATATTAATACATAACGATTAACTTTATTGAAAAATAATCCAACAATTTATTAATATAATTATTCATTCTCAAATAAATTCAGCGGACTACTTCCAAAACACAGCATTTTAAAATTTTTAAAACAAGCCACACAGTTTGTTGGGGTTTAATGTTACGTAACCTAGCGATATCACTAAGGACAGAACATCGTTGCTAAGCGATACTTCGCAACAAGGCTATTTATTTTTTGAGTATGTAGGTACATTGTTTTGTGAATATTTTGCATGGTGCCCAATATTCAGTGATATACTGCTGTTATTGGTTGAAACAAACAAATGTCTGCAATATGATTGGCTTATATATTATAGTGTTGAATAGTCACTTGAATACCTTCTAGGAAGATATATTCACTGATATTTCTTGATTGGTCAAGAAACGTCAAAATTCTGGATTTTCATTGGTCACTTTTTGACAGATGACAGGTGAATTGAATAGTCAGTGCTAACACGATATGTTTTTTTAGTAATTATTAATATAGTTTATTCACAATGTTTTCTTCTCCCAGTAGGCCGCTATATGCATGAATTGTGCTAGAAGTTAAACTGCGACATAATAAAGCTGTGACATTTTTTGCAACTGATTTTTGGCATTGTTGCAATTTTAATGTCAAAATGTCAATAATTTAATGTATTTATTCGTTTTTTCTGCAGTTTCATTCGGCTTTCTACCATTAATATTGAATATTTGCGCAATGAAAGCTACGAAATCACAAATTTCGTAACAAGCAAGTCATTCGTAATGCCGCGTCGTCATCACAGCGGTCACAAATTAAAAACTATATAACATGCCTGTTCATTTCAAGAGCCTAGTTTAGTTAGGTACATTGTCGACTTTGTTTAAATTAATACTAATATATCGGTGTCGCCAATCAGAATCGACGTGTCATTGTCCTTCCCTATGATTAACTATAGTTACTACTATTGACTTTTATAGCAGCCATGAGAATCTTTGTTTTGTTTGCTTTAAACGTGACAACATTGAAATGAAACTTAAGCACGAAGTGCGAATGGTGATCACATATTTATATTCACAAGCATGTTAAAGTATCCCAGGTCCTTTCGAACTTAGAACTCAGTATTTTAATAGGTGTATCATGACAGAAATGAATTCTTTTTGAATAATACTGTTCGAGTTGATTCATTTGAAAGTTACAGAACTTTCATCATTATTTTTTAAAACTTTAGACTTATTGATAACATTCTGCAATCTTTAATGAGAAAGTAAGCAAGTTGTTCTCTGAATGTCATTTTTTGGCAGTGGTCTATTATGATATGTTTTTCGGACTTTTTCCACTGTCTAGGGTGTAAATCACACAACGTTTCGGGAGTTTTGATCTACTCCTATCTTCAGGTGTTCCTGGTTAGTCCTGAGAAGGACTGATATTATACATTTTTCTACGTAAATTTGTGCCTCCCCCTGGGTTTGAACCTGGGACCGCTGATCGCTAGTCTGTCACTCTAACCACTAGGCCACCAGGGCGGTGGGGGGAGGCACAAATTTACGTAGAAAAACGTATAATATCAGTCCTTCTCAGGACTAACCAGGAACACCTGAAGACGGGAGTAGATCAAAACTCCCGGAACGTTGTGTGAGTTACACCCTAGACAGTGGAAAAAGTCCGAAAAACATATCAAAGTAAGCAACTGCCTCCTCATCTTCAATTAATACAATTCTATTAGGTACAAGTAGAATCAGTCAATGCTCTACAGTCGCATTGCTTCAGAATTCACATGCCCTGTTAATAAGACCGAGATTTACAATAGAACGAGACCGAATCCAAAGCATTAGTGTTATTTAAATGTTCAAAAAATTAGTTATAGCACGTAACCCCTTTGTTGTAATCTGGAGGTAAGAGCTCTTAATAGGCAAATTTTGTATTCGAATTCTGGCTATAAATTTGTTGCTTAGTTCTAACAAATGGTGTACCAGTTCTGTGTTTATGTGCTACATTTCTTGTTTTCTTAAAAGTTGTGGTGCGGTCATCTTGCGCTAGTGTCTAACATTCACTCTAATGCTCTGCCTTGCCTTAGCTTAAACTAATTATTGGTTATGCGAATTTAAAAAGAGTTTGCATTTGGGGCAACCATGCGATTGACCTGACTGCTCGTAGCAACTCTCCTCGAGTTGTGTGTTCTCGAGGGTTTTCTAAGCCCCTTCTAAAAGGGTTACGAGGAGTAGTTAGCTTTGGTAATCATCCCTACCTGCTTGATGAAAGAATTGTCGGTTCTGACGTCTTGAAGGTTAAGGCACCTGCGATGGTTTGTGGAGGCTATGACTAGTACCACGAGCGCAGATGCAATTGTCAATTTGCTCCCGCTAATGCCTGGTTTGGCGTATTTAGTCGAATATACTCATGATGTCTCACATCGAATGGCTTCCAGGCGTTTTCTGTTGGATTCTGTCTGTTGCCGACTCTATTTCGTGAACCCAGACGCTTGCTTGCCGTGAGATCTAGCGCATTCGCTTTAACACTTCCTTGTGTAGCTAGAAAGTCGTTTTGCTACGCTGTGGCTCTTGATTACTAGTCTATTTTGGTTTTGGTTGTCAGGTGAATCGTGGACTAGCTGAAAACTTTTGCATTCTTCAAAAACGTGTTGCCTGCCTTTAAAAAAATGAAAATGTAAGGGTTGCAGTTCTCCTTTAGCATTTCCCAAATACCATTGGTTAGTGGTGAAACATGGAAAAAACACTGAGTTGGTGGATTCAGGTAAAGATTAGTTTTAAGGTAGGTCCGGCTGGGAAAACTTAATTTTACGCCTTTTAATTCTATTATAGATGGTTTTTGATCAGCCAGAACACTTAGAACACTAAGGCAACATACAACTAAAGTAAGTGATCTGAGCGGATTTCAAACCTGGATTGCTTTTATGGTTTGGATTTTTTGGAATTGTTTTTTTTCTCTTTGATTATCTTGTCCGCATATATAGACTTTTAGTATGGCGGTTGGATCGATTTTTTGTTGAGACGTTGACTCTTTGGACTTCATTGTCGTAGCACGATCAATTCAACAGATAAGCCAAAATATTATTTCCGTTTTAAATAAGAACTCGGCCGCAATTCAAAGTGCATTGGTGTTGCTTAGTTGAAAACGAATGATATTGAAATTCTCTTGTTTATAGTGGACATCTTGATCTAGTATTTTATGATTCATTTAGGTCCATTTTCTATTTACCGGCGAACAAGTATATTATAAGTATTTGAAATTGATCTTATGCTACGAATATTATAAATTATAAATTTAATTTGGGGGTACGTCATGAATTTAATATTTTAAAATGGTATGAGAAACTGCTTTTATAATATACGTATACAGGTTCTTTAAACACCAGCTTTATAAATAAATGCCACTTTAATTACGCTGCACTTATCTTTTTGCGATCATTACAATAGGTCATAGCTCATCAGAGCATAAGTTCGATAATAGTAATTTATTATACAAGACGATAAAGTTAAATTTTATCCACGAGTGAATCGTCTAACGTCGAGGAGCAGTCGAGACGATAATGATTCAAGAGTGGATAGTAATGACTTTATCGTCGTGTATAATACAATATTTTTTTTCTATAGCAAGAACTTTAACAATTTCAGAAGAAAATAAGGACATTCAATGACATTTCAAAATGTCAGTAGCTAGATTGGGTTGCTACGATAATACGAAGCTGTCATATTTAATTTAAACAAAAGTTAGAAAATCAAATTACTTTATCTATCCTTGATGTTAAAGTGCTACTTTATCTACCCTTGTTGTTAAAGTAAAACTTGACCTTTTGTTTTGAGTTGGCAAAAGCACACTTTAACATGTGCTATAGAAAAAAGATAATTTTTAAACACTTTTTTTCGTCAATATAAGTTGTGAATACCATATCACCGGGAAATCGCCCAACTTCGATTTGCGAGCTGTTGAATATCAAGTTTGTTATCTCTTCCTCCGGAGTAGCTTAGCCGGCCCATTTAACGTTACTGAATACGAAACTATATTGATTATTCACTCTTCTCTATTCTGCCTATATTGAAGTATAAGATTATTTTTGTTGGTATATTTGAGTGTTGTTGTGTTTTGGAGCGTTCAGCTGCTAAAAGTTGTCATAGTATTTTCTATTTCATGAATAAACTCGTTTTGTAATATCATACTAAAAGCACGCACAATCACCATTGTAAAACAGTTGTCTATTTCTATTATAAAAGTCTTGTGTTATTGTAAGTAATACCATTTTAAGTAACAATTTAAATTTGGCAACTTATTCAATTAACTAACACAACTGTAATAATTATAAAGTGTCAGAAACACTGTTTATACACACCATTTAAACTATAATTAGAATCATAGCTTGTATATTGCTCTTCTAATTTTAATGGAACGCATTTAGGAAACAACCAAAGCTCGCAGACGGTATATCAGATGTGCCTCGTTTCAGAAATAGTGCCAGATACTAACTTTTGAATCCTTTGTTATAAGTAACCAACATCTCTAGGCTATATTTGCTCAACCACCAGAAATATGTTTCAATTTATGCAGAACACACAGTATATGGGCGCGATAATAACTTAAAATTAATTCCAGGATAATTACAGACAGAACCTGCATGCCACCTTACATTTAATTTTTCACCGTCTAGCTTTAATTCTAAAAAGTTTAAATTTTGAAATTATTCAAATTAAACCCCGTTTTCGAGCAGCTGCATAGGTCGTTGCTGCAATGAATTATGGGCACCAGTATTTCCTACTGCCCCTAGGAATCGACGATTGCGTAAAGCAATAATGAATGAGGATTTTTACAGGCGCGTAATTGCGGCGTAATTAAATAAGTTTGTAATTCGCCTTTTTTATGGCAGCTGCAATCACGTTAGCATTATTTCGTGCGAACGGATAAAAACTTAATTAAAGTGACCTTAATGCTTATGTGTACACAATTTGTTATTTATTGTTCGAATTACTATGCTTATATAATTAATAACTGTAATTTCGCACGGATTTATTCCGCTCGTGTTTATTATTTTGTAATTACTTCGCGGAATGTGATATATAGGAACGCAGTGGGAAATGTACAAATAAAAGTGCGCTTTGTATAAAACAACAAAGGAGCAGATTTATAAGGTTTAGGTGTCTCAGGCTCTAGCTGAAGTTTTCTTGTTCAATCTACTTAATCGATAAAGGCGCCGCAGTAACTAATGATCCAATAATTCGCTTATTAAGAGCAATTATTCAAATTAACTGCGAAAAGCTTACCGCTGTCTCGAGGGAAAACAATGAAATAAGCATTCACAACGCTTTTTATTCTCAAGTAATAAAAACTAGCACTTTTATGTTTTGTTAACATCAGGTGAGTCAATCTTTATGAATTTGATACACAATTAAAATAGTTAAGGCTACAAGAGAAGAAAGTGGAAAATCATAATCGCTGTGCTTTTGTCTTACTTATTTTTGACTAAAAATTTCGAAATAGATTCTAATCCCAAATAATTATAAAAAACCAGTTGGCCCGGCAAACGTTGTTCGGGCGGGGGTGGGGGTGAAATTTTGGGGGACCCGACAGACGTTGTCCTGCCCGAACGTTAGTTTGCCCGCTATTAGCAGGTTCAGCAAAGTTTTTTCGATTTTTCGATGCTTTTTATTTTAAAAAATGGGGTGAAATTTTGGGGTTATATGTTCTCATATGCGAGAAATCTTAAAAAAAATAAAAAACGAAATTCGTCAAAAAATATTTTAAAAAATTCCTAGAACCCGATTGCAGCGCCACCTACCGGGTCCAATTGTGAATCTAAACCATCCAGGGACCCACTCAAACACACACAACAAATTTCATCAAAATCGGTCCAGCCGTTTAGAAGGAGTTCAGTTACGTACACACGTACAGAAGAATTATATATATATAAAGATAATGATTTTCCATTCAAAGACTGATAATTATCAAAACCTTAACAGCGTTCAATGAAAATTTAATTATGTTATTCATATAATGAAGATGCTTAAATTTTTTTAAATGAAAACATCTACTTGAAGGCTAACGCAAATCTACATGTCGTGCTATAAATTACATAAAAAATATATCAAATATTAAACTATACTATAGCGAGTTACTTGCCACTTGCCCTTCACACTGGCGAGTAGTCATATACATTTCTGCTATTATAAAAATATTTCGACTATGCAATGTTTTGTATTGAAATAATTGTATCTATTGCGAGAAACTCAATGTAAGCTACTAATACAATTAGAACAGGAATTAAGAATAATTCTAGCATTTCAAACACTATTTTTAAAATATTCCATAAATGTGATAATTTGAATTAAAATCAAATAGCGTTAGCATTGACTTGACTATGAAAATCTAATCATAGCCAGCATTTACTTTATAATAACAAAGTAAGATCGATGTAAGCAATTGGGGGAGCGAAGCCAAGCTTGTATGTATGCTTTGACTTCCCACAAAAAGCTCAATTAAAATATAATAAGTACCAATTTCTCCAATTATTATAAAAACTGGTTTACACATTAGTATAGTGTCGTGGCTAGGCTGCAGACGTTCTGCTTTAATTCCTGACGTCTCTGCAGATGATAAAAGTGTTGATAAATGCATCGAGTTATGCTGGTGTTTTGGGTACCGAGTTGTTCGACGTCCAGAACCTGGAGGTCTAGGGTCGGCATCGACCTTCGTGGAAAGCAGCGAAGCGTTTGGAGGCGAGAGTAGCGATCGGACTGCATGCGTCTCTAAGCGAGGTATCAGCAAGCGTGGGCGGCAGACCACCCCGAGTATAAGGGAGCCCATTCGACGCGGGACTTGCTGTAGGTCCGATAGAGGCCTAAAATCTATGTCACAGCAGAATATCAAGGGAAGACACATGTTTATCCTAACAATTCCGTGATTATTTTTGGTAGCGTCCTTTCGTGAAAATTCTATTTCCGGCAGCGTCCCTTGAGCGCGTTGTTTTAGTAGCGTCGGTTTGCTTACGTTTTATCACGTAGGTAACGCATTATACGTAACAGCATACGTAATTGTTTATAACTAAACCAACGTTGATTTGTTTTTCTGCGTTAAATGTGCGATTAGGTCATCATAATTTGACATTAGAGTTAAAAAAATCTGTACAAAGTTATCCCGTAAATTAAACAGACAGTGTAGAAGCGATTGCGAAAATAATAAATTGGCAGGATGTAGAGATCCAACCCTTATGAGATTATAATCAATTATTTAGAAACAAACTAGCAGTCCAGTGAGACAAATGTCTCATTTAATAAAACAAAAACGACCGTTTTGCAAATAAAACTCGTATTCACCACACGTCAGTATATGACGTCATTGTTGGTAGCAAACTACCAGTCGCATTCGCCTTGATAAAATTTGCCTAGAATCTAACCTAAAAAGTTAGGATTATAATTAAGATAATAATTAGTGTTAGAGACTGAAATTCGGTTCCTGACCTGACATGACCATTCCAAACATATAACTTTAATAACTTTTTTCTCTATCTCTTACGGTTTGGCTGCTGGAACAGCGTCCCAGACAGACAAAACAGCGTCCCGGACAGACACGTCTAGTAGATAAAGGATTATATAATAAATAAAAGTCCAGCCGGTTCATTCACAGTACTATATATCTTTAATCATTCATACTACTACTATTCCACTATTTAACATTATTTCTGTAAATACTACGTGTACCCAAATATGTTACCAGGATTTTATGCAAAATTTTAATTTGCAATAGTTGTTTATTTAAAAATATTTATTTTCCTCTTCGTATCCAACATGTTGAGCGCTATGAAGATCGTCTAATTTTTAGTGTGATCCTTTTTCGAAATGCAGAAAGAATGAGTTACTGGGCAAGCAGTACTCTACATTGTTTAAGAATATAATTTGTTATGTAATCTCTCTCCGGTATAGTAATTATACCTAGAATAACAAAATTATTAATTTTAATATCGTTAGTTATTACCACTGTGGTGAGTTGCCATTAGAATGTTTGGATATTCTGATAGTAAAAAGCGTTGACTGTATCTCGGTCTTTATTTATTTACTATTGCATAGACCAAGAAGCATCAAAGTACCCGTAACTAAGAGAGAAATCTCGAATGAGTACCTGTTACGAAACCGTCACTGCAACTATTACTTTGTACTATCGATTTAGTTTTTACTATTACGGTTACTTTGTAGCTGTGTATGATATGTACGTAACTTTTCCGGTATTATAAACGTCGTAGTTGTCTTTGGGACGACCTTCAAGTTTTAGAAACTTGAAGATGGTAGCGGCTACTAATCCATGCTATTAAAGTACGACTTCAAAGTTACAACTACTTTCAAATAGTTTTGATAGTTGCCACGACGTTCTCGAGACCTTCACTATCACTTTAAAGTCGTGGGGCTTGTAAGTAATATTTATTAGTGTTAATAACGTTTCCACTACCTCCAGAACAGAACGTCATTGTGTACGATTACTATAAAGTATCGCCTCTTAAATTTGCCATGAAGTAAACCTCACTATTTACTGCACAATATTGAAGAAATTTCATGCTTTTTATTATTGTGTAGTATTTAGTAATGTAAACAAATAAAGCCATTAAGCAAGGAAAAATTAAAATACATCTTCTCCAAGACGAATCCGTAAGAGACTTATATAAAAGAAGACTGGATCAGAAGTTAAATGAATTTACATACGGAAGTGCTGAAGAAATGTATGAAGAGTTAAAAAATAACATAAAAAAGCGGCCAGGGAGGCACTAGGAATAACGAAAGAAAAAACAAACAAATACAAAATAGAACTGACCGAAAGTCCAATAGAAACCATAAAAAGACAAAAAGAAAGATACCAGAAATGGTTAAGTACAAAGGCAGACGAAGATAGAAAAAAGTATAAAGAACAGAATAGGGAAGTCAAAAGACTGATAAATAAGGAAAAAAGGAAAGCTGGAAAAGAGCGTGCATAGACGTTGAACAATACATGGGGGGTACTAGAAGTTCCGAAGCATGGAAAAAGATCAAAACTTTAAAAACAAATACACAAGAGAGAGTATATACTTATACCTATCATACCAGAAAAACAGTGGGAAACATACTATAAAAAACTCTTAACAGAAAACAAGCCTGAATATAAAGTAGAGGAAGCAACGAACAGGGCCAACAATCAAGAAAAAATATTAGTGTGCCTAGAGGAAGTTAAGAATGCAATAAAATCCACAAAAAAACCAATAAAGCTGCAGGACCGAGAGGAATATCTCCCGAGTTGAATAAATACAGAGGGGAATTAGTATAATAGCAACGTTTGGAAGAATATGTGGGAGAGTAGTCAGAAATAAATTAGAGGAACAGATAAAGGACAGAATTGGGGAAGACCAAGCTGGATTTACAGCAGGGAAATCATGTACAGATCATATTTACACAATCCAACAACTTATTGAAAAAAAAGTCAAAAAATAGAGATATACACGTGGCTTTTATAGATATCAAAAAAGCGTACGACTCAGTACCAAGATCAAAACTTTGGAAGGCACTAGAGGAAATACGAGTAAATATTGATCTTCTGGGAGCAATAAAAGAGCTGTATAGGCAAAATACAATAGCAATAGAAACAGGAGGACGAATAAGCAGTCACTTTAAAACAACAAAAGGACTACTGCAGGGTTGCCCCATTTCACCAACTTTTTTCAAAATATACCTGGAAAACACAGTAAAAAACTGGAAAAGAAGATGTGAAGCTTCGCGGACGACCAGGTAGTTATAGCCCAAGATGAAGAAGATCTAAGCTTTATTATAAGAAAACTACACTATGCATATACAAAAGCAGGGCTATAAATTTATTTTAAAAAGACCGAATACTTAACTACAAAGAAAGAAGAAACAAAAGACCTAGAAATTGATAAAAATCAAATCATAAAAGGAACAAATAAATTCAAGTACTTAGGATTTGTTATATCAAAGAACGCAACAACGGAAGAGGAAATAAAAAGTAGAATGGGGCAAACACGAACATGCATTAGGCAGCTAAATGCATTACTCTGGAACGGACACATTATAATAACTACAAAAAGAAGAATATATTACTTCACGGTGCAAAGTATAATGACAGATGGGGCTGAAAATTGGGTGATAAACAAACAAAAAATAAAGGAAAGATAAAAGCAACAGAAATTCAGTACTGGAGGAGATGCTGCGGAGTTACGATAATAGACAGAATAACCAACGAAGAGACCAGAAGAAGGATGGACGTCGAAAAAGATGCAATACACTACATAGAAGAAAAAAGGCTCATATGGTATCGTCACTTCCGAAGAACAGGAAGAGATACGTGGATTGGAAAGATCACGGAGTGGAGCCCAATAAGAAGGAGAAAGAGAGGGAGGCCTAGAAGATCGTGGAGAGATGCGGTGGATGAAGCGATGGAAAACAGAGGCCTGAAAGAAAGAGCGTGGGGAGACAGAGATAGATGGAGAACCTAGTAGAGGGAAGGGATGCAGCGCCAGCTGTAAAAACCTTATATATATATATATATATATATATATATATTTAGTAATGTAGATATCTTCACGCAGTGGATCCATTAGAAATAATGTCTTTCCACAAAGGCAAGGTTGGTTACAAAAAATCAATTTAACAATTCTCTTTTCTAGAAAATTGAAGCTTTTCTTGCACATTTAATTAAAAATAAACACTTATACACTATGTGCGACACTGATCCTTTGTAGAAAATGTCAGGTTAAAAGCTAGATAGAGGTTAACGTTCCATCTGGTACCATGAAGTGGTAATGGGAATTTTCAACAGGCAGTTTGGGGAAGCCACAACCCTGCCGAGATGTTAAGGTGACCCTATAGGTCATATTCCCAGATTCCGTTTCACTATCGTCAAGTAGCAATTAAGTTCAAGTTCTATTTCTTAGTTAAAACGACTTCAAAGTTACTTTCTCCGAAATACATCAAATCGTATCTGCACCAAATATTATAAATTAATACATAACAATTAATTTCAAGTTTCAAAGAACAATAATTAAAAATTTTTAGCATCTAGCATCTTGCATTCTCGCATAATGTTAAATATTCCAAATTCAATATCTTAATTTAAAAGAAGCCGAATTAGTAAAGCTTAGGCTTGCATTAAGCAACTTCTCGGTTCGAATTCCACTGTGGGCGGAATTTTTCCGTGGTCTTAGTGATCGGTATCGAATCCAGTGAGACACATTTTAGAATTTTTAGCATGACATGTTTTCCAACAATCTTAATTTTACTCTACTTATATCTAGGCTATGTGATGTTGGTTTGCTTTGTCTAGAAAAGCAGTGTATCATAACGTATTTTTCACCATATCGAATTTGTGTAATTAAGCGGAATGCATTTTTTTAGGTGCATTTTTGCAAAGCTGCAGTTAGCAATAATTTTTAAATTAATACTATTGATCCTTACCCCATGAAGAAAATTTCAATCAAGAACATGCCTGTTTTGTAGCTTTTAGTCCCATAAGCTGAATAACAATGTAAAGATTTTGTTTATAAAATAATTTCAAAAAAGTAATTGCTGGAACAATGGGAACTAACACTGGCGAGGGACCATTTACGCTTCGAGTGTTGACGATTAAAATTATTATTAGAGAAAATAAAATCTATATTTTTCTTAGACCCCACTGTAACGTTTTGTCTGAAAAGATTTAAAAACGTGTAGAAAGTTATGAGGAAACATGTTATTCAAAAAGCTATTTGTCGTATTACTTATAAAAATATATTTTAGTTTTGCAGGTTTTGTAATTGATTTGTGTACCTCAGAGTAACGATTTCCAGATTCAAAAATCTGGAGTCCGCACCTGCACAGTTCCGAGGCACAATAATTTATTTCAGCACACAACAAAGGCTGTTTTATGGCCATTTAATCATGCAACATTTCTCTCGCGTTCTAACAAGCGAGCGTACGCTCGGGCCTGGACCGTTTCGCAGCATATAGGAAATCATTAAATCCCGAACTTAATTATTTCAATAATCACAACAGAGCGCTGGCAATTAACATTTCAAAAGACCCGCCGCGACTCGAAACAATAAGTTAGTTTGTTGTAATAAGCTCGGCGGGGGCCGAACCAGCGGGGCGGCATTGGGCTAATTTCGGGCCCAGCGGGGGCCCTTTGCCCGAAACCGCCCCTGTTTAGACGCCCTGCGCTTACCTCTAATGCTCGAATCCGTCATATTTACACTAGCATACGAAGCGATTTTTTGTGCCCTTTAATTTAATTTCTCCCCCTCCGCGCTAATGAGTCTATCGGTTGCTCGATCTTGACAACATTCCTGCACTTCTGCAGCCTTTGCTTACCCTTCTATCAATTTTCTCACTGTCGTCATTGCTATTATTTGGGATTTCAGGAACCTTCTACTTAGAGCCTCATTCCCTTTCCATGTACGTTCTATGTACCTGCTCCATTACGATATATCCCTCAATGATTTTTCCTTTCTTATACACTGAAAATATGACTCTTTTAGTCCAACTGGTTGGTTTTTACATTTCTCCACACATGTTTTATAATTTCATACATTCTTTGCTGTATAGTTGACGTCCACTTTGCTTAATAGATTCCACTACTCTATTTTCGCCAGAATGTGTTTCTTCTTCAATTCTGTTATTATAACTGTTGCATCATGCCAGCTTAGACTTCGTTGTCTTCACTTTTTTGTTTAGTACCCTCTCGATATGTTTCAACCACTTGTCCAATCCCTAAAAGCCCCTCTTCGTTTTTACAGAACATTTGTTTCGTTTAGATGGCTCTTCTACTATTCTCATAGCTCGATGTGTGTTCCGTTTATATTTTTAATGTCTGTGGTGCAGGTTTTCGTATGTTCGCGCACTCACAGCATTCGTTGACTCTTATCTACCCGGCGAAGTGACTCGAATGTTGGCTTTTGTTTGCACGCTTCTTTTTTCTTAGAAATTGTCCTGCGGTTTTATGGGATTACAGAAT
The DNA here is from genome assembly GCA_940337035.1 of Agriotes lineatus. Classification (NCBI taxonomy): domain Eukaryota; kingdom Metazoa; phylum Arthropoda; class Insecta; order Coleoptera; family Elateridae; genus Agriotes; species Agriotes lineatus. The sequence continues at coordinate 9,404,001 of OW679198.1, read as the reverse complement.
ATGGTTGTTTTGGTTCGTGGCCCCCACAGAGGTTGCGGATTGTTGTAGCCGGGCAGTTCTGTTGAGGCTTTGCTTCTATCGCCTTTTTGGAGGACTTTATGCGCTGCACCTGTCATTCAGCGGCACGTTGCCCAAATTAATCTGGGCAACCAGTCCAGGGCCCCTGAAACTCATAGGTTTGGCATTGGCCGTGATATGCCTTCTTCGCGACCGAGCACGTCGACCTTGACCTGGTTCGAGCTGTTATTACTTGCATTCCAATCTTCGGATGTGTGGACCTTCGCTTATCTGGATCATCACATAGCTTGCAGAAAGGCTCCAAAGGAAGCTAGATCAGATTATATCTTTCTTTTTTTTTTAAATGAAATTTGTACTACTAATTAATGATACTTCAGTCGTTGGCTGCTATGCACAGTTCGCTTCACGAACTGCGTATCTGATTAAATGATTTCCCAACCCCGGCGTCTAGGTTAATTGCGACCGTGTTTAATTTTAAACTGTTGTGGATCATGTTTATACCTTTGTTAAAACTGTTGTGTAAGCTTTTTATTTGAAATGTGTACTATTGATTGATTTTACACTGGCCAATTAATTATTTGAAATTCGTACTATGATTACTTGCAATTTGTACAAGTGATCATTTGATATTTGTACTGGATTCTACCGAATTAGAAACTATTAGGTATACTGTGATATTAGCATTTTGGTGTAATTATTTGTTACTGCTACTTGTGCTTGATTTGAGATTTTCTTTCAGGAAATTATGTGCTACTTGAGTTTACAAATTCTCAGTTGATGCCTGGATACACTTGTCGTTAATTGGTAAAGATTCATTGGCTCCCTTTTGGTTTTTAATCATTTATTAGTACTTAAAGAGCTGCATGCAGTCTTCCTGACTAGCCGGCCGGCAATTCTATCCAAGTAGTCATAAAGTTTGTTTTGTTTTGAGAGAATTAACCGACGAATAGTTTTGATGCTAACACATTGCTCTATGCCAATCTATCCCTGCCTCTCTTGTTTAACATCTTGGTAAGTTTCTCATCTTTTCATTTGCAAAGTTATTTTCATCTAGTGCTGAAACCGTCATAATTAGACGCGGCTTTTGTGCCCTATAATTTAATTTCGGCTCCTCCGCGCTAATAAGTTTATCGGTTTCTCGATTAGCGCCGGCATAAATTAATCCTAACGAGAAAACGTGACGCGCTTTTGGGAATCGGGCGTGTAATTTTGTGTACTGAAGTGCGACGCCATTAATTCCGCGATACTATCAAATAATTTAATTTTAAATTAGTTTTTGCAGCTTTTGCGTGACTCTTGCGCTGTAAAAATGATACTAATGTGTTGTTTTTGCGCTGAGTCTAATTAACGCAGGAGCAGGATTTCGGTTCTGCTCAGCTTCGAGGGGCTAGCTGATTTTAAATACTTCTAATTGCATCGTCACAGCCCACATACATTAGTAGGTGCTTCTGGCAAATAAAGATGTAAATGAATACTGTATGCAAAATTTTAGAAATTGTAAAATGGTTAATACAATTTGACATACTTACATGTCATAATTTTCAGGCCGCACCGGGAAGCGCAAAACTTGTGAAAGCGTTGTTATGGAGATACGAGATTTCAATTTAAAACTTTAGGGTTCCAGCTAACATATACTTTTTTCAATTAAAATAACATATGGTATAGAGATTAAGAAACAAAAAGTTTTAAATACTGTTAGGATTTCTCTTTTCTATTGCAACGAGGGCTCAGAATAGATCGTCCCATATCAAAATACTTTTAGGACCATCCTGTATGTACATGAAATCAATAAACGTTTGAAATGGCAAAGCAGCTTTTTTAGATTTTTAGAACAAACTGTTTTATAATTTGATTTGAAGTATACAGCGTCATTGTCTCGCCCTGAATAAAATTTCTATTTGAGTAACTATATCCAAATATTTAGAATTTTTTGTTGATTACTTAGATTTCCTCAATACATTCTCCAAAGAAATAACACTTTTTAACTGGTGTCCAGGTCTTTGAGTCGCTACTGTAATTATTGTGTTATGGTAAAGTAAATAAAGCATGAAAGATTCTAACATGTTGGAACAATTTAAGTTTATTTCTTAGGGCCGGTTATACAATGCAAGTATATAACTAGAACAAGCAATCCGATGTATAATTGTCATATAGTTTCCTTTGTTATAGCAATCATTTCTAGGGTATTTATTCCCTGGATAACGTTATCTTTGGTTTGTAGAACCGGCCCTTGGTGACTTAAGAAATGTAATCGTTTGATATAATAATTATAAAAAATAAACGTGTGTAGCGCGTGCTTGTTTGCATCTGACACGTTTTCATCGTCATCTATTGGGCGCACTTAGTCCGCGATCTGTTCCGTCGCCACCTTGCCCTTCATAATGCATGTGTGTTTATGTAGCACTTGTGCTCCAGCGCGTCTACCTACATATTAGATTTCCATTAGCGATCTAGGTTCAAATCTTACCGACTGTGATAGTTTTCCCTTTGCGAATTAAAGTAATTACTACACATTAAAGAACATTAAGGTATTTTTACCTTTTTACTATAATTTTTAACAATTTCAATCGTTACTCGATCAAGCAAAACTTACTTTTGTTGCAGTGGGCGTTCTTTATAAATGATGTAAGAAATTCTCAGGTAACATTCTTATTTGTAATTCGAATTGAAAAGTACAAACATTATACTACTTAGAATAAGACCACTTATGCTATGGACTAAAAAGCCTCTCAGTTCCAGTGAAAAGCCAAGTTTTCTTTATTTCTTTTAAATTTTAGTTGTTAATTCGTTAATAATGAAAGCAGATTGTTCCTCGAAACGTTCGAGTTTTAATTATTGTAATTTTCTAAGGTGGCGAAATACCCATTAAGCAACATGAGTTATATCGCGCTACACCAAGGTTTCAGAGATTATTTTACTGAATATTAAATCATCCTATGCAGATGTGAAAAATTTCAGAAAACATTTGCAAATCTGAAAACCATATGGAAAGCGTACTTTAAAAAGATGTCATTTATATGATTCGTGCTGTATATGTACACCTTCCATAGCTTAAAATGATTTTGAAGTATGCGCCTTGGGCAATTATGCGGCTGGATTTATACAATTACTGTAAATACGTGAGTTCGTTATGACAACAAACGCATGAAAGAAGCAGCAAGCGAACGAGGTGCCGCTAAAAGTGCGTATTCGTTATACGCTCGGGCAAAGGAATAAATAAAAAAGAAAGCAAACGAACAAGGTTCTGCTAAAAGATAGAATTCATTATACGAACGAAATCTTAAACGTACAAGCAAGTACACGAGCTTCATCGAAAGAGTGCATGCTCATTATATGAGGAAACGAATATGATCGAACGAGGGAAGGAACTAGCGAACAAACAGGATTGGGCGAAAAGGTATTTATTCATTATGTGAACGGACGAACATGCAAGCCAACAAGGTTCAACTAAATGATGATTGAACGAATGTACGAACGATCCAACGAACAAACGAGTTAGCTAACAAACGAACAACATTTATCTAAATAGTAAAAAAAGTAAATAAAGAAATAATCGAAAGAACAAGGTTTGACTAAAAAGTGCGAATTTATTATGCAAACTAATTTTAATAAACGAACGAGAACGAGAACTAAATGGTGCGTATTCATTATACGAACAAATGAATGACGAAATAAGCAAAAGAACAAGATTCAGCTAAGGGATGCAAATTCATTATGTAAAAGAACTCATGATTGAACGAGCGACAGAACGAGCGAATGAGCAAGGCTCGGCTAAGAGATGCGTATTGGGCATATTTGATATATGAACAAATGAATGAACGTACGAGTAAACGAACGAACGACCGAACGAATAATCACAAGAACGAGCAAACAAACGAGTTTAATCTAACGATGAATGTCTAAGCTTTTAACGAATGAAAGAAACGAAATAAATGAGCTAACGAGTAAGGTCCAGCTACAGGTGCGATTTCATTATATGAACGAACGAACGAGCGAATTGGTGATCGAGCAAACTAACGAATAAAATTCAGTTAAAGGGTGCTTATCACGCACGTGAACAAGGATCACCTGAACGATCCAAATTCATTATGTGAAAAAACGTAGGAGCGAACGATCGACAGAACTAGTGAACGAGTAGATTTGGCTAAGAGGTGCGTATCAATAGTATACGAAGGAGCGAATGGAAGAACGAGCGACCGAACAAATTAACGAAAGGCCTAGCAAACAGGATTGAACTAAATGGTGTACTCATTACGTATACGAATGAACGCACGACTGAACGAGCGAATAAAAGAAGGAGCGAACGAACGGGGATCAGTAACGAGTGCGTATACGTTTAATTAATGAATGCATGAAAAGAACGAGCAAATGAAGAATGAAACAAGTGAGTGACCAAACAAACTTCGGTTAAAAGATGCAAATTCAGTTCAGCCAAACGGTGTATACACATTATGCAAACCAACGAATAAATAACAGAACGAACGAGGTTAATCTCAATTGTGTGTATTAATTATACTTGCACGGCGATCGAGCGATCTGAAACGAGTTAACGATAAAGGTTCTACTAAAAGATGTGACTTCATTATGTGAACGAACGCATAAACGAACGATCAAGTGCACGAGGTTTATCTACTCTGTACGGCGAAGGATACCCATTTGATCATTCACTGTTCAGTTTAGACCTTTATCTGCTTTAAACTGGGACATCAGAGTGAGTTTGTATGCGATTCTGTTACAATGGTGAACTATGCATTGGTGTGTGTCGAATAAACCATATCCATGCATGCAGCTGAAATTCAGTGTATTCGTCTTGAGGTAAATAAAAATCTAGAACTAACAAATCTGTTTACTAGTTTTTTAGGCGAAGGTTTTTGTTTTTAATTTTTACTTCCCTCGACTGAAAGACGAATGAAGTTTCTTCAGATCTTCACGTTTCAACGTCTCTAGATGAAAAAGAGGTTTTTTTAATTCCGTCTGTCTGTCTGTCTGTTGGCAGTATAGCTCAAAAACTATTTGTCGGAGGAAGACGATATTTTGCATACATATTATATATCTACCTCGCATGAAACCGGTACAATTTCAAAATATATTGTAATGACATTAAGTGTCACCTTTTATGTCAAACAAATTTCTATTACGAATTTCAATCAGATATAACAAATGCTCAATTCTATTTTATCTTATTGACTCAATATAATACAAGTACTTAATTGTAGTTAATTGCACTTTTATATGCTATAGCGTCGATAGAACAAGACTACGACCCACCTTGCACTGTTCCTACTCTTACTGCTCTTATCACCTCCAAGATAGTAATCCTCCTAACGTTAGCAGCTTGGACTCCTAGTCAGTCCTGCTGTGATTACTGCTTAGTGATAACAGCTGTCAACTTGTCAACTCCCGGCTGCTACCAGGACAGACCTTGCCTTACTCTGCTCGTACAACTGCTACCTTCCAGAAACACCCTGTTTCATACAGCTCCAAGGCAAGTTAGCTGTCACAGACGATCCCCAATTGATATCCTTCTTCCGTAGCTTTAAGCTTCACCAACCCCTGTCGTCAGTAACCAACAGAATACCTCGGATTTAGTCGTTCCTCTGCTATCTTCCCCGATCAGACCCTCTTGTCTTCAGAACTCCTTCGCGAACCCAGTACTTAGCCATACTCGAACCAATGTAACGCTTTGTCAATTGTATTATTTAAAATAAACTATTTCCATCCAAATTCTAAATTCTTCTATAATTAATGACTGTTCTTGCTTCTATTTAGTTCTACCATCTTCCAATTCTCTTCTATAACTGCTGCTTCACTTATAATACTCTTCTTTATATTTCTCTTGTATATTCACCTCGTAGTTTTTTAATAACCCATTTTAAACATTTCCAAAACTAACACATTTAAAAATAGGGTAAATTTCTATGTTTTATTTCAGACCAAAATTGTAAAAAGTACATGTTTTTGTAATTTGTTATTATTAAAAATCGTAACAAATTCGCCTAACTACCATATTTTAATTATTAATGCCATCTATAATTTAAGTTCATTTGAGTCTTACCTACTTCAGCATATTTTTTCATTCGAATTTACATTTGTCATGTGTGATACAATCATGTATTTACTTTATAAATTCCAAAACCCCTATAGAATATTCAATAGTTATCATTTTCATATTTTTGTCTCAAATTAGATTTTTAATAAAAAAACTTAATTCTAACATCCTGTTCTTTTTAAATTTTTCAAAATCGATTGCATTGATCTCCCAAATTCTATTTATATATTAAACATTCAGCCAAATCCAACTACTAGTGTAACTTAACAATATACAGGGTGAGCACCTTAAAAAAATACAATTTTGTTTATTTTTGGGTTAATTTTGAAATAGAAGGAAGTAATAACTTTCACATAGGGCAGGCTTTACATTTGCCGAAAATAAGACTCAACCGATATAGAATAATGTCACAGAAGAGTAAAAACATTTCAACAATAACAGCGTTCTGTTCAAGAGATGCGCCCGTCGAACTTATTTGAAAGTGGCTGGGTAGCGTAGTTGACTTTATTGGTGCAGATACGATCTCTATGTAGTGGTGCGGTTACGATGGCCGCATCTGCAGGGTTCAAACCCCAGCGGGATAATTTTTTTTATTTGAAAATGTATTTAATTTATTAGAAACGTGAAGATATTTTTACTCCTAACTTAATTTGATTTTTAAAATTATTTAGTGTCACAATGTCCACGAGGGAAGTTCTGGGTAAAGCCTTTTACCGATTTTTTTTATTTGAAAATGTATTTAATTTATTAGAAACTTGAAGATATTTTTACTCCTAACTTAATTTGATTTTTAAAATTATTTAGTGTCACAATGTCGACGAGGGAAGTTCTGGGTAAAGCCTTTTACAGATTTTTTTCTCTTTCAATTAAGGCAACGAATCCAGGAGCGAATGTATTTGGTTACACATACATATCTGAACGAACAAACGATGGTTAGTGCGGAAATGTATGTATGCAACGTTCTAGTTTGATTCCTTTTCTATCGAAACCGTTCACGGGCCAGAGAAGCAGGGATTGAAATTGACAATCCTGCAACCTTTCTCGCTAACAAATCTAATAACAATTTATCTCCGGCGTCTAACCTCGGAGGCCGCAGCGGATCAAAAAGCAATCAGTGCCTGTCAATATCTTTTTGTTGTAGACTCAGTCCGAGGCATCGGTAACTACGGCCGAATTACGGCGTATTATTAATAAGATAATGGCCGATCCGATGATCCGAAAGTTATTACAAGTGGTACTACTGTTGGCCGACAACGCCGTGACTGGGCGCATTTTTAGGGAGTCGAGAGGCTTGTCTTAATCGAATCTCGTAGCGATTTTATCGATATAGATTAATTGGCTGCCGACTACGCAATGGCATTGTGATTGGTCGATTGCACGGGGCATTACACTCTTATCGCCCTAATGCGATCGCATTGCTCCTCTCCCTCGCAGTCCTCACGGAAAAAAGTGTAACTAATAGCAGCCAAAATAGGTTGATTTTCGAAATTAAAAATAAATCGAATGAGACGCAGCATTTAGATAGGCCGCCGAAAAAATCAGGCAATTACCAGGAGACGATATCATTAATCCGGCTCCATTGTTAGCGTTTTTTTCCTCTTACGGGCGCGCTGCTGCCTTTGTCAGTTTTATAAATGAAGAATATAGCCGTGAAATTGAACAATCTGCCCAAAATAAGCTGTTCTCTATCTCATTACGCCTTTTTGTTCCTGTCCTCCATTGTGCTACGCAGAGCTTGGCCGTTATTTGGTCCCCGCGACACTAAACGATCCGTTCTGGATAATTTGCACGTTGGATTTCCGCATTTTTAAAATTCCCCAGTTCATATTAGTTATGTTGGCTGTTTTATTTTGGGAAACGTCTTGCTTTCTTTTTTCTTCTTTTCCAACTCCTCGAACGTATCCAGTGTTGGCTATAGATTTCTCTAAATTTTTGCATCGAATCCATGGCTAATGCTATAATGAAAATTCTTGATGTTAACGGCAGTGTTCGCGATAAAATAGGAAAAATCAGCATTTTATTATTCTACAATATTGACTTGTTGCTTCCATAAATCCATATTTAGCGTATTGGTCGTGAGTTTTGGACACCTTTTACAGTTGTTTAGATACACACTTGTTTTGGAAATTAAATTGGACTAAGTGTTCGAGGGGGGGGGGGGAGATGCCCGGTTAACAGTTAAATGAAGCAATAGCTCAATAGTCTACACATTCTCAAAATGCAATCGATCTACTGTAACCGAGGGTTATTATTCAGGTACCTGCATGTTCTCCGTAAAACGGCATTACATTAATTTTGCTGTATATAATAATCCAGCAAACAACTCTACTGAGATGTTCAAGGTACTGTAAACTTTGGAAAGTGTGCAACGTTACATGGTTAATTGATCAGCAAAAACGCTAATGTAAGGGTTATTTAAATTTATTACTCAAATCTGTCTCAGCACTGCTTTTTCTCATTAAAGTTAACAACGTGAACAGATTAAGCCTCGATAAATGCATACGGTGCCTCGGTGCAAGTTTTCACGAGAATAAAGTTTGTAATTTCACTTAGCTAATCAAGCTACATCAAACGGTGTACCTGGGGAGCTGCTAATGAGGGCCGTAAAAAGCCCTAGCCGGAACCAACGTCTACCGTTGCTTTGCATGGAACATTCCTGGACGCGGGTCACAGCCTAACAGGACTCCCACAATAACCTTCAATGGCACCTGGGTGTTAACCATAAAAAGTTGAACATCTCACGTTTCTGTTCTAAAAAGTTTCCCTAAACGCTACTTATCAGTTATGCAAATTTAAAGGATAACGGTGTTTTTTCTACTACGTAGTTACGTTGAAAATTCAACACATCTGTCAAATAATTCAAATAGACCAATGACAATATAGCGTTGTTCTGCTTTCAGCCAATAAAAAAGAATTATATCGACATAACCAATAGTGGTTCCAAGCGGCATAATTTTTCGACATAACCACTAGTGATCCTGGCGACATATTTTTTTGACATTTTCAATGTGATGACAGTTATTATAATTTTTCGTTTTGGTTGCTCCTATGGACGCCAACTCACAGCAATCCAAATTTCACGTAAAAATTTGCTCTGAAAATGAATTTTTAGTTATATTCGTTGAATTTTTCCTCGAATGCCATTCTTAGTCAAAGTTAAGTAGAGTATTTTTGCGGTAGTATCACTACTCATGTCCTAAGCGCAATGGAAATTCGTGATACCACATAAATATATTCGACATATCTTTGACTACTAATGGTATTATAAGTGAGAATTGTAGGTATACGTTTCAGTAGGTCATTTTTTCTCCACGTTTTATGTGATGTTCTATGGTACTGGGAGTTATGTAGGTTAATTAGCTCAAGGAACTCGATATTTACCTGACAAATTGAGTGTTTATTGTGATATGTTGAAGGTTGACAGCTGGCATTTAGGTACACTAGGTGGTGTACATTGTCCCGTAAGAGTGACATTATTTGATAGGTCCTTTCCGCTAATGCAGTGCTTAGCGTATTTAGTGTATTTAGTTAAATCTGTGGGTGATATCCCGTGCAGTCTTGGTTTATCAGACGTGTTCTGTTGTATTTTGCAGTATTGTACAGTGAGCGCCAAAAAGCATTGGTCAGTTTCAATTTGTAATAACAATTTATTTGCTTAAATTACACAGTTAATCAAAACTATTTCTTAAAGACCAAGAATGGGAGATTCACTTATGAAAAATTCTGTCGGTTAAATGACTCCCCTCTTGTTGAATGCACTCTTTTAAACGGCGGCCGAAATCTCTCATTACACGTTGCCGCATATCCTGCAGTATAGCTTCAATATTTCCTCGAATAAACATTTTAAGCTTTTCCAGATTTCTTATCTTTCTTGTAAATACTCTGCTCTTCAAGTAATCCCAAAGAAGAAAGTCAGGAGTGGTTCTGTCCTGCGATCTCGAAGGCCAAGGAGGGTCACCACAGCAAGAAATCAGTTTATTTGGAAACGATTGTCGTAGGAGATTCGTATTATTTCTTGCGGTGTAATTGGTAGCACCGTCCTGTTGAAACCAATATTCATTTACTATCTCCTCTTCTATTTGCTATAAAAAGATCTTTAAAGCATGTAATGTCTTTGAGATGTAACCGTTACCGTTTCACCAATTTCCTCGAAAAAATGAGCCCCGACAACCTTTGACTATGAAACAGCACACCAAACTGTCACTTTCGGAAGATGTCAAACATTGAAACAAAACTCCCAAGTTTTCTATTTATGAAGAAATCATCATTGATTCCATAGGTGAAGCGTATGGGTTTTTATTAGGTATTGAAACTGACCAATGCTTTTTGGGGCTCACTGTATAATCTGCTATACAAGGTTGTAAATTTGGTTGATAGGAGTGCTGGCACGGTCGTTTAGTAACTACCGTCCGACGAATTAGTCTTATTTTGATTGCAAGTGAACTGGGGATACTTGAAAAACAATTTATCGAAATCGTAAAACATCTGGCGCCTGGCCCGTTAGAGGGATTTAAAATTCGGTGATTCGGGTCTTCGTAATTTTTTTCCAATTCTTTGTTAGATTAAGTAAATGAAATGTAGGGAAAACACGTGTAGGTGGATTTATATAAAAACGGCTGTCTTTGGCTCTAACCATTGTAATTCCATTCTAGATAGTTTTCGATGATGAAGCTCCGCCTCTGAACATTAGCGAATGTTGAGCCGACTTACACCAGACAGGAGTTTTGTAAAGGCGCTCAGCTTCTGTGTCCTAATGGCGCTCTATTTTTTCGCTGCTTTTTTTCTTTTTAGTGTATGTAGTTGGGTCTTTTTGTTTGCATTTATAGATATTTGGATTTGGTTCCCTAATACTTAGATGTGGATTTCTTGATTTGGCTTTATGGCTATTTTTGTATTATATTTGTGTTTATGAATTCGGTATATTAGAGTTTCTAGTTACAGTTTTCTCTCCTTGACTTCGTTTCCGTAGAACGCTGTATTCAATATACAAGCCATAACTTTGCCTTACTGTAAATAAATATTTTGCGCTAATTCCAAATGTATTAACGCCAATACGTTTATGAGCTTATGATATTTAAATTTTTCTGTTTATGCCGGTTTTACCATTTATGTATTATACAGTATTGGTTTACTGCGTATTTCCTAAGTACCTTGAGCTTTACGTATTATAGTGTTTTTGAAATTACATACCTTATGCTGTGAACGCAGCATGTACATCTCGCGGATTTAATATGGTGTATACCTCAATTAATTACGTATAAATGTCATAGATTCACCATGTTATTTTGGTACAGGCAATTGCTCTCTTATATTATTTTTATGCACTTATTGAAAACAAATATCACTTTAGTTGCGCGGCATTTATGTGTTGTCCTTTCTATAACAGGTTATAGCTTATCAAAGAGCTTACGGCTAATAAGTGTATTATTGATATAATTTCTCCGGAGTAGCTTAGCTGGCCCGTTGAACGCTATTGGTTACGGGACTGTTTTGATATTCACAGCTTGCTATCCGACTTATATTGAAGTCCTGTTAAATTATCAGTAATTTATTCTATTGCTATTGCCTACTGGAGCATTCAGCGGTTACAAATTTAAATTCAACTTTAACAAAGTTGGGAAGAACAAGACTTTCACTTCTTTATGGTGCCATTCTTATAGTGCAATCATGCATTGTGTAGAAAAAAAGGATGCCATAGGAGAAATATGCTCCTGTTCTCTAGAAATTATAGGGCTTGTGGTATTGCGATTGCTTTTTTGTTCCAGCTACCTTTCCTCTGTGAATCTTTTCAAATTGATAAACTTAGATATCAGGTGGAACTGAAAACAGACGAACAACAATCACTAATTAATTATCGTTTCCTTTTTATTTTGAAAAAATTTTGAATTTTTAATTGTATTTTTCTTAATATTTTTCAAAGGATCCACCTTGATAATAGAGTTGGCTAATTAAACGGTTGAAAAAGAAAAATATCAATAGCAGAAATAGCAATGCAATAAGCATTGGAGGAACTAGTGTGAAAAACACAAAAAATATGGACACCCTGTACAAAGTTTCTACGATATTTTCTGTTGTCAAAATTTTTATTCAAATTACAGCTTATTACTGTTAATAGAAAATATTGCTTAAGAAGTTTCCCTAATTATTTGTATATTAGACTTAACCACACTCAAAGCCTGAGATTCCCTTGTCTTGCTGGTTACATTCAGTAGAGCTTCGATCGTAGGCCAGATAACCTAATTCGATTTTAATTTTACACAAACGCGGCAGATAGCATCGGCATCTCCTGGAAGACGCTCCGGGATGAGAACCGTAACAGCTTAATTAAAATTTCGCGTGTCGTGCCACCAGTAGCATAATTGCGGTAATTCTCAAATGAGCCCTTGAATGATTTCATTTGCTGCCTCGGTGTCATTACGGGCGCAGGCAAAAAGTGCACTTATTTTCACGTATGCAGCATTTGCGGTCGGTTATTGCACGCAATGCACAATTCTTCTAAGAAGGCAATTTCATCGAATGTGTGGCCACTGACGTGCATTGCACGGCGGTTCGGATTTAATTGTTGCGTAATTACTACGGTTAATGAGTTGTTGCGCGTTTCTTATGCGTGCCGTGCAATTGGTATTTTTGAGATGTTGTGAGAAAGTCGAAAAGCTCCTCGGGTGGCTTGGGATCAATGAGTAGCTAATAAGGTGGAAAATTAATTGGTCAGTTGCTGAGACATTTTCCGTTTATGACATTATCTTCTCTTGGCTTTCTTGTGAAATAAAAAAAACGATAAGTTATGTGCGGTAGAGATTAATACTTATTTAAATGTAGCTTCACTAATCAACAAAAGGCTTTTGCTAGTGAACTTTGAAACTACTTAAAGACGAGTAGCCCAACCATAATCGCCGATTTCGACTAATTCAACAGTGATACTTGGTTCTAAACATCAATCATGTGCAGCTAAGTAAAAAAAAGTTTTAGTAGCTACATAAAGCTTAAAAACCTGATCACCACTTCTCAAAATGATACGAGAAAAATTATAATTCCTTCGAAATCACACTGTAATCGGTAGACGTCAAAACAATGTGAATTTTGGAAATAATAGTGAGTAAATAAAAAAAATGAGTAAATTTTATTGAAGCAATGGTTTATTGCCTGTTTATTGTTATGAATTCATTTATACTGAACCGGTTTTTCATAGCTGTTTAAGGGGATAATTAAAAAATTACAATGAGCAAATGTAATCGTATTACCAAATATACAAGTTCGTAATATAATTAAAACATTTATATTCATTATTTATTATTATACAGTAATAGCGAAGTTGCTGCTGGTCGATAGGTGTTTAAATAACATCCAGGTTATTTAGAAATGATGATACTTTATGGAAAACAAGAACTAGTTATTTGTTTTAACAAAATTGAACAGTGTCCCACACACATACAGAGTGCTCCAAGATGTTTTTAGTTCCTCTGGAGGGGTGATACATTATCCCTATTTGAACATGTTTTCTATAATAACCAATTGTCTATCTTATCTAGTAACCGACTTATTACACACATTTACCTTTATTAAGAAACCAATTGACCTCGCTCAATAATTTCAATCAAGCCATTGGTGCCCCTGAGAAAGACCATTTGTTAAATTTGTTGTTAAAGTAGATGCTCAAAATTTCCTCATCTTATCTGAATGCACAATTGAGCCTTCCTGGCCCACGATCGCCATTTCCACCGCGCAACTGAACACAAAACACAAAACTTGTAAAATAAACTTTCCGAAAAGTGATAACCTTTTAAATCGCAATCCACAATTGTTAACTTGCACAGCCAGACCGTAATATGTAAACAAAGAGCATTCGTTTTACCACTTGTTTGAAAAAGAGCACATAAAACAAAAATGAATTTGTTTAATAACTCAATTTTTAGACAAAATCGGCAGTTAGTTATTCCAGAAAAAACGTTAAATTGGGCTAATATATCACTCTACCAGAGAAATTAAAAACATCTTGGAGCAACCTGTATACATATTAATGTAGAATAATTTACACAAATACCTACATATAATGCCCGATTAAAACAACTATTGCGCTAACAGTTAAATGCGCCCTGGTAGTTTGAGAGCCCTCTGTAAACGAATGTATTTATTACTAACGCGGACTCGGACATTTACTAGACGACTCGTAGACGCAGATTGTCGAGAGTTAAACCGAATGAATACTGACCAAATGAAGGAATGCATGATCCCATGCTCCCTGGTGCTTCCCTGTCTGTCCATTTACAGCTTATTATCAATTTCGTAGCTGCAGAGGGTTAATTGGTTTTCGACAACCGTGTGTAAATTCTCGCTTTCTGGAAAGTGCCATTAGGCATTTTGCCGGGTTATTATTTGGGATTATTGCTTTATTGCTTTCTTGGCGAAGTTGGGCGTCTGCGCAGTGAAAGTGTTATTCATTTTGTTCTAACGTTTTGCGTAAGCAACAAAAATTTATCACGCCTCCTTACGAGTTCCTTAGATCCTCGAGCACCGGTCCCTATTGCCCCAAAAGGGTTTCGAGACTGCTACCTGCTGTCTGCTTTCAGCGCCTCCGTTGTTCGCAGTTCGAATTAAGTCGCCGAGATTGGGTTTGTAATTACATCTGCGGATAGAACTTACTAGTCGATAAGGCGCGCGTAACGTCGCGTCTAAAATGAGCCCGGTGGATGCTACACGTGGCCGTGTGTCCGCTACAATAGCTTCAACGCTATTGTAAACTTGCATAAAATTGGCTTAAGCCCGACGGACTTTTCGATATATTTTTATTATTTATTAAAAAACTTATATCAGCTAATACTACAGGCTATGGAGCGCTTTTGCTTGTTGAACCATTCTTCTCGATTCTGTCGAGGATATTATATTTATATTTGACATTTAGACGCCTTCTTCTTCTTGTATGTGTTAACGCGTTGCCCATTCTTCTATTGTAGTTTGGATATCATCATCGCTATATAAATTTTGTTGACAGCTGCTCAGAATAGCTCGATGCTGTTACAGCCAAAGTAGTGCCCTAGATTTTTAGGGTAGTGTACGTCTGTCACCACCAATTTCAGCACCAGCACTCGAGTTTAAATCCTTTTTAAAATCTTATTAAGAACCTCTCTATTGGTGATTATATCGGTCCAAACTATATGTCACATTTTATAGTAGGACAAAGTTTGGACGCTTGTAATTCATCCAAATGTTTCTTCTTGACAATCTAAGCTGCTATTTCGTAGAATAAGATAGGAACCACGTACAAATTCATTCTTCAATTTTACGAAAGACGATCCAGACGTTTCTATTCTAGTTCTCATCTCTATTATTCGATCTCCTGGTTGTTCCAGCCAAGTTTTAAGGTGTTTGAAGGTTTCCACTCTTTCAAATTTATTTAGTTGATTGACAACAGGATTTTGTCATTTGTGTACATCACATTATTAACAGTCTCATCATTTACGAGTGTTCCTGTTGATTATTCATCTAGGGCTTCGTTGAAAAATAACTTCTCACCTTGGCTGACCGTTGTAGATAAACAAATAATTTATTTCATTTATCATGTCGGTCACTTTGTCTTGTGTCTGTTTTAATTTTAATTGTTTGTTTATTTATGACTGTCCACTTTTGACATTAGGTGAGGTGTTTGCTCTTTGGTTTTTTCCCGTATTTTTCTAAGCTTTATCTTTTAGCCTGAAGATGGTTTAATACATAAGCCGAAACATGTAGCGCATGTAAAATATATGTTAATTTTATGAGGAAGACAGTGTTTCCTTTACAATAATTTCGTTGTAGACGTTAAACAAAATTGGAATGAAAATATATATTAACCTACTTATGCTACTCCACAAGTATCTCAATTTTTTCAGTTATTTTACTTTCTACTTTCTTAACACTCTGCCCCCAGTATAAGTTATTATGTCAATATTCTAGTTTGTCGTGCCGAATTAAAAATCAGTAATGACCTTATTACATAAATATGGTTGTGAGCAATAGATATATACGCATTAATGGAGATATGAATGTCTTTTTTCCTTGAGGTCTGTAAGTCAACCGAAGGTAAAAAACTTGAATATCTCTAGTGGTGCATACAATATTTTATTTACTAGCATATTAATACAATTAGTATAAAATTTCAAAATATTATAAGTGTCATATATCATATTTAAAATAAGAATCTGTAAGTAACATTAAGGACTGTCTGAATGTATGGTTGCTAAGATGTTGTTTGTAGTTGCATGGTTACCATGAGATTGATGGAAAAATAAATTGAAAAATTCCTAGAGAGTTATGAGTAGCTTTTCATATTTTGTATCTATGATGAGACTGAACAATATCATGTTGCTAGTAAATAAATATTAAGGTATTGTAATAACCCTTCTCCGAATAATAATATAATAGGGGTTTTAAATATAAAATAAATTTTATAATGGCAAGGAATAATTACACTTTCCGATTATCAAGTTTCAATTGAAATTAACCTGTCAAACTCAAAGCAAATTAAAAGAGTGTACTAAAAATGACAACAACTAAATGGTTTATTGCCCTTCTCTTATTCTATCTGTCCGCAATAAATTCGGGACTAGCTCCGTAGACATGAGACAATCTTGGTTCAGGGTCGTAGGTTCATAAAATTTAAGAAAAACTTGGTATGGCAAATAACTTGTTGCATGACAAATACTCTCAAATATTTCGGGCAAATGCATAATTTTTTCTGACATTTAGCTAACCTCTAAATTTGACTCAACAAACACAATAATCTGCTAGTGCACAAAACAGCGTAATTTGAATTCTAAAAACCACCAAAATGGCAAAGACGGTAAATATTAATACTGTGACGCAGCAACTGCTTAATTCGTTTTATTTTTAATGTGACGTCGCAAGCGACGCGCTACAGATTTTTGTTTATATCCTCCCAAAAACTGAAAATGCCGCGTCATTTCGCATTTTCAAGGGGCGCTATTTAAATTTCTGAAAACTGGACTGCTCTGGACCACTGGAATATGGCTCTCCACCTCGTAGACAGTCTGGTCTTGCTGAAGTCCAAAAATTATAGACCTATGCCAACGCTTTCCTTGTGAAATTCTACACGCTTTCCAAATGACGCCACGGGAATTATGGACTTGGGAATCGTTTGTTGGTTGGGATTTATGCTCGTACTGGTTCCTGAATGTCCTCCCTATTCGTAACAGGCGCTATTCTTGCTGTGCGAAGCTGCTTGCATAAGGAATTGGCCTCTCAAAGTCACTCGCACTTGGACGATTTGTTCTGCTAGCTTATCTGCTTCTCCTGGACCTGGCTTTTAACACCTGATGCATGTTTAATTGAGGAGCTCAATGTGGCTCCAACACACAATTTTCAAGTGCTTAGTTATTAAAAATAAATTACAGGTCTCTTAGCAATGATATATTCAAATGTTTATAAAGGAAATTAGGATTGATAACTTGTTTAACCTTATAGACTACAGTTTTGATGTCACCTAATCACTAGTATTGTATTTTTCTTGGAATAATTGTTACAACACATGCTCTGATTTTATATCACTGTTGTTTAAAATGCACTGATACACTTAGAATTCATGTATCGTCTCACTAATTGTCTTTCGATCGGTTGCGTTCCATTTTTATTGCTTTTTGCAATTATTATTTTGTAGCACCGTTTCGTTTACCTTTCAGCTAATCTGCCTTCTGCTGGCTTATACAGTTTCACTACATAACGCGCATATTCTTTCTGTATTTAACAAATCATATTGTATTATTCTATTCACATTATGTCTGACATTAATAAGCTTAACTCCGTCAGTTACAAATTAAACTGCATTAACCCTTCCGAACATTAATCATATCTGAAACTCTGAATGTAACCTTTCTAAAAACCTGCTTTGTTTCATGCTAACTTCTATCTAGTGATGGGCTTATTTGAATGGAAAATAACCGGTTATCCGGTTACTGAAATAACCTCTGTAACTCGGTTTTCGTTCCAAGTATTCGAATGAAAAATAACCTCATCCTGATACGTACTACGTGCCGTATTTCTGCGAGTGATCGAAATTCTGTAAATAATACGTCATTCATAACTCATAACCATAAGCAAGGCAGATTGTACTGAACGCACCATTTGGGCCTCTCGCTCTACAGTTTTCTCCCTTGCTTTCTTGCCGGCTGAGGCTCGCGGTCGATCCGTCGTCATATGATATAAACATTAATCAAAATTTTGCCGCCTTTAACCCGGCCGATCGGTAAACATAAACGTTTTACCACTGCTTTTTATTGCGATTAGCAAGCAGTCCCGCATATTTCTGTCTTTCTACACTTCTTAATAAATACCTCTTAATTTCCAATACATAACACATAAGGTATTACGTTTTGGTTATAGATCGGAATAATGTAGGAGTAATCGAGCTAATGCAGAATAGCGAGTCGTAAAACTCAAATAAATACAACAATATATATTATTAATTATTATTATATTATTATAAATCGCCAGCAACTGAAAACAATAAAGGTGTATCCACATATATTTCATTCATATCCACAATTATTTATTGCACAAACTCCTTAGAAATCAAATAAAAATCATTTATACAATTATTATAATTAACGATTAACTGAGTTCCTCTGCTATCTGCAAGTTACGATGCCGATGCACAGGACGCTGAACCGCGTAACAGGCAAACCGGCGAAATCGAAACGAATCGAGAGCCAAAATGTATTCGAATGATTATTCAAATAATCATTCGGTTATTAATATCATTCGAATGCAAATAATTCGGTTATGAAAATTGTCCGGTTATGCCCATCACTACTTCTATCCCTCAAATTATTCGTTATTGCTGCTCACATGAAGTGCACTTATTAATGTAAAGTATTGATTATTTTGCAATAGATAAAATATTTAATTCTGTGCTCGTGTTGACCTTCTTCATTTAGTTAATTAGGCAATCAGAATTTCTATGGGCAGTAAACCATCACAATATATTGAGTATTTTAAGGGAATCTCTATGTTTACACTTAAATGACAACCACCACAATAATGAATCTTTGCAATTTAATTTCCATTTCGGTGAAAAAGATTGAGCTTATTCAACTCTATGAATCAATCAGTTTATTTAAGAATATTAAAATGCTAAACTACACCAAGAGGAGTCCAATGTATGAATACAGTTAAAAAAAAAGAATCATTCCATATCTACTTGACTTAGCTTTTAATTTATTTTTTCATTTTTTAAGACATTGACAAGAAAAAGATTAACAAAAGACAAAATAAACAGGAAGATTTAAATAAAATAACCTTTCCTATATGCATTCATTTATGGATCTCATCTGCTTAAAATTAAGTTTCGCCATTTATTAATTTGAAGATATTTATACAAATTTGCTTAGAAAATGCTTTAGCATAGCTATTTCACTTTGGAAAGAAACTATTTCAGTTTTAATGGTGCTCAACCGTATGGAGTTATATTGAGTTGCAAACTTTAGTTTCTATTATTTTATTGCAACTGTGAACATCCGTTAAATGACTGCGTTGTGCCTATTAATATGGCAATTGATTTAATATTAATATTGGTACTTAAATGAGAATGTTAATACTCGTTGTTTTACAACCGACTTAGTCTTTAAATAGTAACATATTTTACAATTAAATGTCACGAACGGCATTAGCTGTAAAAGCGCCGTTTGCTAAACAAACGAAGATCATAATGAATGCAAAACAATTAAGCATCGATGGCACAAGGAGTGAATTAAATAGTTACAGTAAGCACACTAATCGCGGTGTGCAAGGCACGCGAATTAGTTAGTTGTATGCAATTTAAATAATTTCATAGCCACTTAATCCCAAACCGTGTGCTGCGGTTTTGCAATACTCGCACTCGAGCTTTTTCGAAGGAATGGTGGCCAATTAGTAGTATCCTAGCAGCCGAAGGAAGCGAACAATTAGCCGATCCAGGTGAACCTCGAGTGCAATGCGGGCCCAACGTATTATTTATTGGCAAATTACAACCTGCGCCCATTCATGAATCGCACGATTAACATGTAACGCTGCGCCCTCGGGGTGGGTTGTTAACCCTGTCCTTCATTAGGGCTGGCGTAATTAACGTGCGTTTTGGGGACTAAACGCTGGCCTTTGGCGGCTATTTATTAGATTAGCTAGAGCGATGGCTAGAAGTCGGTTTTTGCTCTTATTAGCGGGCATGAGTTACTGTCCAATTAACTATTTGCATGGGTTTTTAATAAATTTAGTTTTTTGCGCCGAGCCGAAGACTGATTACGAGGTTCCGAGAAAAATGAAGATATTACTCATGCAACCTATAATCCGCTCCAGCGATTACGTTCCGGGGTATTAATAAAAATCAGCACCTAATATGATGAATATTAAAGCGCTGGTCGCCTCTAATGAAATTCAAATGCAACGGCTGCCAGTTGAATCGAGGTCTTCGCACACCGAGCATCGTAATTATGGAGTTATTCCTTTATGTAAATGCCAGATATCTGCAGATCTCTTGCTATAAAATAGTTCTCCGTAGGCATCACCGCTGCAAAATTGCAAAGAATATGTATCCGTTAAGTGGTAAAGAACAATGGAGAAGAAAAAAATACACCAAAGTAAAAGAAGAGAAACAAAACAATTATGCAGCACATGAAAAACCAGATGATAGTTAAAATAAAAGAGGTTTAGTAGTGAAATGTGACCCTAGTTTATCAAGAACCAAATGCAAGTAAGAGCTACTATAAAATTTGTTAAAGCATCTAATTACAGAAATACTGTTAACGATTCTCTGCTAAACGTTTTAAATCCACAGAGTGCGCTAATATACATGCCTCAAAAACGAACCGTAAGAAAAGAAAATCCAAATCTTTATGAAACAGTAAATCTAAGAGAAAATCTACAATTTGGTTTTTCCTTTCTTACGGTTCGTTTTTGAGGTACTACTAGCGCACTCTGTAAACGTGGAGTTCAAACGTTTAGCAGAGAATCGTTAACAGTATTTTTGTAATTAGATGTTTTTAACAAATTTTATAGTACCTAGCTGTCTATAACAACTTACTGAAGGAATGACAACTAAAACTTGTTTGATAAACAACAGCAAGTAACTGCAGACGATATACATTTTTCTAGTGCATATTGCAATGGCAAAAGAAGAATATCTACCCAGTCCATGTGAGGAAATAGAATTACTCGGCTGGGGGAGAAGGGGGGAATATGTTTACTTTCACATACACCAAATGATCAAGGAAATGACGGGCTATAAGGCGAATGAGAATACCGACAAAGATACTGGTGGGTATATTTTGGTTAATGTAAATGTAAAGGATAAACTACAGAGATTGAGGGCTTATATCTAAAGAAATCACGATCTTTATGATACTGGCGTAATCCTGAACAAATGGTTGTAATCTCTCTTAGTATGAATCCCCAAGAAAATTAACACAACAGAATTCCAAGATTATGGAACCAAGGCACACATGAGCCACAAGTTGAAACTGTTTCTAAACATTATTTACAAGAAACTGGAAGAAGAAGTAATTTCGAGTTAAGTTTCCGGCTTTAGAACAAGGGAGACTGTTTTTGGGGTAAATGTCTTTTTCCAGCGTTGTTTGTATATGAATCGGCTATTATGCAGACTCATACCAACGAATGTTATACTTGATTATACCCGTTGGTTGAGGTTCGGTAGAGACCAATAAACACTGTATTTCAGGCAGAGATCAAAAACATGTTATTCTGACTCCCAGGCAGAGACTATATCGAGCTGGGAGTTATATGTATTTTATAAGAAAAAATTTAACTAAAATAATGAATACAAAAATCGCAAAAATGCTTAGTTTCTAGAAAGATTTAAAATAAAACGAGTTTGATTTAATACTGGTTTGGCAGCTGCTAAATCACGGGTGTTGATGATAACACCTTCAGTGTTAAGACATCATGATATCTTTTGTAACACAACAACCATTTATTTATTTAAGCAAAATTAGTAATAAACGAACACACACATACATACATATATGTAGCAACATACGCAAATACACATATAAACTGAGCGTTTAAAAACTTTAAATACTAACAGTTACGGGACCCACTGTTTGACACAAGTTCGACACGAGCTAGACGATAGTGCTGAACAGAAATAGAGTAGTAGGTTCAATAGGCTGCTGGTGATTCCATGTCTGGTTTATAAAGCTTTCCCCGTTGCGTAATTGGCGGGTTGTTTATGGTCGTTTCTTAAAAGCACACTTTAGCCATTGTGCGCCGTTCCTAATCCGGGCATCGGAATTTGGCTTATTGCCCTACTGCTGCAAAAGGGTGTTTTCTCGGCGAAGTATTATGTCACAATTGTTCAGACGGCTTGCTGAAATACACCGTTTCCTGCATCGCCACCTTTTGTAGCCCAAAAGTGTTGGACGGCTACCTGCTGTGACGTCCAAGATCGCCTTAAATCTACTGGTGTTATAGTAGTAGACCAAGGTAGAATGCTTAGCTTTTGTTTTTAAAATTGAGTACTATAATAGTTGACAATAGTTTTTATTGACAATTTATCTGTAAAACAAACCATTTTTTTAAATGTTTGTATTCTTTCGTTTATTTTAATTTTTTCTCATAGAATAGGTACATATCAAACCTTCAGCTGATGCAGGCGTGATTCTGTTGGACATTTTTGAAATTCGATTCGCTTAATGGTTATTTTCAGAAATATAAAATGTAAACAATATAAACACTTACTACACTACTAAATTGTTTTTTATCCTATCACACATTTTCTGTAGATTTTGTCTCTGCAATCAACCCAGGAACCCACGGATCGACTTAACATTTCACTTTCTAAAATTTTTGTTTTACTATACATGAAAATAGCGAATTCTGTAAATCTGATTTGGAAATTTCAGAGCATCTGAAAAGAATATCCGACGTTTTTTTAAATTATGGAAGTCAATAGAAAATTATTTAATTAAGTGCTTTACGGAACACGTTTTGGAAAATATACCAAAGACACTTTATTTAGTCCTACCCGAGTTGCGAGATGAAAAAAAATCTAGTTTTTTGAGCCCGCCAGATCTATCAATTGATAATTAAATCCATAACAAATAATTATTTAATTGCGACTCAGTTATTAAACGTGCTAATAGCCATTAAAATACAGTAATAGTCATAAGCAATACAAACTGGGCCATAATTTTATAGAACTTTCTAAGGTCAATCCTTTTATTTAAGAACTGCAAATTCTATAAATCTCATGCACTTGTAGTCTTTACAACGATCAAGAAAGCTTTCTAGAACTGAATATCTATGCCACAGATTGAGTGTACAAATAAACAAAAGCACTGTAACTGGACATATTGCTAGGTGAAAATGGGATAATAAATTCGTTGAAGTTATATCCTCAACGATAAGGTTATCCGAAAATTATTAAGTAGATTCGTCGATTGACTTTTTACTATCAGCTGATTTGAATAGTATTACAGTTGTTTTGGAAAACAATACAATTTCCGAATTTTTAAATTGTCAAGAGAGAGCGATAAAAATAAAACACTACGAATCGCTGATTTTGAAATTTAGAAAATCGGTCTTGGCAATTCGACATTTACATAAATAAATATTACATGTGAGAAATATTTAAGCCAAATTATGTTCCTAGTTATTGTATTTTATACTTTAAACGATCCCTATGGAAGACTGGTCTATGGGAAAGAGTAACCTGACCACACACGACACATGCTACATGCAACATACACATGATGTGCTGTGACCTGTAATTGGTCATGGAACTGTTGGTCGCAGCTTAAATAAATAAAATAAATAAAAAATAAAAAACTTTCCAACTTGTAAAAGAATTTGAAGTGTTTGAGAATTAAAATGCTTTCGCAAATTTATTGATCTAATCCACAGCAGATAGCTTTCAGCACCAAGTCCTTGCTGAAATGCAAATAATCCTTTATTTACGGCCGGTCTCTGCCTCAAATTGAGGCTTAATGGACCCCTCTTCGTTGCCTTCCATGTAAACAAATTTAGCTTAGCGCTCGCTAGCTAAAGGCCACGATTGCTGATTTATGCTAATACTCATCTATTAGTCTATTAACGCGCTTAATGATATCTGAAACACGCGTTTAATGTTACTGGATATGACAAAACGCCTGTAGGCTGCCGTGCTTTGTAGTTTAGCGTTTCCCTTTAATGAGGCACATTAAAAGTTTAAACTGTTGCTCATACCATAATTTAACTTAGCCACATTATAGAAATTACTCTTGGTTTAATTTTTGTGCATATATTGGTTTATGAATAAAACTATATATTTGTTAATAAACTATTAGTGTTTTACTGTAATTAAAATAATGTGCGTGCTGTGGAGTTATTAATGCCTGTGAAGCCAGCTCAAATTGAGGCAACGCAATTAATAGGCCCGGCGATTGCCAAACCGGCATTTAATAATTACTATAAATATTTCATTCATTAATATTTGTCATTGAAAACTACAAATCTCTGCATGAATGAATAAATTAGTGACGCGAATATTTGTGTTGGCGACGACAGGTTTACTGCCCTTTTAATTTAGTGCAATCGTAAAATTTTATAATTTTTAATAATACACGTGTTTCCAGAATTCTCCGACCTCGAACACTTAACTGTATTTTGACAGCCGGCCACGAGTCCCTTGTTCGTCGAGATAACTCCAACAGTTAGTTATTCTAATGTGTCATAGCCGCGGCAGGTCCTCATCTTAGTTGTCTGGACTCTTGTGAAGTAATCCTAATTTTTATCAACTTCGAGTTTTGTTATTCAAATTTAATGATTAACAGTATAAAATTAATTAGCCAACGCAAAATTAATTCTTGGAAGGTGCTGAAGAAGCCTTAGGCATTGAGGTAAAAAATAATAGGAAAGGAACTAGAAAACGCCATGGTTTAAAAGAGAAGTCAAGTAGTTAGTAAAAAAGAGAAGCACAATATAGTGTTCTAGTACCCAACAACGTGGTTTACTTTTTTAATATTAAATTACAATTCGCTTTGTAATGACCTTTTATTTTTGATTTTTACTTGCTCCACGTTGGGCCGACATTTTATGCTCTAGCTCCACTTTGTGGCACCTATTTTAAGTTATAATTGACAACGTTATAATGATCTTTATATACTTTGATGTCACAATATGGTTATTATAACACCGAAAACCGTGCTACAATGGAGTCCACTAAAACACTGTTTTTGGTAACTATTTGTTTTATAAGATTGGTGACATTTGCTTTCACATGCTCATAACACGACAAACGTCAGATAACCACAATCTATGAACTGTGTTTATTAAAGTTATTATAATTAAATATAACTTTAACTGAAGGTACTTTTTAACGAATTAATTAAACACAATTATTGTTCTAGGTAAGGCGCTATTTGAACAGCACACGAACCAAAAAGCTTGCACCAAGATTAAACTAATTCAAATGTTAGAGCAGCGAAATTGATTCTTTGTCCCATAGATGGCGATTATCAAATGTCACTTGACAATGTCTCCATATTTACTCTCAAAAATCCCTAGCTTGCCAAGCAACATTTTTAGTATCCGAAATTTAGAATGTCTATAAAATCAGCAACTCAAAGTACTTGTTTAATAAGAGGCATTTTAACACTTGTTCCATTGGAGCACTCCTCCCTGCACTCGACGTGCCCCTAACCCACGCGTGCTACAATGGGCTCTCTTATGAAACTCGTATAATAATATACTATTATGTATGAAAATGGTTTTATGTTATAACAATATTAATTATTTTAGCTATTACATTTGACTTTTACTTTACTTTAGTTTATTTTCAATCAATTCTTTTTTTTTAAATTGAAAATTAATTAACTCATTTGCCCTTTTGTAATTATGGATTATCAATATTATTAAAAACTCTAGCTTCGGTAGAAAGTATTTTACTCTTAACTGAAACACAGGTCGGATTCTTTCATAATCTAGACTGCTTTTATTCCTGAAATTTGATTCTTTTATTTCATGAGAACTTGTACGTCTGTCACCTGTCACTTCAAATTATGCAAGTGCAAAATCAATTACAAATACCCTCTCGTTACATACTTGTTAGTCAACAATATCAAATAGTAAGGACTCCCCTCTTTAAAGTTACCTCACTTCACTCTTTTTCTTTCAGTTTTTACTTAAATACCTGTATTCTGTCACCTGTTCATGGACTTCAATACTCTCCTTTACCAAGCCATTCGCATCGAGCAATCTCACAGAGATCTTCCAATGTCCATTAAATCCTAGTACGAACTCCAGCAAACACCTGGATCCGCAAAGACCCCGGCCAAACACGATATGGCACCTACCAACTTTCTCTCGCAGAATTGTCAGCAGCAAACGCCATCCATGTCTTCCTACCAAAATCCTCAAGCCACCGACGACCTAGTATCAAGAACCTCGACTGGATGCAAGTTACAAGATGTCACTTTAGTGACAAGCTTGTCGAATTAGAACTCCATTAGATGAAAAACCTCTTAACCACCCCATAAAACGCTCACTCTGCTAACAATCTCGATGTAAACCACTACCAGTAAAACCATTCTCTGTTCTTCAATTCATATGGTGTAATGTCATTTGACAATACATTCAGTGCGGCATCCCATTCCAGAAATTTGCTTTTCTAGATTATAACTGTATTCACATCATTTAATCTTTTAGCATTTACTTTTTATTTTCACCACGCCAATTTTAGTTAATTCACAACCCTTTTATATACCAAACAGCTTTTAACTTTTATAAAGGGTTTATTGTCGTAATTTTAACCGCTTACAAATGTATTTTGTTTTTGTACCAAATTATTATTACATACATGATAATAGATATTTATGCATTAAGGGAGATATGCATATGTTTTTTTCCCAGAGGTTGACGTGTGTTACAGACCGAGGGCAAAGAACATGAATATCTCTCGTGGGGCATACAATATTTTATCTACTAGCATTTTCCTAAAAATAGTATGAAATTTAAAAATGTCATAATGACATTACACATTAGAACATGTAAGTAACATCAAGGATTGCCTCATTGTATAGTTGCTAAGACGTTAATTGTAGTTGCATTGTTACCATGAGTTTGAGGGAGAAATAATTTGACAAGTCTCTTGGGAGTTATGATTAGCTTTTCATATTTTGTTTCTATGACGAAAATGTACAATATCATGTTGCTAGTAGATAAATAATATATCTCCTTAGTGATTTAGTTTAGCATATATTTTTAAAGTTCAACACTCTATAGAAACTTTGGTATATTTATCTAACACCCACTATGTTGAATGATAATTCTCGAATGAGTATTTGCTATTAATCCTCCACCTCATTTCAGATGGCAATTAAATTATGTTAGAATCTTACTGTTTCTTATATAGCATCATTCAATTTAATTTTAAATTCTATTCCATTTCTTTACCGAATACATTTTAATAATTTGTATATCCTTCTCATACTTAAATTCATCTTCGTTATTTAGTATTGTATTCTTTTTACCTATTGTAATCTGATATTAAACCCTTATACTAAACACCATTGCAATAAATAGAATACCAGAGAACTCTAATAAATATAAAACAGTGAGAAATACCGTTATTAAAGATATAAGAATAATAAATAAAAACTATTAAGAAATCATGGACACCGTAATGCGAATACCAAATGCAGGATACAAAAATTGAAATGGTTTCTCTCTAATGTGAAATAGGAATGGATTTTCTCCAAAGTGTATACTTTAAAAAAGAGCCGCGTTCGGTTTTTGTTAAAGCGTTTTGTACGCCGTTTTTTAATAATAAATGTCAGCTTCAACAATTTCTAATGAAAACCGCAGAAATATGTACAAATATTATATGCAAGATGAAGTATATAGCTGAAAGCAAAGAACCTGTACTGAGCAAACTACAAATGGAAGACGAGAGGAAAACAGTATGAAGCGCCTCCGAATATAACCGTAAATTTTATTGTTTGTTAGTGTTAGCACAAAGGCTGTTGACCATAACAACTAATACAGCTTTTTCACGGTCTTGTCGTAGTGAAGAAGCCTTTCAATGCAATTAAACGCTTGGCAAAGTCATAAAAAGTGGCAGGTGCTCTTCAGTCACATATTTATCGCGAAATGATCTAGCTGTCAAGCGACCCAGATCTGCAAATAATTACGTGCTAAAAGAAAGTGTCTACAACTGCAGTATTTGCAAACTGTTCGACTATAATGCAGTCTAATTAATGGGCTGCCTATTTCGGCTAACATGAAACTACTTGTCTGTCATTTATTAATTTTTGTATATTCTAATATCTTAAACATCTACTGCAACATCCTGCCACTACGTGGCCATCCAGTGCCCAGTGCATGAATATTTATAAGATCTCTATGAAATTGTGTTGGACTAGGTAAAACTGTATGAATAGTCATTCTGTATGCCAGAATTAGTCGCAGTTGTCTGCTATGAAATATCGCTGCTGTGTTCGAGCGTGTGCTTGCAGCTTGTCTCGTTTTGCCAGAAAAATCCTCGTCTCGTGGGTGTTCCTATTTACCATACACATAATTTGTTTGGATATCCAACATAATTAGCCGCGTGTTTACATGAGCAAAACCTGTTCGTTTTGTTTGATAAGTAGAAAAATTAATTTTAATCAGCCGGTGATTAGTCAGCCGTGCCCTGAGGGCCTCGGGGATTTAGTACAAATTTGGAGGATGTGCGTTTTACATGTTAATATTTGCTCAAATAGTGATGAAAATACATGATTAAATTATGCTCCAAACCTAAGAGGAGAAAGAAGGAGAAGAAATGAAAAATTTATTATTTATCGTATCACGCGAACACATTTTATTTTTAATACTCATTACAAATGTAGCTACTTCTCGAATTTTTAATATTACGTATAATAAATTATCCGAGTAATGATAAAAATGTGTATAATTTCATTGTCGCTGATGTCAATGTCATTATTGTCATCATTAAGAGTAACGGTTATTGGATTAAGGTTTGCCTCGAATACAATCTATAATTTTTAAAGCACCAACTGCTCTCTAAAATCGAAATACAATAAACAGAAAAATATAAAACAAAGGCTTTCAGCAATCACACTATTCGAATTTACAGTAATTTTTACGTCATATTATCCCAGCTGCTGCACTTTATCAATGCAGGTCAAATAACCTCCGTAATTCTTTGCAGTTTCAAAATATTCTAACAAACTGAGAATAAACTGTCGAGCTTGAAGATGTAAAAACATGATGTGTTTTTCGGACTTTTTCCACTGTCTAGGGTGTAAATCACACAACGTTTCGGGAGTTTTGATCTACTCCCACCTTCAGGTGTTCCTGGTTAGTCCTGAGAAGGACTGATATTATACGTTTTTCTACGTAAATTTGTGCATCCCCCGGGGTTTGAACCCGGAACCGCTGATCGCTAGTCTGCCACTCTAACCACTAGGCCACCAGGGCGGTTATATATTTTAGTTGTAAACTAAAGCCCATTTGGATGCCACTACTGCGCAGAGAATTACAAAAATAGTCTACTGCGCATACAGCGGTAAGATATATATATATATATAAACTAAAATATATATATATATATATATATATAAACTAAAATATATATATATATATATATATATATATATAAACTAAAATACATAACCGCCCTGGTGGCCTAGTGGTTAGAGTGGCAGACTAGCGATCAGCGGTCCCGGGTTCAAACCCCGGGGGATGCACAAATTTACTTAGAAGAACGTATAATATCAGTTCTTCTCAGGACTAACCAGGAACACCTAAAGACGGGAGTAGATCAAAACTCGCGAAACGTTGTGTGATTTACACCCTAGACAGTGGAAAAAGTCCGAAAAACATATCATAATAGACTACTGCCAAAAAATGACATTCAGAGGACATGTAAAAACATTTTGTAAATGGATTAGAAAAGAAAAATAAAAACAATTACAACAGTTTAAATGTATCTACACCATAATACAGAATAATGAATCTTTCTGAAAAACAACAGTAAATGTTGTAGATAGTTAAAATGTGTATTAATTTCGCAAACTGCAAATTTCTCCAAAAATAACATCTTATTAGGCAACTGCTGCACTAACAAATTCCCTCAATCGTCTTTCTACATCTTATGGACTATACGTAGGTGAGAGTGGGTGAGATTGGGTCACAGGAGGAACGGGTCAAAGCGAATGTTTAATATTTGTAGATTATAACTAAATGCTACGTCAGTAAATCACGCATACCATCTGTAAGTTGTGAAACGTGACTGGCTTCCTTCTGTAAAAAAAATTTTTGGAGCGTCAAAAGTAATTAATTGGTTTTAAAGTTATCCTTACACTTTGTAGCACAAATGTTAACAAAAACTGCAAATTTGTGCTGCAGTCTAATAAAGTTAGAATGTTTTTTACTGTAGTGAGTACAAAATTGTGTTTTAAACAGATAGTTTACGTGCATAGAAATTAGGCAAATTAATTCCTTGTACGTAAGTGTGGCCCAATACCCCTGCATGTTTGATTTTTGTTTGTAATATGAAGCTTATGTTGCTTCATAGTATGTTTATCAAAATGCTAAGTGTATGGAAGTTTAAATCAGGCCGTGTAAAAAAGACTGCCGACGAAATTAAAGCAGCTGTTGAAAGAGTTTTAAATGGATCATCTATCAGAGAAGTTTCAAAGCATTCTTTAATATCTTACTCTGCCTTTTAACGTCATGTATCTATTGTTAGAAATTTTCCTGATTCAGCAGCTTTTGCATGTCAACTAAATTTATGTGTTCGTTAAACCTTTTCCTTTGGTCAAGAACAGATGCTGGTGAATTAGTTGAAGAAATGCTCTCGAATGCTTTAAGGACTGACCACGGCACAAACAAAGCAAGTAGCCTATAAGTATGTCAAAGCACTTAGTATGTAGGTCTCTACAAAATCAGTTAAAGCAGCGAGTGCCGGACGTGAACGCTTATTTGGTTTCTTTCGAAGAAACCCAAATTTGTCACCAAAGGCTTCAAAACAACAAACTTGGGAAGATCAACAAGTTTTAATAAGTACAATGTTACAAAATGTTCTGACCGGAACTGCAATAAAACAAGGTTGACGATAGTCTACAAACCTCCACGGCTTGCAGCATAAAAAGGACTCTAACATGTGGGCCAAGTTCAGTTAGGTGAGACGGGCAGCTTGTGATTTTTTGTGACTTTTATTAGTATAATTTTCTAAAGAGAGGAAATTTGGAAGTTTTAGGCAATTGAGCCCCACCAAAAATCTGAGTCATTCCACAAATTGGATGATCGTTCAAAATTTTGTGTTAGTTTTCACACACTTTGTGAAGAGTGTCCTATACTTAGACGATCGTGAGTGGCTTGTGCACCTGGAAGTCATAGAGGTCAAATTCGGTGTTCACTTCATTACATATCTCCCACACTGCAGTCGTTGATTGCAACCACTAGACGACGGAGTTTATGGCCTTCTAAAAGCTCGCTATAATCAAGCATGTAAAGAAGAGACGTTCAATAATCCGGGAAAACTAAATTGATCTTCCTAAAGAGTCCACAAACTGAACGCACACGAACACTTACAGACAGCCCTGAAAAGAACAAAATACAAGAACAAAAAAAGGAAAATACCAACTTTGCAGTTTATTAGTATTACTTAGTATAATTATAATCTACCGGTTAACATACATACAAGCAAATACTGTCATAATCAAAGAGCCAAACTATTAACAGGCCCGTTTCTGCCCACTCTCTCCTAGTTTACTTAGAAATTAGTTGTAAAGGTACGTTTCAAATATTTCAGTGTTTTGATTTATAATTTATTCTGCATTATATGCACATATACCGATGGTATTAAACATTGAATAGTAAAAATTATTAGAATATCAAGTATCAGTGATAGGAGTAGCCAACTGTTGAAAAGGAGAATTCCAAGTATCAAATACGATACAACATTGAATATGAATATTCAATTAACATTTTTTTAAAACTTGTAAAATTAGATATTATGCAAGCACACACTACAACTTACAACGCAATATGAATATTAACGGCTTATAATTACTCAACAACCATAAAAATGTAAATGGCTTCTTTCTAATGTGAAAATGTAAATGGTTTTTCCCTAGTTTTTGTCATTGAACCGCTTTTAACATTTTACCTTACTAGATGTATCGTGAGGTAAAGAAACACACGACATTAAACTATATTGTAATACGGGTATACCTAGCTTACTTAGTTGTAACTAAAACCTTCGATTTAGAATTTAGTTTGTAGCATTAAATGTTAACATTAAATTAAAAAAATAACAAATTCGATGTGGGTTGTGGCACGTCGAATATTAGAGCTATTTCAAAAGTATTATAAATTTTGTACGGACAACCCTATATTAATTTGAATGTTAAAACCTTCTCTTTGTTGCAGGTCTGGTTCCAAAACCGGCGCGCAAAATGGCGGAAGCAGGAGAAAGTAGGGCCCCAGGCGCACCCTTACAACCCCTACTTGAACCCGTCGGGCGGGGGCCCGGCGCCCTCCGTCATCCCTCCTACGCTGCCGAACCCCTTCAACATCCCCTTCGGCCTGCGCAAGCCCTTCGACTCCCTGAGCTTCCGGTACCCGCCGCAGGTGCTCCCGGGGTACCTGACGACGCCGCCCTCGCCCTACCACCGCGGGCCGCCCTCGCTGCTGCCACCCTCCGTGGGGCTCTACCCGTCTGCCAGCTCCTTCCAGACGCTGCTGGCCAACATCTCCGCCGCACAGCGGCCCAAGCTGCCGCCGCAGGAGTTCACGGCCTCGCCGCCTCTGTCGCCGGGCGCCTCGACGGCCTCGACGCCCCCCGACGTCGACCGCAGGAGCTCCAGCATCGCTTCCCTCAGGCTCAAAGCGCGCGAGCATGAGATGCGGCTCGAGATGCTCCGGCAGAACGGCGATCTGATTAGTTGAGCTTTTGGCCGGTCGCGAGTGGTTTGTACAAAGGGCAGGTCTTCGGCAAGTACGTAACTGTCATGATCAAAAGTTTTTATCGATATACTGTAAGTAAGACTCTTGTCTTAAGGTGGCCACGCACAGCCATTTTCTGATTGACGTCAGACATGTCAGTCCGTTCTTTAAGATCATAACTGACCATGTATAGGGCTTTTCGTTGTCGGTTTTGAACTGATGTCATTCTTGAACTGAACGTGTGTGAACATGCGACTAACAGTTTGATGAAAAGAACAAGGTTCGGTTCGTATAGAGCCAATGTAATCAGCGACATCTAAAATAGAGCTAAATGGTCAGAAGTGGCGACACACGTGGCACGACAGTTCTAGCTTATCGAGTCGGATGACGGTGTGTGGCCGCCTTTAGATAGACATACTGTAAGGATGAATATATATGTAAGTCGTTAGGGTAAAGTGCGTCTGAATGTGCAACAAGGTTTTTCAATGGCCGACGAATGATGCATTCGTTTCTCATAAAGCAATAATGTTCTCTCAGCCACAGTTAATATTATCCTTTCGTGTTCCTGCGCAAGGAGTGACCTGAGATTGTGTCCCCTTTTTTATTAGGGCAACGATTTAAACATTTTAGTAAATTTTATGTTGGTCATCAGATGGCCACGCAAATACACTTTGCATAAGGTAATTGGATCCTACAATTTACACTATACACACAATATCATTGTGTCTCTTTTTATTATACTCGGCTAAAGCGCAGGCGCAAGCTACAAACCAAAACGTCAACGTGATAGTTGTGAGGTTAACAGTGGCAAGGCAGACGTTATAGATATTAACGATATAAGTTTGATTATGAGCATCTTAACGAACCGAGTCTCGTTAAGTGCCATAAGCAAACGCGTATTGTTTAATATTTTATCTTCATCAATAAATTCTGGTTCAGTGTATTTTTTAATAGAAAAAGAGTGCGGTAATATCTATTCATTACCGCACTGAGTGCGGTCTTAACGATACTAAAACCAATTTGGTTAATAGTCTATAACAACACTGATGAAGATAAAATAAATTATTAAATCGTTCTATTTAGTAGCTTATTGGGCAAGAAAACTACTAAGCTTGAAATTTTGAACTGTCAGATGAGATTCATACCCTCACTTATTAGGTAACTATATACCTATATCTAGTTCGCATTTGTGGTAAAATCTCTTTTAATTTTGCCTCAAAAAGTGGCAATAAACTGTTATAACTTGTAAGTTGTAGAATCCAGTAACCTTAGTTTAGCAACAATGCAATTAAATATCGTACTAAAAATGTATTAGGTATTTTGTAAGAAGCCAGATCGGTTCTTGACAGGAGCTTAATTTAATAAGTTGATTTAATGTTCCCTTACAACATAGATTAAATATCTAGAAGCATATATTTAATCTGTGATTAATTTGAGGAAGTGCATGATTTATATTATGTAAATTGTATAATTTGTATTTGACTCTATGCAGCGTGGTATATTTAATTTGGCTAAATGATTTTATTGACACAAAATGACTTATTATCATCAGCGAAAACACAAATTAAAACTTATACTTTACGAAACCAGTCATCTTGTGTCAGCTATTACAAGCTGCAATGATAGCTATAATTAGCTTTTTAAGAAAAGTAATAACTTTCTAATTTCACAATCACGCTGTATATTTCCCTAGAGCTGTACAACTATTCCTAACTTAAATTTACTAAGTACATTATTACAGTTAAGACCTATGTTAAAACCTGTGATGTGAATTTTATCTATGATTCGATTAGATTTATTTCAGTCTTGTTGAGTTTGCTGTTGACTGTACTATTTGGTATTATGAGTTAGTTTTAGTAGCGAGTTTTATGTAATTTAGTTAGTTAGAGACGCGCAATTAAACTGAAGCAGTGAATGTAATTAGAGAGTATTTATTAACCGCAACTTGTGACTGTTGTTGTCCGTCCAAAAATGTATTATATAAATACCTAAGCGAATAAACACATATTTTATATTTTGTAGTTTCACCAGCGCGATTTATGCGTTCGATTAAACTTAATAAATTGATTACATAAATCTCGGCGTAAATCAAACGTGTGCAAATACAATCTAATTAACAGTTTTATGGTGGACGTAATAACTCACTCGCACATAGCGTTTTCTCATTACCACCGTGTTATTATATTAATGCGAGATAAGAATAATTAAAATGGTAAGTGCTCGTAATTACGCGGGCTCGGTTCGTTATGTGCTGGTGAAACTGATCCCATTCGATAACGAGGATTGCTGGGTGCGGCTCCATCTGGAACAAAGATACGACTCTTAAAAATTGGGCTTTCATAAAATATTTCGCCCTGCAAAAGAAGACAACGCTGATTAACTCCAGCGAATGTGGGTGTGAGAGTTTAATCGGTCCATCGGCTGCATGCTGCTAATTTTGATTATTAATGAGCGAGAAGCGCAAAGGTGCAGATTAGTTTTTGCAGCAGGCGGGTTTAGATTGGGCATCGTTCTCTGCAGATCTCTCAACCGTACAATCGTGCACAGCATTTGACTCCTAAAAACTAAGGTATAAGCATAAGCCTTGATAGCAGTTTCTATTACAGAAAGCAGTTTAAGGTAAGTTTTTTTTTAATGCATATATTTATTGAAGTTTTATGTTCAATTTTTAAGTGTTTGTCTGCGGCATGGAAGCTTCCACTAAATTTACTTTAAAGCACCGTGATTATCTATCTATACAATGCTTTTCAGGTAATTACAATCACAATTGTCATTCTTACACTATAATCAGCCTTTCGCTAGATACTTATTTTCAATTTATGAAACATTTCTAGCTATGGTATTTCAATTTTAATTCTTAATTAAAATGTTGATACACATTTTGCGAAAAAATTAAATATTGACCACGTGGCTTTAACTTGGAACAATTACAAAAAAGCACTCCCTCTGTACTTACTGATCTGGGGTTCCAGTATTAGTAACTTTTCTTAGTAAATGTTTATTTTAGTAGTTTTGGCTTGGGAAGCGAACTCATGGTTAAAGGTGAAGAGTTGTGCCGCCCTAAAGCCTCATAGATCACGTTTATGGCTTAGAAAGCATACCCTTGTCGATGTTAGATGACTAAAATCATGGAGACTAATACTGTCTTATTTACTAAAATTTATGTTTTACCGTTTAACTTAGTAATACTGCGACGATGACTTTCAAAATTAAAAACACACACATAAAACGTTGCATTTGGTCTATGCGTTTTGTAAATACATCATGCTGAGGCTGCAGCCTTGAGTGAATTGTGATTGCAGCACATGATTGCTAATGACCTCATGAATTGCTTCAGACGTCTGAACCAAGTTTTAACAAATACATTTACAAAAATGTTCGTAATGCTTTAACAGGGTTAAATACCCTTTCAGGGAAACAGTGGAGTCTCAGTGTCTAATCCGCATCGAATATACGATTATTTTATTTATATCGTAATACCGGGTGACAATGAGACTAGGGCCATGCTTATATCTTCTGTATTTATGAATCGATTTAGATAACATTTTATACCAAGATACTAGACATGATTTCTGATTGACCGATAGATATAGTAAAAATGGATGACTTCCGGTTTCACCGGAAATGATATCAACTTTGATTTTTTAAATGGAACACCGTGTATATTTTGTGTTTTTCTGAATATACGAGTCAAACTACATATAATAGTCATGCCAACTTTCATTATTTTTAAACAAAAAAATAATTTTTTAAATTTTCATTTTTTACCATAGAAGGCCTTGACTTGAAAAAATCTATTCTAATTCACTCTAGCAACTCTTAATAATAGCTATTTTATCAATAAGGTCAATAACAAACCTTTAATAAAAGACTATAATTTACTAAACTCGTTTTTTAAGAAAAAGTCACTTATTTTAAATGGCACCTACTAAGGGCCATCTTGCCATTAGATAGAAAATGTAATTACCAATCTAACGGTGTGCACTATGCACTACTTTATCTTTATCTGAAACTGAAAATTAACTAATTAATTATTTTTTTAAATCACACTAACTTTGATTATTTAAATAGATCACTCTATATGTTTGATGTTTTTAGGAATCTACAACTCAAATTACATACAACAGTGTTGCCAAATTTGCTTAGGTATTATTAGCTATGACATAAAAATATTTAAAAAAATAATTGATTAGTTAATCTCCAGTTTCAGATAAATATAAAGTAGTGCATGATGCATATCGTTAGATTGGTAATTACATTTTCTATCTAATGGCAAGATGGCCCTTAGTAGGTGCCATTTAAAATAAGTGACTTTTTCTTAAAAAACGAGTTTAGTAAATTATAGTCTTTTATTAAAGGTTTGTTATTGACCTTATTGATAGAATAGCTATTATTAAGAGTTGCTAGAGTGAATTAGAATAGATTTTTTCAAGTCAAGGCCTTCTATGGTAAAAAATAAAAATTAAACAAAATTTTTTTTTTAAATTGAAATTTTACAACATTGTTATATGTAATTTGACTCGTAGATTCAGAAAAACATAAAATATACAGAGTGTTCCATTTAAAAAATCAAAGTTAGTATCATTTCCGGTAAAACCGGAAGTCAGCCATTTTGACTATATCTATCGACCAAGCAGAAATTATGTCTAGTATCTGGGTATATAATTTTATCCAAATCGATTCATAAATAAAGAAGATATAAACATGGCCCTAGTCTCATTGTCACCCGGTATACTAATACATCAATAATCTCCGCTCAAGTTATGATCGATTGTGAACGCACAAGAAAGCTAAGCCAACTACCTACAACATCAAACAGAACCAATGAACTAACACAACACCATTAGCTGACGCAGTTCTTGAAAAACATGATTTCTATATCATTTTACTATGGATGAGAAATCAACCATCTCCCTTTAAAACTGAAAAGTTCTTTCATTTTTGTGCATGAAGCTCATTATTACTAAGAAGTTATCAATGGTATAAAAAGGTCAATATTACTAAATTTATCACTTCATGCAGAGCTACAAAATTATCACATGTTTGTGTTAGTATAAGAGGCATTCCACTCTCAGTAAACTGAAATGAAATAGGAATTGTTACAGAACAAATTTCTAATAATAAATAGCGAAAAACCTCCCCAACTTGAATGCAGTGAACCAG
Organism: Agriotes lineatus; assembly: GCA_940337035.1. NCBI lineage: Eukaryota > Metazoa > Arthropoda > Insecta > Coleoptera > Elateridae > Agriotes > Agriotes lineatus. Next base: position 9,365,867 of record OW679198.1, on the reverse strand, counting down.
ATAAAAAACATACAAATTATATTCTCTATTGCCTTGTATAATCAAAGTTGAAGTGAATCCAGGCGAAAATCTACAGACGTATCTCAATGCGCAAACTGCCACAGATGAGGGCATATTAAAAATTATTGCCTGTACTGCAATATTTTTCTACTACTACTGCTGCCTTATCGGTTTTACATGTTGGCTAACATTACGGCTAGGTGGGTTTTATTGTTTGCTGCTCTAAATTCTGCAGTGGTGGCCCCAAACAATTTTCTGAGATCAGCAATGCATCTGTCAGAGCTTGCCTTTAACTGTTTTCTGTATATAACTAGTTATAGAATGTAATATTTCTATGGATTGCTTACCACATGCTCAAATTTTTCTCTACTTGATGGTATTGATTAGGTCTGGTTGGCATTCTCCTTTTATTTCCCTGCTGTCAAGCTTTCGCACCATACAATAGCGTCGAGAAGACAATATTTTAAAATTATTTTGATGAGGCGTTCTTTATTCGTCAACCGATTTCTTGCGAATGGCCCCAGCTAGCTTCAAAGATCGAAATCATATAATATCGCAAGTGCATGAAAAGAACTCAATCGTAGAATACTGGAAGCAGACATTAGATGCACTGTTTAGGTTAAATAGACTTTTAGAGAATTTTAACTGTAAGAATATAATATGGGGATGCAGGGTAAATAATGCGGATGGTATCAAATACACACTTACTTAAATTAACACGACATAAAAATTTATGCTCCAATAAATCTGACATATGTACTTTTAAGACATGTTCACCTACCGAACTTACTACATGCTGCACAAATATCCCTCTACACAACGTGTATTTCGACCACGTCCTACTAAATACAATTAACAGTAAGGTATATCAGAGTCTGTCCAATGAATTTTCCTCTTGGCCAGTCTTCCCCCTCTTTCCCTTACTTTTTTATAGGATTTTTGTTTGATAATTCTCATATATCTAATACTTACTATATTGCTAGCGGCTATGAGTGGGAAACTGACCAAGGAAGTGAGACAGACAACCAACTCTTCAATGTATAATGATGAGCAGTGTGCAAGGGCGGCGGCGTCGTCCGGCCAATGGGGAAGTGGGCAAGTTTAAAATTCGCTTCTAAAGGCGGAGTTCGAATTCTCACGCATGCGCACAAGACGCGTTATACTCTAAGTGAGACTATGTCGGCGCCGTAATGTTTTCTGACGTTTCCAGGCCCTACTAGCAATATATGTGTATTATATATATGATAATTCTCTTCCACTATTTTGGAGCCTTAATAAGTGAAGTTTAAAACAAATTCTAAAACCTTCGTTTTAATCCTTATAAAAAATACATTAAAGATCTGTAACTTTCCGACTCCGCGATATGACAGGCAGCTAGAAAAATATTCATACAACAGCGTGTTCTTCTAAAAATGGAGATCAACAGTCGCCTGTGCACCTCAGACGACTAAAAGTGCTAAGCTTTTGCAAATCATTTAGATCAAACATATTCTACAGAAATCGAAGAAGCAAATAGAAATATACACAACAGCTAAAAAATAACTTAGTAACCATACTTCTCTACACCAGATGCCACAAGGAGGAAAGTAAGCGGATACATAGTCAGACCTTCTTCCAAGGCATCAGCGGAACCTGATTTATTACCAAACGCGATAATCATAGCTTTTCCCAAAAGCAGGGGTATGTACTCGTGTTTCAAAATCCGAACAAAGATACAAAAACTCATGAAGCTATAGATCAGTAAGTCTCATACATACTCTAGCCAAACTCTTCGAAAACAATGGCCGCCAATTACAAACAGGGTCTTATCAAACTTTGAACAGGAATTCAGAACAAATCACACTAAAAGCCAACAGCTCTCTAAAATAGTGAAATACAAATATTTGCATATCAAAATAAGACATATGTAGCTGCAGCACTCCTTGACGAGCAATATTTTGATCCGAACAGATTATTGTATTATCTATATTGCTATGAACACATTTTAAGCCTTTATGATTGTAATAGCTATTAATAACATTTGAAATTTTATATTATTTTATAAAATGTTCCATACATGGGCTAATTTAAGTTTTGCAAATTGTATAAAATAGCATTGGCCTTAATAACAATTTGTAAAATGGCATTAAAAATAGTGTTAGCCTTGATTTGAACAACAAAATGTAATCAGATCAGGCTTGGAAATACTGTAACAATGTGAGATCGAAGAAAACATTGGGAGAAAGAAAGGCAAGCAGTAAAGTGGTGGTATTTTGGGGTTTCCAATAAATAATTTTTAATACTTTAATAAAGACATTTTTCCCAATTTAGTGTGTTTGAAATTAATTCTATATCTTTTGGGAACGCCGTAGTAGGTTGCATCAATTCGTGGCACATCTGCAGAGGTTTATACAAAGTGTTTGATTTGTGCATCGGGTGCTACGGAGTTCGAGCAGTATAATTAGAGCTAGAGCTAGAGGTAAGCAGCGATCTTCGTGGAAAGCAGTTGGAACCCTAGGTGTGAGGTAACTGCTGAATTGGAGGAGATTTCGTAGCAGTCGAGCTGCAGGAGTCGTTCTGCGGGGCATTGGCGGCTTGTATCTGTGGTCCAAAAGAGGCGCCCAGGCATCGTGGGACTGCCTGGGGGCTTGAGTTGGGCCCTAGAATTTTATTGAAAACGCAACATAAAGGTCAGGGAAGTTGATCCTAAATTGAATTTAGTGATTTGCAAGTGGCGTCGTTTTTTTTTTGCATTTCCAACAGACGCGTTATCTGAGTGTTTTTTGTTCGTGACGTGTATTTACTTACTGTTTCTGTTATCACCGAGGCAACGCTCTCATTACGTAGGACCTATACTTTTTAATATGACATCTGGAAGCTAGAGACGATTACTTTAACCTCTCAAAATCAAACCATTGAAGTAGCAATAAAGAAACTTTTGCATTAATCAAACCATAGCAAATGCGGAGCGAAGCACAGATATATGGAATTCAGAAGAATAATGATGGAAATATAAATATCTGTAATGGAAAACCTGTTAAATGCCTAGGTATATCGTTAAATACAAAACAAATTCGATCGTAGCACCTAAATAACTTAAGCAAATCTTGTGCTTAATCATAAATAGGAAGCTTTTATTAAAAATGGAATGTTTTTATACATAAGACTCATTTCGTAGACCGATTTTAACTTAGGCTTGCTCGGCATTGGAATCATTTTTCATTCTTGCGACATGTTCTGCCCATCACCTTTTTTGTTTTATTATGGCTTGTCCTATATCTTTTATCTCGGTTCTTTCCTGTATCTACGTGTTCTTCTTATCTTTTAGCTGAATTTCTAATATCGTTCTTTTCATGCTTTGTTGAGCCACCTTAATTTTGTTCATTATTTGTTTCCGTTTCGTTTATTTTTCTTACCTGTTTCCACAATTTTTCGAAATATATAAATACTTCCATCTACACATTTTTATTTATACACGCCCACAGACGAAATTGACAGTTATCATACATTTAAGTGGCAACGAAAAGTATTATTGACGCAGTCGTTAAACCTAACGAACTCGTTTGTTATTAAAAAAAAACGCACACTTCACAGTTATAGTGTGAACTAAATATGTCATTTTAACCTAAAAACTAATGAAATTGTTAGTTATTACAATAAAGCTGTCATTCATTAAATTTCTAAAATGTGTTTTTTGTGGTCGTGGGAAAATAGCGTAGGTCACTCGCTCGATAGTGTATCAAACGCTTGTATTAGGTCACTCGGCTTTGTTACGCTTCGCCCCGGTTCTCAAACATACTCGCACGATATATGTTACTTTCGTGACTAGTAATGTAATATACTATATCTATACTGATGTTTAAATTTCAAGGCAATAAAGGAGAAGAATTTTCTATTCAAGAACAAATAAGAAAAACGTTTCCGGAATCAATATATCTTCTTAAAGATTCTTAATTCTACATATTTACTGCTGTTGGTCTTAGTTAGCCTACTCCGGTCTGATATTATTTTAAAATTATTAGATATTACAGTGTGAAAGCAGCATAATTACCTTGCATCGCGTAGTACTAAGAAATTTGACGTAGCAAAGCTCGTAACCGTAGGTTTATCAAGAAGAGTCGAGTTACAACGTCAAAATGTTCTTTTGTCAGTAGTTTTCCTAATAAATTTCAATAATTTCAGACTGGCATTTTTGCTATTTTTTAATATTTGCAATTTATTTTATCAATACGATAAAAGCTGTACACATTTACTAGCGTTTCTTTAAATAATTCAGAAACCTCAAAAATATTTTCATTAATAGTTCTTTCGTAAACTCGATGTTAATTTGCAATAACCATTTAGCCATTTAATTTTACAAATGTACAGCAGCTGTATTAGTAACTTAATTAGTGGTAGGTACATGTTTACCAATGAATGTTACTATTCTAAAATAACCACACTTACAATTCCGCAATATTGTAGTATTACTGATCTAAGGTTCTTAAGTAACTCGAACATTGATTAATCACATCAAAGGATAGCCACTCATGTAAGTCGAGTGTAACGAAATTCTAAAAGCCATCACCACTCCACACAGGTTATGGTTATGATTAATCGTTGCAGCCTCTCTAGGATTTTCACATTATAATATATTGTTAAATATATCTAACACATAATATTTACATGTAATTTTAGGAGAGTTGCTTTAAATATTAAAAATTCAAACGAGTTTCATTTGTCACAGATTTTTAAAAATGCATTATAAAGTTAATTTAAAGATGCACTGAATATGTAGGTATGATTTTATTCCGTACCTTGATAGCAATAATTTGTCGGTTTTGTCTATATATTAGAATGTAAGTCATTAAGAAATAGCTATTTCGGTTCTCTTATTTATTGCGGAAGAGATATATAATAACGATACTGTTATCTAGCTAGTGTTTAATTATCAATTCCGTTATAGACATAATTTTATTTCAGAATTCATTATGTATTTAAATATGACAAAAAGTAATAACGAAGTTCATTCGTAATGCATACAGGATCAGATATTTTTACTAAATATATAACTCGAACTATCAAGCAGAAGAGGACTAGTTCCATACTTTTCTATTAAACGCGAAGTAAGTGGTACACGATTGATAAATTTAAATAAATAGCAAATATCTGTTTTTGTACTGTTACATGCAGGGTAACAAAATTATCAATAAACTTATTCTCGAAAAGTTATTTCTTATAAAAACTTTAAACTAGTTTGAAGCTTTAAACCTCCATAGCATAGACATTTCAAATTAAGCTATTAATTTCAATAACATTGCCAGGAATAGCGATTTAGTTTGTAAATTGGCACAAGAGAAGATGAATCGATAACAACTTATAGTTAGCTAATATTTTTCTGACGACATTAAAACACTTAAAATATATAAAGTAATGTAAAAGGCATCGGATTCTAGAAACAAACTGAAATTATCCTCAAGAGATAAATAACATGTATAACTAAAAATTTAGCCCTCAAGGTGTACTTTCGTACAGAAATTAGAAGGCAGTCAAGAAGTCAATTACTTCAATAAGAATCTTCGACAACGTTGGTGTTTTCACAAAACCATAGAAAAGTGAATTTTGATTTCCATTGGAAAGAATTTGCAGTTTTTAATTCTAATTGCAAAACATCTATTAGGCGACCTAAAGATATTTATAATTGTTACAGGATAAAACGACTTTTACGATCTTAATGGTCAGTTCGTTACAACAAAAATTCGACTTTAATTCAAGAATACACTTTGTGACAGTTCAAACCCAATAACTGACAATAAAAGGCAATAAAAAAAGAGATAGCCATTTAAATCTGATATAGTCTAAATTGGTCGTTAAGGCACTTCAATAAACAAAAGGCAAAGCTCACCCTAATTACGCCTCAACTGTCCTGTAACAGGAAGTTGACCAGCAAAAGCTCAGTGGGAGGTGGTTCGATCCGATACGATACAGCTTAGGGCGAAATGCTGTTCTAGTGGTTGTTGGTTGTAACCAAAAGAAAAGGAGAAAATGAGCGCCACGGATTTTATGTATAGAATAACTGTAGAAATTCGAAATCAGAGAGAAGGGGCTTTACCTTGGGGCTTGTGTAAGAGGTCCCAGCTTGCGTGTTCTTAAACCCATCTTTGTTGGTCTTCTTGCATCCGCCGAGACACCTCGCAATTACCATATACCAATGATAAGAAGAACACGTATAAATAAACAAACAAACACATACAAATAACATAAATAAAAGGCAATGACATTAGGATCAAACAGAATCTTTTAATATTGAATATGCATGTGAATATTAAACACTGTTTAATATGGAGGAGTTAGTATTCTTAATTACTTAATATTTAATCAACTGTGAAACAAACGGGGTCGACCCGTTGCGTTGAAACTAGTAGTGGCATAAAACTCAACATGCGGTCCAAAAATAGCCACAAGTTACTATAAATATGGGTCACGCGTATCACTTTTAAATATAGCTGATGCAATCATTAAACTACATCACTCAATGTCGGTTGAAACGTATTACTGTTTAATTTAAGTTACAATGTATGAACTAGTCCACAATACTTGTTTTAATGTCCGGCGATGCGTTTTATTGATGCAGGCCGAATGTCTCACTTTGAGCAGCATGTAGCATGATAAGTGTAGCAAGTCAGTTGGGGGCGACACGGCAGGGGATGAACTCCCATCGACGGGGCACATCATGAAGATCCTCACGGAAGGGAATATTGAAGAGGGTATTTTGACAATTAACGACCACACTTCTTGTAATTGACACGTAAATTTCTTTTGTATTCAGAAATCCCCTCTAGACCGTTGCTCGCAAAATTGCATCGACACAACGGAGACGGTTTATTTGGTGCTTAAGCGCTGCCAAAAGGATAACTCATTCTCGGTCTTGAGGAGAAATTCACCAGCAACTAACCTTCGTCACGTGTTCGTAGTAGCTTCAGATGGGTAATGCAACCTTTCACACACACGATAAATACAAAACTTTACGAGCCCCTAGCACAAGAACAACGCTTCACATAATTTTGGACGGGACCCCACGACAGCCGAGCTCCCGTGGTGTTGAACACAGTTCAACTTCTTGTAACACTGTTGCTGACTGAATGCCACGAGATGCGGTCGAGAAAAGAAAGAGACGCAAAAGCGCATCGCTTGTTTGCTCTGTCTAACTTTATGGTTACACAATATTGCATCAGAATTCCGCGCCTAACGCGGTTCGCTGAAACAGGCATATGGAAAATTCTCGTTCAATTCGGGGCAACATGTCGCCAGATTGGTCATTAAGACGTGACGTCATAAAACGTACTCGCCGAGTTGCACACGGGCAAGCAGGGATTGAAAAGCAGCAACCCGAGTCACTCTACCAGTGACCGGCTAAAGTACTTAAAGGAACGGCAGAAAACGAAATGGTAGGAATAGGAACTATGCAAGATAACAGAATAAAGCTTAATCTGATAGAAAACCGCAATCTTGCAAAATGAGCGCAACAGGACGGTGTCGCTAGTTATTTGAGTTTGCATGAACGTTGCTCAAATCGTACTGAAACGAGCGGGAAAGTGTTACGATACTTTTGGAGTGTCCCCCGTAGTATTGAACTTTCGCTAGCTGAATTTTTGAACTTGAATATTTATGGTTGGCTTTTGTCAATTTTTGTATGCTTTAAACTAGGTATAATTGGCTGTATCTTATTTTTAATTATTTTCCTATAACTACCAAGCAGTTTGGTAAGCAACTCTTCGAATAATTACCCATATTCTACTAATTAAATTTATTTTGGTCATATTCCTACAGATATTTGTATATGGCGCTTAGGCAACCCCTGTTGCAAATTATTCTGCATTATTCTATTTGTTGCTAGATAAAGGATATCATTTCTTGCAGTCACACTTTTCAGGCTGGTTTTTTCGCATCTTCTGGCCCAAAAATTTTGGAAAGTTTTGATAACTGGTAGCTGGTGGATTTTTGAGCTCTTTCCCATTTTAAACTTGGTGCAGGCTGCTAGTGCCTCGGCCGTGTGCTTAAATTTGTGAGCTAATTAGTATAGCTCAGCTCCGTTTTGATTTTTCGGAGGATCTGAAAAAGCACATGTGCCCTTAAGACGTTCGTATTTGATTTGGTTATACTTACGTCCTTCGCAACTGCGGATTCGTTTGAGGCCAGCATTGTTTCTGCCCTTTCCTCTGGCTCAATTCCAGCGTGAGGTAAGATAAGGCCAGTTTCTTCTTATTTGGGACTTATTTGGGCGTTGTGCGTTATAGCCATTTACTGTGGGATGCCATTTCCTGTCGGCTACGATCTTGGGAGAGTTTGGACGCTTCCTGCGAGAGGTTGGACTCCTATCTGAAGAGGCTTAGCATTCCTCGTTCGGCTGCTCTCCGCGGGCACCCAAACCGTCGATTCGGGCTCCTGAAATTAGCGAGTAGTCAAGGAATTCTGCAATTCCCTGGGAGCTACGCTAGAAGGTGTAGCACTGCACTCGCCTGCGACACAATCACCGCTTCCTCGGTCCGCTGGGCCTCCCGCTGTCTCTGCCGGAACCCCCGTTGCTTCTGCCGTCGTCGCCCCCCCCCCCCCCCGCAGGCCAAAGGTTAGGAGCCGACATGTTTTTTTGTACAGGCAAGAAACTGATTAAGTTATTACTCCTTGTGCTTGGCGTAATCTTATAGTTAGTTATTAGAATCTCGTCTCATTAACAGATAGGGCATGTATGATATTTTTGGCATAGCAATGCTTCGTCTAGTTAGATGTTAGTGCATGCTTTTGTATAATTTTAATGCGTTATTATGATAGGGCTATTGCAAATTTCGAGCGCCCATTTTGTGCAGGCTACTGATCTTTATTGAATCTTTAATCGAGCTTACCCGAATTGGTAAAGACAGCTCTGCGGCTCAACCCTGTAGGAGCCTTCGGTTTTGAATTGGCCCCGAACCACGGCGTTTCCGTGGAACCTACGAATTTACAGCTTAAATTAGCCCTCATGTTGCTGCCTTATTTGCATTCATGGGCAGCCTGGCGAATTAACATCAGAACGCTTACTAGAGTTCTGTTTAGGTGGTTCCGCTGCTGAGGACTGGGGTTTGTCGGCCGCCGCGCCCCATTGAGCTCCCCTGCAAATTGTATGTTAGGTCATCCGCGCTAGTATTTCAGTTTTAAGGCAGTACTTACCGCATGTTGCCTACGGTTTGCTCGATATCCTCGGGTTTATTTCGACGCCATTTGCATGTCGGTCGCTGAGGTCTGACGTCATATTTAGCGTATAGTGGCTAGAGAACCGATTACGGTAGCCGATTGTCTTACTTTGGAGTCGCGTGAACCCGTTAATTATTTTGTCGGAACTCTGTTTGCGGCGTTCGCGATTTTTCCGCGTTATTGTAATTTATTTGCGAGCCTCTACGTAGGTACAAGTTTGCCGAAGGTTTATTCAAGCGATTGCTTTAGCGTTCATTTATGTACCTGATGTATTTCCACTGAGAAAACTGCTCTGTCACTATATGGGCATATATCCTAGTAGTTTTGACATTAGAAATTTTGGAATAATTACTTTAGAATCTTTCTGAGCTGATATTCGGGGTTTCGCATCAGCTGGGCGCTTGCATAACCTGGCCCTGCTATATCCTGCCTCACAGGGATTAATCTATTATTTTTGTAATTTAATACTCGCTACGCTCCGTTTTTAACCGCGCAATGTTTTAATGTGTTAGCCCATTCACAGGTCATAGTTATTACTGCTCGTGGGCTACTGTTTGCTCGATATTTATATTTATATTTATATTTATTATTGCATGTCGCATACTGTGTGTTTTCTTTGTTGTTGCTAGAAATATACAAAGGTTCATACTTATTGCCAAGTATCGCCTTTGCTACTTGTAACTAATACTGCCTACTGCCTGCTGTGATTTATATATATACCGGGTGTCAACGAATTTATTAGACAAGTCATAACTTCTAGAGTATTAGGTGTATCAAAATGAGATTTGGTATAGATAAATGGTATAGGGAGAGGAGAGTTTTCGCATATTTTTCACTTTTCGGTCACTTCCGGTTTCAACGGAAATGGCTCCGATTTCGAATTTTTAAATGGAACACCCTGTATATTTTTGCATATTTGGATTTCTGAGGCAATTTTGGATCAGAATGTGACATTTTAAAAAGTTATCCATGGCACACTTGACAAAAGTAAATAAATTATTATCCAGTATTTTGCTTAGAAATATTTAACTTATGAGCTTACTTTTAATCCAATCGCAAATAAATTAGTATCGATAGATTCGCCAAAAAATCCTCTTTTCGGAAAGTGCTTGTCAAAAAAGGGTCGCCATTTGAAAAAACATAGTTAGATAAGAAAACATGATTTTCCCAACTTGTCTTATTCCTATCTATCATACTAATCACTAAAACTTTGCGATTGTAATTTTCTGACATCACCTGAGGTCCTTAGATTAGTTTGCGTCCGATCATGGCCACCTAGATGCCATATTAAAAGTGGCTCTAAAAAACTCAAGTAGGCTTAAAAACTTTTTAAAATGTCACATTCTGATCAAAAATTGTCTCAGAAATCCAAATATGCAAAAATATACAGGGTATTCCATTTAAAAATTCTAAATCGGAGCCATTTCCGGTGAAACCGGAAGTGACCGAAAAGTGAAAAATATGCGAAAACTCTCCTCTCTCTATACCATTTACCTATACCAAATATCATTTTGATATACCTAATACTCTAAAAGTTATGACTTGTCTAATAAATTCGTTGACACCCGGTATATATATGTTAGCCATGCACTATAGTACCCACCAATATTTAAAATAAAGCTGTGATCTATTCATTGGTTGTTGATTTGCTTATCTTTGACTTTCTGGTTTTTATCTTCGACCTTGTGTAAGGTCCGGCACAAGGAATTGGATCTGAGTCTAGGACCTGGCGCCCACTCCTTTCTTTTTTTTGTATTCTCTTTCAGCATAGCTGGAACCCTGCGACCCTCGCGGCGAGCTAGCCCAACTAGGCCGATAGTTACCAGCCGGCAAAATAACCAATGTAACTTTCGCCAAAAGGTAAGGCCGACCGTCTATCTTTTCTTACAAAAGCGTCGATGTTTGAAATAAAATGGCTGAGAAATGCGAAAATTCAAAACAAAGTAATAGAAACTCGAATTGTCCTAACATAATATCTAAATCCAATTGCCAGTAATTATGGAAATAGATGCAATTAAAAAATAATACCGACGCCTTTGCCAGCTTTAGAAATAGTAGTTTGTATACCAAGGCACTGAAGTTTAACTTTTTATCACGAATGTGAATTTAGTTGCCGTGGCCCGTACGGCCAAGGCAAACACCACATGAGGGGTAAAAAGGAACTTCCGTGCCTATATTTTATTTGAAATCGAGAAATCGTGAATTTACAGCATTTTAACCAACTTTTGTAGGTTATGCTGAAATCGGTTGATGTTTATCTGTCGCCTCGCCACCTACAAAAAAGTTGTAAAGCAATAGATTACTTCATTGCCGATTTCTCGTATTTTAATCACGATTTCGGCGTACTTCACTGTCGATTTCAAATAAACGAATATTTCATAGCCAGTACTATATAATCTACAATGATCTACTTTTTCGGAAAACCCTGCGATCGAGGAATCGACTCTTCTTCCACGTTACGATCGCCAAGAATACTTATTTTACGATGGTGTAATCGTCATCGGTAAACTTACCAACATAATATTTGAGCAAAATCGATAGAACGGTTTAGGCTATAATATAGTTCGTGTGTACAAATTTACTACCTTATATCAAAGTTTACTAAACATTCCTCTAAAACCAAGTACGACCACGAAGAAAACTAGTTTAAAAGGTGCTTTGTTTTATTGTGAAAATTCTTCTTGCTTTAAATAAGCAGGAAACATCAGTGATTCGGATTCTGCTATGTAATACATATTGTTGTCAAAGTATAGTGACCAGGATAACATGCAGTATAAGTGCGTATTAATATTTTAACTTCTTTTGCCAATAACAGCTTATGCCATTTTTTACCACAACCCATCTAATAAAAAAGTGGCACTCTGTTGTCAAGATTTTTCAATAAAATGACGGCTTGTCTCAATATTTAGTGTTCTTACTAATGGAATTTCCCGTTTTCACTATCGTCTGATGTAGAATGCGACACATTTTTTCAATTATCTCATAATACTGCCCCTTTTTGTAAAATCACATTTTAGGCTCTTTAAAAAAAGAGTGACTAAATACACCGAATTCTAATATTGAAACTAGCTGAAAAACACTAACGTCACTGACAAGGGCAATTTCACAGGACTTTAGGAACATCTTCTGTATTTTAATAGCACACTGAAATATGTTTACCACATCTCACATTGACTTTGGTTTAATTCCACAATCATTTGAAATAAAAAATGAAGTAATAGTTGCAGATGGAAAAGTTTCCATGTCATCAAGCATTGCAATCTCCATTCTAGTAGATATTAGTTTAAGTGCCTTGCTTGTACAATTTAAATTTTATTGATCGCTTATGTGCTTACCAGTAATACACATATTGTAAGGATAGCAATAGGGGATATTTATGTTATTTATTTCGTCTGGTACTTAGAGAGGTTCACATTAATTGATGTATTCGTATGTAAAGACATTCACGTTCGACTTTATAGCTGAACACTAAGTACGTCTCTACTACTGACAAATTTAGATTTTGGTTAATTTATAATCTTTTTTATTCTACAGTAATCTGAATTAAAAAAATGATTTTGTAGATATAATTTGGATGAATACTAGTTACTGAAAAACCCAAGCAAAGCAGAAAATATGTCTTTCTTTATCAAGTATTGTAGTTTTTATTTTAGCAGATATGAGTGTACGTTTAAGCTCCTCTCTGTATAATTTAAAAATCTTATTGATCGTTTATATTTTTGACAGCAATATTCTGTTATACGGATCTTTGAAAAGAACGATTTACTTGTTTTATTTTATCTGGTATTTGGTAAATTAATTTGATAAATTTAAATAATATTTATAATCAACTCGTTGATCAATGTTTTCCTGATATACACTCCGCAAAAAAATTATGGAATCACCTGTTTTTTTTGTAAGAACTCTTTATTTCCTCCAAATTTTAAGTTGTATTACTAGATTCGCTCGCTAACCTCCTACGTGAACAGTTCGTTTACGGGCGGTGTGTTGTCAGTGATAAAAGCATTCGGTACGTGATAACGCGATTTAACGAATTTTTAAACTTGTGCCGGTTGATAAATAAAAATACACTAAAATAAAACATCTGCGGGGCCGCTCGGTGGGCCCAAAACTGATAAAATGAGTGTTACTCACTTAACTAATAATAACGATAATCCCAAAACTGTTGCAATGGAATGGCAAAAGAACTCACAAAAATGTGATAACTCCGAATTTTCACCTCAACCAGAACCCAGTAATAGTAAAAGATACCTTTTTGAAATAAACTCCCTCATCGCTTCTAACAAATATTACCAACTCAGTACGGATAACAGCGATAAACTGCAGTGCAAAATGCAGCTGCAAGTAACTGTAAGTAAAACTAAAATTCCACCAATTTTTCTCCACGAAGCCAACCATTATCTAAAAATTGTCAAAGATATAAAAGAGACAGTAAAGAATGAATTTACAGTCATTACCAGGGGAACATCAATGAAAGTAAACTTAACGAGCATCGAAGACTTTCGTAAATTAACAAAATACTAGTCCGACGAAAAAGTTAAATTTCACACATTTCAAAGCCCAGACTCTAATAATTTAAAGGTCATGATGAGAAACGTTCCAATTTCGCTCTCAGAACTCGAAATAACAGGTGATCTCGTTAAACTCGGATATTCAGTTGAAAAAGTTGCCAGACTGTACAATAAAAACAAAAAACCTATACCCTTATGTTCCATCGAATTAACCAATAATAATAAATCCAAAGAAATATACTGACTAACGAAACTCTGTTACTGCATTATTTCGATTGAGCCTAGAAGAAAAGCAACCGATACACCCCAATGCAAAAATTGTCAGAGGTACGGGCATACCCGAAATTATTGCAAGTTAGAGCCCCGATGCGTCAAATGCACAGAAAATCATCTATATACGGAATGCAAAAAAGTCAAAGACGTAGATAAGCCCATGTGTGTAAATTGTGGAGGGGAGCATCCCGCTAATTATAAGGGATGCAGCTACTATACCAAACTTACACGTAGCTATACATCCGAGACACCTCAAAATCCGACCGCTACACAAGACAATAATTCACAGCACAACCGTAGACAAAGATCATACCACAATTTCACATCTACTAATCGAACATACTCTGCTGCAACTCAAAATACATAGGGCCAAGCTAATAAAGACGAAAATAGAGATGTGCTTAAACAAATTATTAAAATCATAATTGAAGCTCTAGTACCACATTTAGATAAACTCCAGCCCATAATTTCAGCTTTAATTCCTGCTATACTTAACTATGGCACAAAGTAAAGGTAGGGACAACATATTACAAAACTTAAAGATACTTAACTGGAATGCCAATGGCATTAAAAACCAAAGATCGCTTCTCATATCATTTTTAGTTCAGTACAATGTGGATATCGCATGTATAACAGAGACTCACCTAGTCGAACATGAAAAATTCACAATCCCAAATTATCAATTAATCAGGAACGATAGACCCGCTCCAATTGCTTCTGGTGGAGTTGCTATTTTATTTAAGAAAAACATCAACGCGCATGTTTATGAAATGAGCGAATTACTAAACCTAGAAGCCGTAGCAATCGAACTTAAGTTAAGCTGCGGAAATGTGGTTAATATCATATGCGCATACAAACAACCCAATCGCCAATTGTTGGAACGAGATATCGTAACTGTCTTTGGAGATCCCAAACCGACTCTAGTTATCGGAGATCTTAATAGTAAAAACCAAATCTGGGGATGTAGAGCAAATAACCCCAATGGCGTAAAACTTCACACTTTTTCGTCAATTTATGCTATACAAATAGTAGCACCTACCGACTTCACGTATCATCCATACAGAATGGATCATGCTTCGGATATCCTAGATATAGTACTTGTCCAAAATTTTAATAAACCTGTTTACCAAGAAGTGCTTACAGAAATGGACTCAGACCACTTACCGGTATTGATTTCATTTGAAGACAATCCGCAACCTCTCTCCATACTACCCAGACTAATTAATGGTATTGTAGATTGGGAAAAATTCCAGCAAAACCTCAACAGGGTACTAGAGTGTCCAAAAAATATGAACACACCTGAAGACGTAAATACAGCGGTGGATAAATACACTAAAAATATTACAGAGTCATTACGAGATGCTACCACTCCAAAATCAAAAAGGCCAGGTTCTTATGCACACCCACCTCAATACATATTACAGTTAATAAGAGAGAAGAATAGAACTCGCAGAATGTGGCAAAGAACAAGAAACCCAACTATGAAACAACAATTAAATCGCCTGATTCGCAACGTCAAGAACGAACTAGAAAGTCACAGAATAAGATCTTATCAAAGATATATAGAAGAACTTGAGCCACAAGATGCTACTCTGTGGAGAGCTACCCGAAGAATCCTAAACCATCCAAATCCAGTCTTCACATTAAAAATAGACAACATCAAATACTCGTCCGATAGCGAGAAAGCAAAAGCTTTTGCTGATTATTGGCAAAAAATATTTATCACTCATCTAAATGACAGGCAGTTAGCTGAAGCTCAGCGATCACAACAAGCAATTGAAGCTTATGTAAACGAAGCACCTTTACAAATAGACCCAACATCACCAACAGAACTTAAGAGATACATAAACAGTTTGAAGCTCAAAAAGTCCCCGGGGCACGACTTGATTCCAAATGTAGTATTAAAAAAATTGACCCGTAAAGCTGCAGCCCATTTGGCAACAATATTTAATGTATGCCTGAGAATAGGCTATTTTCCAACTTCGTGGAAGGAAGCTGTAATAATTCTAATCCACAAAGTGGGTAAAGACAAGTCTAATCCAGATAATTATAGACCAATAAGTCTCTTACCATCACTTGCAAAAATTTTAGAGGAGGTTATACAAAACAGATTAAACGAGCATCTAACAGAATATAAAGTAATTCCGCATTACCAGTTTGGCTCTAAAGCGTTACACTCAACTAATCACCAGTTCCTTAGAATTATGGAACTGATCGAGCGAGGATATGAGAATAAAGCACATACTATCATACCATTCTTAGATATAAGCAAAGCTTTTGATTCCGTGTGGACAACAGGACTTATCTTCAAACTGGCACAAATTAATATGCCCAAGTACTTTCTACTCATCATAAGTTCGTTTCTAGAATTGCGAGTTTTTAAAATACGTGTTGGAACGGAGCATTCTACGACAAGGCCTATAGAAGCAGGGGTACCACAGGGATCAATATTAGGCCCAACTTTGTTTAACGTATACACATCTGACTTGCCAATCTTCGGAGATGAGTCAATAGCGATGTACGCAGATGACACTGCGGTGATTTCCCAACATCAAGACATTAATATAGCGAGAAACAACTTACAAGAAAAACTTAATATTATTAGCGCATGGTACGAAAAATGGTGTCTTCAACTAAATGCCAATAAATGCGAGGCAAAACTTTTCACGCTAAGAAGACCTAATAACCCACCAAAATTAGTAATTAATCGCCAAGAGGTAGAATGGAACCCATCCGATCAGGCAGTAAAATATTTAGGAATTCACATGGACCGGAAATTAACATGGAAGATACATATTAACAAAAAACTAAATGAGGCTTATGTTCGACTTACAAAATTATATACAATTATAAACAGAAAATCAAGACTTAAGATAAAGTGTGGATGTTTAATATACTCATCGATACTGCGACCAATATTAACATATGGTGGCGTTGTATGGGGCGCTACATCAAAAATTAATTTAAAAAAAGTGCAAGTTTTTCAAAACAAAGTTCTGCGCATATTTACTAGTGCTCCGTGGTTTGTGAGAAACTCCCAAATTCACGATGAACTGAATATTCCAACAATTCACAGTTTTCTGAAACATCTGGGGAGGAACTTCCACGATAAACTGATCCAGTGTCCAGGCGCTACACATTACAATATTGGTAACAGATCCACTCACAAAAGACTAAAGCGTAAACTACCTCAAGATGTACTACTATCTTCACCTAAAACCAGAGATATGGACAATTAATCATAAATAGTTATGAGTTACGCAATACAACAAACAGTAAGATAAGTTAATTAAAAACATGTAAATACCACTTTTAGATACTGAGGAGCTTTTGAGCTGTCCTCTAGGTATTCCAGTTATGACACTATTGCAAAAAAGTTATGTATAGCGCACAAAGCGCTGAGCTAACAAGTTCAAATAAAAAAAAAGTTGTATTACTAAATATTGACTAAAAAGTAAACTGCGAAGGAAAAAACAAAGAACACAACATAGTGTGGTAAACATAACAAAGAGGAAAATTAAGAACAACAAAGTTAATTGAAAAATTGATCTAATAGCGGGTATTTCCGCCTCTAACAGCTATCACTGCTTCTATTCGCCTAGGCAAAGACTCGATAAGACTCCTGATGTAGTCTTGGCCTATCTGGTTCCATTCTGCAATAACAGCTGCTTCTAGCTCATCCAGCGTTGTTGGTGGAACATCTCTGGTTTTTAGTGCCCACCCAATATTAGCTACGTGTGGCCTCGCATTGTCGTGCATTAAAAAATGTAGGCCTATGAAAGAGACAAATGGCACCATATGTGGCTCTAAAGCATGCCTTATGTACCGGGTGCTCAATTAAGAAGGGCACTCGGCCCTATCTCGACAAGTAATTGTCGTAAAGACTTGGGGTAAAAAAAATTATAACTAAAGCGGCCAAGAAAAAATGCTGGAAATTAGTTTTGAGTTTTTATAATGGCCGCCAAGGGGCGTAATCGCATTCTTGAATTTTAAATCCCGTTTTTTGAGAAATATTCTTATATTACAGATAACTAAAATAGACACCGTTTTAAAGCCGAGATAAATTCGATTATTTTTCGTTAAGTGCTTTTTGCTCTATCTCTTAAGAGAAAGTGGTGGGGGGGTGTCCGAACATTTTTGGAAATAAATGTCAA
Source organism: Agriotes lineatus (assembly GCA_940337035.1). Lineage (NCBI taxonomy): Eukaryota > Metazoa > Arthropoda > Insecta > Coleoptera > Elateridae > Agriotes > Agriotes lineatus. Next base: position 9,347,743 of record OW679198.1, on the reverse strand, counting down.
TAACTTCAAAATGGCTGAACGGATTTTGTCAAACTTGGAGTCGTTGAAAAGGGCTTTTATTAGGCTATCAACGCTACTTTGAGCGAATTGATTTAGATTGCTTGTGTCGCCGCTAGAGGGCGTTTTGCGACAACACTACAAATGAAATAGATTTTCTCAAAAAAAATAAATGCAACGATATCACTTTTATTGCAACAAAAGATAGCCAAATAAGGGTTTAACACGCTAGTGACAGAAGGGCAATATTCAATCATAACAGCTGTTTTATAGGACGACAGAAAACACCTATAAAATAATTTTAAGATAAAATTATATGCCTGCTAAAAATTCGGGCCAAAGCTTCAATAAAAACATAAAAAAACAATTTAATTATATAAGCTAGTCATGCAAAATTTCTATGACTATTCAATTCACCTGTCATCTGTCGAAAAGTGACCAATGAAAATCCATTATTTGACGGTTCTTGACCAATAAAAAAAATATCAGCGGAAATATCTTCCTCGAATGTATTCAAGTGACTATTTTAAACAAATGTGGTTTTTATTAGAAAAAGTCAATATTAGTGTTCTGTTACTATAGAAATTGCGTAGTTTGTTGCTAGATTTGCTGAAAACTACTTTGAAAAAGTAGTTTGGTTCATTGAATGGATAGTCTTTCGAATGCCATTCTTAGTCAAAGTTAAGTAGAATATTTTTGCGGTGGTATCACTACTCATGTCCATTGCGCTTAGGACGAGTGCTCTAGCAGACATTCATGATACTACAGCAAAAATATTCGACATAACTTTGACCACTCATGGTATTATAAGTAATAATTTTTACCTTGCTTTATAAGCTATTTAATAATTTTGCGATAGAAACGTTTTGCTGATAAATTTATAAAACTATTCAGTTGCAAACAACAAAATAGTGTTTTTCACAACTCTAATATAATAAATTGGCATTTTAGAAACAATAAAGAAATAGCATTGCCCGTAATGAATTTTAAGTATGGAGCGATCCGTAGCAGATAGACTTTTGAACCATTTCTTTGTAAAATTAAAATCTGTTGACTATTTAAATGACCAACAGTGACACAAGTATTAAAAAAAAAACTTCTGAAAGTAATCTTTATGTGCAGATGTAGTCGTAGTTAATGCAATATGTAAACATTTAGTATTCGAAGTTGTATATCATTGTCAACGACGTCTCTAATACTCGTACTAATGGATATTATTTTGCCGTTAAGTGCTTATTATTTAAAATGTTTCTATAATCTGAACTAAAAACTTAAACGAATAACAGCTTATGATAAAATAAAGACGGTAGCAAGAAAAGCTTCTCTCATTAACTTCAACATCTCCATTCTATGAGATATGATTATGCGGGTTTTTTAAAATACAATGTTTTTCAGTAATTTCTAAATAAGCAATACAAATATTATCGGAAATTTTTAAAAGCAACTTGTATACGTTTTACTTTTTCTATTCTTAAATGTGGTGTATTTGATGTGATTGTATGGGGATACTTAACCAACTCTCATATTCAACGTTATATCTATCTTGCAAAACCTCCCTAATATTGGCGCTTACTATTTTCTGTTAATTTATTTGTGTTATCTTAATTAAGAACATTTGAAATATAGCGTTAAAGAATATTAGCTAGTGACAATTACTTACGTAATACAAATAGTACTTACTACTTTGAAATGTAATCAATATGTGTTTTGTTTTGTTTGACAACTTTGGACGTTATACCTCACTGTCAGCGGTTTCTCTAATATTAATCGACATTTTCCTGTTAATTAATATTTTTTTCAAAATTTTACTGCTATATAAAAATCGAAATTTTAAATACAATTCGAAGAACCAACAGTTAGCAACCAAATTGAGGCAACAGCAGGATAGGTTTCTATCTTAATCAAGCATTCAAATCTCCAATGTAGTAGATATAATTTTACCAGTCTTGTTTATTAACTTTAAATTATTTTCAACCACATACGAGTTTTACAAATATTAAGTTATAAACAACTTTTTAAAGCAATTCTTATGCGTTTCATTACGTTTAATCTATCTATACATACAGGGAATTTATTATAACGCGCAATATGTGTAAATGCTTTTATTTTAAAATGCAATATGGAAATGTTACTGAGTATGTAAAAACATAATATATTGTACGGGGGAAGGAATTCTGTTGATCAAATAGTATAAAGACTTCAGTTTGCAGCAAGTATGTGGGTTATTACATTCCCTGTTGTTCTTTCTGATGCTTCTTTTTCAATAAAATTACGGTTCATATATTGCATTTTAAAATAAACGCATTTACACATGGCGTGGCGTACCCTTAAAAACCACTAGTAACAATCAAGTCCTTATGGAAACGGGAATGCCACATTGCGCGTTATAATAAATTCACTGTACATATATAAAAGAAAGTCAGAACCCTGATTAATCAACGCAGAGCCGTAACCACTGGTACTACGAAGTTGAAATTTGGGTGAAAGATTCAATTTATTACGTAAGGTAGTGATAAGAAGGGATTTTTTGAAATTTTATCCCTAAGGAGGTGAAAAGGGGTAAAATGTGTTTTTACGTATTCCTTAATATCTCTTACACCCGATACGATTACGACTTGGTGTTTACTTGCAAAGATTTTCAATGCAAATGCCTATAAACGTACTTCAGGATTTTTCCCTAATTAACCTTTAAAGGTGCGAATCTGCATTCGGGGTGAATTATAGAACCCCTTGTCTCTCCTGTGTTTGTTGAGTTAGATCATTCTTTTTTGGCATATAGATGTGTTTTTCAAATCTTTAAAAAGTGATTTTAGGGTTGTTTGATGATCACCCCTAAAGCGGTAAAAAGGAAAAAACTGAAAAGAAGTGGGGGGTTAAAATTATTAATTATTTCCCCTCTGGGTTCATTTCCGGATAAAACGGGCTGAAAGAGTTTATAGAAATTTTACCCCTAAGGGGTGAAAAGGAATAAACTGTTTTTTCACGAAATTCGGAATATATCTTAAAATAAAATAGGAGAATTGCAGAAATTCATCCCCCTGTGGTGGAATCGGGTATCCTGCTATAATTTATAAATACAACATTTAATAAGTACAGATATTTTTGATTTTATCTCATTGTTATACTAAAACTATAGTTTTATCAATCTATACAAGGGTAACGACAATTACATACACATTCTGGCATGAGCCGTGGTAGAGAGTAGACGTACGCGGGTACAGCTCTGTTGAACAAGTTAAACTCAGATTTATAGTTTAAAAGTGAATAGATCAGTAGTGGTGACAATGGTGCTAACTCAAAGTCAAAAGAAAGAGTATCAAGACCTAATTAGTGAAACGGTCACACAGCTTTTTCTCGATGAAGAATTTATTACTAAAATTACAAATAAATTGGCTGATAACCTTCTTGAAAGAGTCAATCAAAAGCTTGAAGAACAAAATACGCGATTATCTACTAAAATTAATACATTGCGAGAGAAAAACGTTCAATTAGAAAACAGTGTAGATAAACTTGAGCAATATTCCCGTAGAAATAACATACGGATTTTGGGTCTCAAAGAAGATAAGAAGGAGGACATCGAAGCAAAAGTATTGAAAGTGTTCTGTGATAAGATGGGTTTGCATGTTGGTGATACAGAAATTGACCGGTGTCACCGCGTTGGCCGCGCAAGAACTGGGAAAAGGTCAGTGATAGTTAAATTCGTTTCTTATAAGACTCGTGATGTTGTTTTTCGAAATAAAAAGAGTTTAAAGGGTTCTGGTATCATTATCACTGAAGATCTAACAGCAAAACGTTATAAAGAATTTAAAAAAGTTGTTGATAAACATGGCCCTAAAAATGTATGGAGTTTTGATGGAACTATATTTTTTGTTGAAAACGCGGAAAAGAAAATTTATGTAACTGATAGTGCTAATAATTAAAATAACTCTAAATTATTAATAATATTCATTATGTAGTTAGTTTTTGTTGCGTTCACTAGCTGTATGCTGCTTATAATGCGTTTATTTTTTGCTTATATAACATCGTATAACCTAATACATCGCTTTGTATTTCTAATAAATTTTGTACATGAATAATAAAATTCGAGACGTTTTTAAATGTGCACATCTAAATGTGAGATCATTAAATGCTCATTTTGATGACGTTAAAGATCATGTACTTTCAAGTGGCTATGATTTGTTTGCAGTTTCTGAAACATGGTTAAGTAGCGACATCACGCCTGATGCAGTTAAAATAAATGGATATACTTTTTTACCAAATAATCGTCCTACAAGAGGGGGTGGAGTGGGATTCTATATAAAATCTGATTTTGTGTTCCAAAAACTTCTTACAGACAATTGCATTGAGCAGCTGTGGATAAGTCTGATAATATTAAAGAAAAAATATATTTTTGGCGTTATATATAATCCCCCTGGAACTAAAAGAGATCATCTTGAGTTTATGAATAATTTTGATAATACAATATCGAATATGATTCCTACAGCAGACTGTATTTTTTGTTTTGGGGATTTTAACATAAATTTAATAAGTTCTGAAAGTAGTCTTGCTACTGATTTTCTATCCCTTATTAATGGTCAAGGTTTTTCACAGCTGATCAATGAACCTACGCGTGTTACTAAAACTTCAGCAACGCTTCTTGACTTCATTCTAACAACTTCCCCTGAGATTGTGGTTAATTCTGGTACAATTAGCATGCACGGCATATCTGATCATGATTTAACATTTTGTGACATTCAATTAAATATTACGCGGTCTGGTTTTACTTATCGTACTTACAGAAATTTTAAAAATTTCAATTATGAATTATTTTATGATCATTTGCGTTCCATTCCTTGGCGAAATATATATGACTCAAACAATATCAATGATAAAGTTGAATTCTTAAATTCTAATATAATTACGTTGCTAAATATTCAAGCACCTTTTAAAACTTCGCGAATTACCAAACCACCCGCACCGTGGCTTACGGATGGTTTAAAAAGCATGATGTCAATTAGAGATGCAGCTCTCCGTAGGTTTAAGAAAACTAAAAATGTTGAACATTGGAATTACTACAAAACTCTACGTAATTTTACAACGCTGGCGGTAAGAAATGAAAAAAAGGCATATTTTCGTAGAAACCTCGCGAATGATCCAAATTCCCTATGGAAAAACATAAAACAACTTAATATAAACACTAAAGCCAATGATATACCTTCACACTTATGCGATGTCAATCAAATAAATAATTATTTTATAAATTCTATCTCTGAAATTACTAATGACAATGGCCAAAATAATAATAACGCAATATGTAATTATTATAAAAATAATTTAGCTAATAACGTTACATTTTATCTTAATTTTAGTCCTGTAAGCGAAGTAGAAATATTTAAAATTATAAAACGTATTAAAACCAAAGCAGTTGGGGATGATTGTATTAGTATTTCATATATAAATCTTTGTTTGCCTTTCTTATTACCTTTTATAACACATATAGTTAATTATTCATTAATAAATTCTGTTTATCCGAGTAGTTGGAAGCGGGCACTAGTTACGCCTTTACCAAAAAAGTCTTCTGCAATGGATTATAAAGATTTGCGCCCAATTAGTATTCTGCCAGCGCTGTCTAAAGTTTTGGAGAAATCGATGGAACACCAATTACGTAATCATATAAGTATAAATAAAATAATTCCCGTGAATCAATCTGGGTTTAAACCCGGGCATAGTTGTTCTACGACTTTGCTTCATATTACAGACGATGTCTTAACTGCCACTGATCAGGATCTTTTGACAGTATTGGTGTTGCTGGATTTTTCTAAGGCTTTCGACACGCTGGATCATGACATACTTATATCCATCTTACACCATATTGGGTTAGCCGCGTCAGCAATTGATTTAATAGCTAGTTATTTGTCTGATCGAAGTCAAGCTGTAGTACTTAATGAAAAAAAATCAAATTATCTTGACGTTGGCAAAGGCGTACCTCAAGGATCAATTTTAGGTCCACTACTATTCTCCGTGTACATTTCTGCATTTCCTACAGCTATATTAAATTGCAAATATCACTTTTATGCCGATGATACCCAGCTATATCTATCTTTTACTGAATCTACTTGTCAAAATGCGTGCAGGCTTATTAATGAAGATTTATTGAGAATTGCTGATATATCCCGCCAACATGGTTTGCTTTTAAACCCCCATAAATCTGTCGCTATTTTATTTGGCAAAAAGAATGCTAGGCTGAGGACGACAGATAAAATTTGTATAAAAATAAATAATGATGTTATTGGGTTAAGAGATTCTGTAAAAAATTTAGGATTACTCATGGATTATCAGCTACGCTTTAAGGAGCACGTCTCTAATTGCATTAGAAAAGCATACGCAGTACTTAAACTTATATTTCATAACAGACACTTATTTGATTCAAATACAAAAATACTTCTTTGCAATTCTCTTGTACTGTCGAAGTTTAACTACTGTGACGTTGTTTATTATTCTTGTTTAGATTCAAACGATATCGGTAGAATTCAGAGATTGCAAAATGCATGCATGCGACTGATATTTGACATTCGTAAATACCAAAGAATTAGTCACAAGCTCAGGGAATTGAAGTGGCTCAATATGCATAATAGGCGGCTGTTACATGCTATTTGTCTGTACCACTCGATTATCGTCACAAAAAGTCCTGCTTATTTATATAATAAGATTACATTCAGATGTGACGTTCATAATCTAAATTTAAGATTTAAAGGACTGCTTACTCCTCCCCTTCATTGTTCTGAAATGTATAAACGTTCCTTTTGCTATTGTATCGTAAAACATTATAATAATTTACCTGTTTCTTTTAAAATGTTATCTGCAACGACATTTAAGCAAGCTTTACGTCAATACATAATTAATGATCTCACAGTTTAAAAAGTGTTTAAAATGTTTTTTTTAAATCTTTAAAAATTTAATTTGATATTTTTTGTTTCTGATCTCCCTTATATAATGTATGTCATATTACTGTTAATTTATTTTTATTTACTGGTTCATACCTTTATTGTTAGTTTTAGAATATAAAAATTTTGTTTTGTGAGGGTTAAGTGTAAGAGCAGATGGTATCTTCGGATGCCATACTGAACTTCGCCCTCTATGATTTACTATTTTCGGTTTTTTTTGTACATTTGTACATTGAATTTGTTTAAATAAAGGCATTTATTATTATTATTATTATTATTATTATTTCAATTACATACACATTTCAAGGAGGCACGTAAAGAATTAAAGAGTTAAGGAGAAATTTTTTCGGAAGAATATTGTTTCCTTTTTACCCACAATATTGTTTTGCAGCATTTGTTAGTTTAGCGGATTTGATGAAGGGAAGGGGGGGGGGGACTACAGAATTCATTTAAGATTTAGAAGAAGAAACAAACATTTGTAGTCCGTACGCAGAACAGGCATCTTGCTAGTGTTATATAAAGTCCGACTTGATGTTACTGTATGTGGATACTTAAACAACTTTTCTATTCTACAGTATACCTCATTGTCAAAGATTTCTTTGATATTGAAGAATAGGTATTAAGTTTTCTTAATGTATTTGCCTCTTCTTAATTTTATTGTAATTTGAAGTAATGACACACATTATTAAATAATTTAACTTGTACGAGTAATGGGTAGTAGACGCATAACTCAAAAACAGTTGAATTTACAGCTATGAAGTAACATATTAAAAGAAAACTCATTAAAAGGCCTTTTCAGAAATGCAAAAATTCAGCATTTTTTTGTATAAAATCGTTAATATCTCCAAAACAGTAGACGGACCCATACCTACAACTTGATATCAAAATGATGAGCATTTTAATGCCAAACTTTTAAGCTACCCAAATATAGGGCATTGCATTTAAAGAAAAGTAAGTTTTGATTGGCCATACTTTTTTGAGTCACCCTGTATAATCAAAAGTATTTTAATAATATGCACCACCTTCGTTCTTACAACTTTTATATACACAATATTCATGTCACACTCATAGATTTACAAATATCTTCCACGCCCGATTGGTTGCCGAACCCTGTACAACTTGAGCTTACAACTATTACTAGTAAAATGCAACAGCATACCGGGTTTGTATGCTCATCAAGCATTAAATTCTTCATTCTAACAGATATGAAATTTGGGAGGTCTGGTTTGTAAAATTTAAAATATTTTCAACCCCCTCCGTAAAATGAAGTGAGGTTTCACTTAATGTAATATAATGTGGATAACTAAACAACTTTCCTATTAAACGTTTCACCTCATTGACAAAGGCTTCTCTAATATTGGCCGATATTGTTCCGTTAATTAATAATTTTTTTCTTAAATTCATTTCAATCTGAAGACAAAACAACATTTTAAATACAAGATAGACAAGCAACAGTTAGTTACAAAATACAGGCAACTGCAGGACAGGTTTCCATCGTCATCAAGCATTGAAATCTTCATTCCATTTTAGTGGTATTGTTTATAAAATTTTAAATATTTTGAACAGTTTACGGGGCCACCAGTAACACAAATAGTATAGTATGGTCAAACATGTAAGAGAAAAATGCAGTCTGTGAAGATTATCAAAATCATTTGTTACTTTTGAGAAAAGAATTGTCGTTTTTCGATTTTTTTTTTGGGTGTTTGTGCCTCTTCACTCCGAATCGTGGATTGCAACGTAACCAAACTTTGGTACCATCGTTCTGAAGCTTCATGAATTATCTCTGTAAATTTTCATAAACATTCGTCTCTATGAAATTTGACTTCCCCCTCTCCCAGGTATCTTCTTTAATAGAATTTTTGAGTAGCTACTGACTATGGAATATCACTTACGAATAAAAGGAAAATGATGTCTGTGAAGATGATACAAATCAAGTTGTTTGAACAAAAATTGTAATTTTTTCGATTTTTCTTGTGTATTTACGTCACCTCACACCGAATGGTGGATCGCAAAGTAACCAGTTTGGTACCATCATTCTTAAGCTGCACAGAAAATTTTCATGAAAAGTCATCTTTATATATATTTCTAAAAGTCCTGACTGACTCACTAACTCATCAACGCCCAGCCCAAACCCTTGGACCTAGAAAGCTGAAATTTTGCACAGATGTTCCCTTTATGATGTATACAAGGAATAAGAAAGGATATTTCGAAATTCAACCCCTAAAGGAGTAAAATGGGGGTTCCAATTTTGTATGGAAAAATAATATTAAATAGACATTTCGACTTGAAACTTTGTAGGAGTACTCCTAAAAACAAATAATCAAACACGTATTTCGTGATTTTCCGAAAATCAACCCCTTAGGGTTATTGAGGTTTTTTGGGATGTTGATTGCGAAAATTACATTTATTTTTAAGTCCAAGACGGTGAACATGACATAAGGGAAGAAACGGGACGGGACTAGACTGGACGGAACGGGACGGACTGCACGGGACGGGACTGAGCGGGACGGGACTGGACGGGAAGGGAAGGGACGGAACGGGACGGGACGGGGCAAAGCGGGACGGGACGGGGCGGGACGGGTCGGGGCGGGGCGGGACGGACGGGACGGAAAGGGAAGGAAAAGGATGGGATGGAAGGGGGGGGATGGGATGGAAGGGGAGGGGCGGGACGGGACTGGACGGGAGGGAAAGGAACGGGACGGGACGGGAAGGGTCGAGACGGGGCGGGGCGGGGCGGAACGGGACGGTACGGAGACGGGGACGGAGAAAGGGACGGGGACGGGGATAGGATGGGATGGGATGACAGAAAATAATTAGTCATTATTTAATACACAAATAACGAACCTCGCGCGAACGAAGTCGCGGGTAAAAGCTAGTCTATATGAAGTGTGCCCTCCCCCGTCAGATATCCCCATACCTGCATTTTTAGGTAGATAATGACTATGGGGTATCGCTTAGGAGTAAGCAGGAAATATTTTATGTGAAAATGATCAAAATCGTTAGAGCCATTTTCAGAAAAACAATTTTTTCCATTTTTTCGAATTTTTTTGGAATATTTCGGCTTCCTGACAATGAACGCAGCAACGTAGTGAAACTAAATTCTGGAGCAATCCTTCCAAAGCTTAATAGAACTTCTCTGTAATTGTTTATAAATATCCTTAGTTTTCACCACTTCATGCGGAACATACGTACAGTTGTTCTCATAAAAATAAAATACACTTACTGTTGCTCCAATTTGAAAAGTCGTATTATTCGCATTATTAAAGAATTTTTTTTACGATATTTTTATTTAACTATTTTCTTGTAATTTAATACATCAAACAATTTCACTTTATCGATGTTTCAAACGAACCGGTATTACAAAACTAAAATATTACAAAAATCGGTTACAATACTTGTATTCCATTTTTATGAGTACAAGTGTACATAGTTGCATACACGAAAACGAATTATCGAACAATAGACCGCGCATAACTCCAGTTTTCATACCCCATAAGCTCAGCACTGAAATAAAATCTGTACCCACAGTTATCTCACTCCCTGGAATGTTTGGGTAGATACCGACTATGGAGTATCGCTTATGAGTAAGAAATCTATGAAAATTATCAAAATCTTTAAGAAAAAGAAACTCTGGTACCATCGCTCCAACGCTATGAACACCTTTGTAAATTTTCATCGAAATTTGCCCATATGAAATTTGCCTCCACCCCTCAAATATCCCCTACCTAGACATTTTGGGTAGATATTGACTATGAAGTATCATTTATGAGTAAGAGTGGAATGTATTCTCTCTGAAGATGATCAAAATCGTTAATGTTTGAGAAAAGAGTTTTCGTTTTTTGACTTTTTTAGGTATTTGGGTTTTCTCTCATCGAACGATGCATCTCAATAAAACCAAAGTTTGGTATAGTTCTACTACGAAAATAGTGAAATAAATATGAAATTTTAGGAGGCATGTGTATTATTAAATCAGAAAACCAAAATATTATAACCTGACAAAGTGACAAGACGCTAATGACAAATAGAACATAATCTTAAATATTTCGTCTGTTATTTTGCCTTCGTAATTATAGAAATTTTTTTATTATTAAAAACTGAATAAATAAAAAACATACGAGAAAATACTACAACGGCACTATGCAGTATATAATATTTATGTAACATATAATTAAATAAAAGTAATGCTTAGTAAAACAGTAAGAAATATTTTAAAAAAACGAAGTTACATTAAAAACAGGGGAGTCGTCACTGTATTCGGCAAAGTCTGAAGTATCGCTTTCGTCATTAACATTAATTATTAATCCAGAAACTTCTACGTTGCACGAATAAGAATTTTCAATGTCAATAACGTTTTGTACACATTCATTCCGAAAGCAAGTGTCAATTTGATTTACTGCTAGCCTAATATGATCTAAAATGGTATTGCTCAAATTTAGTGAAGTATTTAAAGCTCAAACGTTGTGTTTTAATTGGCTTCAGACAAGTTCAACGGGATTTAGTATGCAGTAATACGGCGGCAATCTTAATACCGTATGTGCATGTTTTTGAGCAAAATTATCTATAACGTAAGATTTCAAATACTGTTTTTCAGAAATTGTTTTTAAACACAATAATTTTTTAGATTTTGCTGGCACTTCTTAACAATGTCGTTGCATAAATTCTATAATTTTACATTTTTTTCTATTTGAATTTGGAATCTTCTCTTCTTGACGGCTGACACAAAGCATTATCTATAACTATTACTGATTTTTTTGGTAATTTTGGTATGTGAAAAATGACAACTAGTCAGATACACACTAAGCCACTGGGAATAAAACCAAGTAACAAGATTAAGTATAGTGCGAAATATTTTGGCAGCGGTACCTAGTAAATACAGTTTTGACACAGACTGACTCAAAACCTAATCTGCTACCCTCGAATTTAACATAGACTTACAGTGCCACCAACATAAACAGTGCCAAGCGAATAACAGGCAGGCCTAAATTTATTGTCCGCCATTGTACATACCGGGAAATACATTTTCGCCCAGTGGCCTTACTTGATACGATAAACATTTAAGCATCATTTCTATTCGACGGCATCATTAATATTCGCTTACATTTCTATCGTCATCAAGTCTCCATTCTAGCAGACGTAATTTTACAGGTCTCCTATAAATTTAAACCGTTTCTACCATTTACGCAACCACCAGTAACACAAATATTAAATTGTTAATAATTCAATTATGTTATAATTTTAAATGTAGATATTAGTTGTCTTATATAATTATTATTGTTTAGCGTTACAAGTTATGAGTATAGTTTGTAATTCAGAGCTTCATAGGGCCTTTCCTCTGCTCTGCGTTTATTTTAATAATAATAATAATAATAATAATAATAACTTTTGAAGGCAATTGGTATGTGTTCCATTTCGTTTGATATAATCTTATGCAGATACTTATGCCTCATATAATGTTCGATAATAAAAATCACTGGCAAAGGCTTCTATAATATTATCCAGTATTTTTACGTTTATTAATTAAGTTTTTTTTTAACTGTAAGTACTCCAATCGGGCATCAAAACAAGATTTTAAATACAATTTAAAAAAATAATAGTAACAAAATAAAGGCGAAAACAGTACAGGTTTATATCGCCGTCAACAATTAAAATCTCTACTCTAGCATATCATTTTAATGAATTTGTTTAAAAACATACACGTAAGAGGAGGTTTCTATGGCCATTAAGCATTGAAATCTGCATTGCAGCAGATATGATATTAAAGGGTTTTTCATCAAATTTTAAGTCGTTTTAACCATTTGTGTAAGGAGAGGTTTATATCGTCATCAAGCATTGAAATTTCAATTCTAACAGATATGATTTGAAGGCTCTAGTTTAACAAATTTTAAATCTTTTCAATCGTTTGCGAAGCCACCAATAACACAAATATTAAGCTGTACCAACTTTGAAAGGCAATCTAGGCGTATGTCAGTGCATACTTATAAGCATTATTTCTATTCAACATTATGCATCACTAGCAAAGGATTCTCTAATATTGGCCGATATTTCCCGGTTAAAAAGAATATTTTGTTTCAAATTTACCTCAATCTGAAGTAAAAAATAAAATAGCAAGACAAGTGTCTGTAGTTATCAAGCATTACAGTCTCCATTCTAGCAGATATAATTTAAAAGGGTTTGCTTGACGAATTTAAAATCTTTTTAACCATTTACGCAGCTACCGGTAACACAAATATTAAATTATAAGCAACTCTTAAAGACAATATGTGTGTGTTTCGTTTCTTCTTCTTCTTCTTCTTTTAGCCAGTAATATTCATTGTTTGCTCGGTCTCCAGTAACTAGTCTATGGATGAGAAAAACCAGTTCTGCGACTATCTTTTGGGTGGTCGTCCGGGTAGTCTGTTTTCACTTAGTTTTTTTTTGTTTTTGTAAATGTGTGCTATGCGATCTTCCTCTATCCTATCGACGTGGTAATTCCATTCTTGGCCTCTTCGTTTGCTCCACTGTATTATCTTTTACACAGTGCAACTGTTTCTTATTGATAAATTTGTTTGTTATCCTTTTAATGTGAAACAGCTTATAGCTCGAAGAATCTTTATGGCAACCGTTCGCAGAGTTTGTGTCTGCTCTCGTCTCTATCGCGTAATTCTTACTATAGCTTTATAGATTCGAACTTTACTTTCTTTTTTCATATATTTAGTGCGCTATACCATAGTGTTCAGCTTTCCTTGCCTGTTTCTGCACTGCCGCAAAGAGATTTCTAGCACTGGAAATGTCCGTTTCCAAATAATTGAATAGCATTACTTATTTAACCATTTCTAATTCACACCTTATTGCTGCTCACTACGATATATTTTGTTTTGTCAGTAATGCAAGCTATACTTCATTCCTGTAGTATTAAATTGGTGGAGCAGTAGTTGAAAGTTGTCTTCGGAGTTGCCTCTCAGGAAAGCGTCATCAGCATAGCAGATTATATTAATATTCTTCTCACCAAATTTATATCCATCTTTAACTCGAAGCGAGCCAATCAGTTTAGTTATTCATAACTAAATTAAATAAGTAAGGGCTTACTGAGTTTCCTAGTCTTATACGTTCCTTTGTTAACAGCGACATGTTTGGTGTTACTTATAGATGTTAGAGTGTTTGTATTAAGGTTGATATGAGGCTAACATGGGGCAATGAAAACCGTAAACCAGTCTTTACAGATATTGGCATGCTACAGAATTCCTCATTTGACAGCAAAACGTCGTCCCCCGCGCCTCATTTTTTAGTTACTAATAAATTCAAAATGCCACCTCGGGTTACAGCGAAAATACGCAAAATGAAAACCAGTCATAAAATGAGTACAGAGAAACAGGCGAGAGTGCATCGGCCAGCAACCCGTCAAGAGCAGTAAATCAAGACACCGGGGTCTCTAAACGGGCACACAAAGGGCCATTTAAGATACCGAAAGGATTAACACAAAAGGTAACACCGTATGCAGGTAGACGAAAGGAAGTGTGAACACCTCACCATAAACCGCGGCAAGAAACAAACAGTAGGCTCCGATTGGGATATCGTAACACACACGTGAAAATACAAAAAACGCCCGGATGGGCTTAACATCATCAAGTCTGGTATCAAATAACGCCAAATAAGGCCAGCTACACGATGAAGTCGCATTGCCAGCAACGTTTATAGAAAAGTTAAGCGCAAATTAACCATACCGCGAGGAAATGTTCCACAAGCTCCCACTCTTTCGACGAACTGGGACGATGGAAGCAAGGGAAATGCACCGGGTCCTCTTATAAGTACAGCGAATTTTACATGGAAACAAGTTCGGCCTAGGAAGAATCCCCATATTTTAGCGCTCGAGTTCCTTTTTGCTCGATCGCAGCATATCAGTAACTCCAAGACTGAAATCTCCACTAGCATTTCCGAGCACTACCGGATTTTTGTCAAACACAGCCAGCTATCCAAAACCGAGAAACGCTTAAACTGCCTCAACTGAAACACAAAGAAGTCAGTCTGTCTTTAGCAGTACCATTGCACAGGTCCAATTAGAATAAGATAGTTTAAGTGTAGATTAAGTACGAATTAGCTTAGTAGGGTCAGAACAATTTGAGCGTAACATGCAGACCCAAGACAGGCTACGCCAGGCAAGATTAGTTTAAGTTTAGGTTAGAATAATAAGTTAGAATTTACATTTCAAGACTAAATATACTCGAGCAAAGACATGTAGAGCAAAGTAGGTGTGACGCCGAAAGGCGGGGCACCGGCCTGACTGTACCTTGAATGTGTACCCAAATAAAATTAAGAGCACCATTGCGACTGTATTGAGATTGATTGTTTTCATTCAACAAGCATTTTTAGAGCGCGTGTTTGGGCCCTCGCCGCCAAGCAGCTGAAACAAGAGGCTGCCGATAATCCCGGCATCTCCAGGTGCCTTTTATTGTCTTGGCCGTCAGCGCGAAGGAAGCAGCTCCTGATCGCCGCCCTCGCACTTCTGACTCCGGAAAGACCCCCACTGACCAGCTGGCTTTAGAAACGGACACCCTCAAAGCAAGTTCTTAATTCCGCCACCACCGAGCCTAGCTCACCTGCCGTGCGCAAACATTCGACCTGGACTTGGAGCTCCATCTAGGCTCTGACGAAGAATACTAACTTTAGAGGCTGTGGGAGGCGACTCGCCCTGCCACCGACCCCATCGTCTGCCTGCTTCTGCAAGAGATGGCTTTGCCCTCAAGAAGCACCGCTACACCCGCTGGGACCCCCGGCTCAGCTGCAGCTGCAATGCCCTCCAGCTCTTCTACGCTAGGTTCCCTGCCGCATCCCCTCCAGCAGGAGCAGTCAATGCCGCCACCGACCATTACGTCCCCTGCCAGTTACCCAGCGCCTCCACGCCTGAGACGCCTAGTCCGAGGCCACTCCTTTTGTATATTTATTTCTTGGTATTTCTGTGTTTGTAAATATTTTTTTAGAATAATTGTAAATATAACCGATAGTATGAAAACTATAATATCAGCCAACTAATCTCTACTACACCACGCCTGCTCTTAGTCAACACCACTACTACAAGAGCTAATTGGGTGAATGGTCATAAACTACCATTCTTGATGCCAGCCACGCCCTCGCACACGCGAGTCATGTCAAGGTCATCAATTAGTTCGATTAAACTGCGAGGTACTTCTTGTCGATTTAAAATATTTAAGACGTCCGCTTTTTGTACACGATCGAACGCTTTCTTGTAATCTACGAAGTACAAGACTAACGGGCTATTAATACAATAGCCCGATCGAGTTTTCTACTAATTGACCGCATCATGAAAACTGCATCTATAGTGCTTCTATTCTTGCTGTTCCTCCGACGTGAGTATTCTTTGCGGTACCCAATTATTATTAACTATTATAGTAAAGAATTTGGCAATAATGTTCAAGAGTGCAATTCCACGATAGTTATTTGGTAGCTATTGTGCAGCTGTCCTTCCATTCCTCCGGTAATTTCTTTTCAATTAGTACTTTACTGAAGAGTTGATGTATTTGTTCAACCAGTGCTGCCACACCAAATTTTATTAGTTAATTAGGAATGCCGTCTAGATCGGGAGATTTGCGAAGTTTTAAGTTATGTATTGCCTGGTATAGTTCCTAGTTTTCCCATGGCAGTCCTTTATGTTTGTTATTTCTTGATTTACAACATTTCATATTTGTTTCTATTCAAGGTAATTTTAAGGTGTTCGACAGACTATGTGTGAGAATCGCACGTTTTTTATTTTTGCCAGATCTCTAACTGTCATCGAACTAAGGTGCTTTAGATCTTCTATAATTTTTTATAGTCTTACATTTGCCCAGTGCCTCCTCTGCTGATGCAATAATGCTGAATTATAATTTTCTACTTTAGAGAACAAAACAGTTTGCATGTATAATGGTGTTTCTTTAAGCTTTTGTTTGAGCCGTGAGTGGTACAGCCATTTTATTGTAGGGTTTTATATCTTTTCATTTCGTTTGATATTAAATGAGGTCATATTAATATAATCGTATGTCGATACTTGTACATCATGTCTATTCGATGTTATACATCACTGACAAAGGATTCTCTAATATTGGCGAATACTTCCACGTTAATTAATTAATTTTTTTTTACTTTGCTGCAATATGACGTTAAAACAGATTTTAAATAAGTACTATTTGAAGGAACAACAGTTAGTAACAAAATAAAAGTGAAAGCAGTACAGGTTTATATTGGCATCAAGCATTAAAATCTCCATTCTAGCAGTAATTTTAAGCCCTCTTTCACACGGACGGTTGTTTCGCCGACCGGCAGTTTTGCCGTCCGGCGAAACAATCGTGGTCACCTTTCACACGGGGAGCACGTACTTCCTTCGTAACAAACAATCCAACGTTAATATCGTACAGAAGCGTATTCAGTACAGTTTATAGCTATTAATTATTGGTTGGTGAGAATGTGTAATAGTTTATGGTTTAATCGATAGAATTGATTCACAAAGTAGAAAGTATAAAACGCCACGCGTCAGAAAACTGTGGATTCACCCGTTGATGGCATAAAGGACAGCAGTGGGAGCATTCAATACTTTGTTTCGCCGCTTAAGAGCAGATGAGCAAATGCAATACTAAAATAACTACTATGTATTACTTACTCTTGTCTTTTCTTTCTCTTTCGGATAATTCAGTATACTTTTCTATAATTAATTCGAACACGTCATTCCAAGCATTTCTAGATTTAATTCTTTTTTTGTATTCAACAGATGTTGCGATTGATTCTCTTCAGGCCGTCTCTGTAAACTTCCTGCGACTTTAAAATTAGACGACGACCGACTGGCAAAACTGCCGTGGCCGTCCCGTGTGGAAGGTTCCATATGAAATAATGTGTGTGAAAGAGGGCTAAGGGTAATCTTCAAATTTAAAATCTGCACGTATTTACGTAAAAGAAGGTTTCTGCTACCATCAAGCATTGAAATCTCCATTCTAGCAGATATGAATTTAGGGGTCCCGTTTATCAAATGTAAAGCATTTTCAGCAATTTATGGAGCAATTTACTCAATAACAAATGTTAAGTTATAAGCAACTTTGAAAGGAAATCTGCATATTTGCTTAATTTCGTTTCACATTCCATGGAGTAGTACTTGATTTAATCATATGTGGCTACTTCAAGTACTTTGCTATTCGACGTTATACCATTGTCAAAAGCTTCTCCTATATGGACGCATGTTATTTTTAGTAATAACAAACATTATTACATTATATAACTGGAATGAGCAACAGCTTCTGGCAAAATAAAGACGACAGTAGGACAAGTATCTATCATTATGATTTTGCAAGTTTCTTTTGCTAAACTTTCTTATGTACCACAATATCATAAACAACTTTGAAAAGCGCATGTGCATGTTTGGTTTTGCTCATATTTGATGTATTTGTATGAATGAAAATGAAGAAAACTTACATTCGACTATATATTTCACTACTAAATACCATAACAGCCACACAAAAACGTTAAATCGCCGCAAGATAAAACGCCACAAACGGAGAAAGGCAATCAGGGACACACATTCCAGCGTAGAATATGCAAAGATTAATCAAAAACCTTAGTTATAACACGTTCGGACGGCAAACTGACGTGGCTAGCTCGAGCAGGCAGCCCTGTAATCAGACTGTCAGTGGGCCCCTCCCAGTCCGACCCTGCTGAAATTAAATTACACGCAATTTGTAACCGCGCTCACGTTACTCGCTCCATCTTGATCGCTCTTGGAAAGTCCTTTCGGACGTAGAGAGGAAAACCCTGCCCAGTGCAAAAAGCCTCAGTGTCATTTATTAATATACAGTTCAGAATACAAGTTATGTTGCGCTACCGTCTGCGTTTCTGATTACAGACCCGCCACTTTTAGCCCAGGCTTTGTAATTAGATTATTTATACCTTAGTTAAGTTCATTATTTTTAGTGTAGATTTGAATAAATTACCGGGCGAAGCACGGAAACCACAAAAAACTTGTAATTAGACGGAGCTGCTCCGAGCGCTGTTCGTTCATTCACCAGGAGATTGATTTACATCTGGAAAACGTTCAAGTTTCTTTAGTGGTGCGCTTATTAGACACTTTCTGGATTAATATACTTAACCG